>SJYQ01002428.1:289684-324493 GCA_006410935.1 Redunca redunca
CTTCCAGCTATCTCATCCTCTGTCATCCTCTTCTCCTCCTGCCCCCAATCCCTCCCAGCATCAGAGTCTTTTCCAATGAGTCAACTCTTCGCATGAGGTGGCCAAAGTACTGGAGTTTCAGCTTTAGCATCACTTCTTCGAAAGAACACCCAGGACTGAGCTCCTTTAGAATGGACTGGTTGGATCTGCTTGCAGTCCAAGAGACTCTCAAGAGTCTTCTCCAACACCACACATCAAAAGCATCAATTCTTCAGTGCTCAGCTTTCTTCACAGTCGAACTCTCGCATCCATACATGACCACTGGAAAAACCATAGCCTTAACTAGATGGACCTTTGTTGGCAAAGTAATGTCTCTGCTTTTGAATATGCTATCTAGGTTGGTCATAACTTTCCTTCCAAGGAGTAAGCGTCTTTTAATTTCATTGCTGCTATCACCATCTGCAGTGATTTTTGAGCCCCCAAAAATAAAGTCTGACACTGTTTCTACTGTTTCCCCATCTATTTGCCATGAAGTGATGGGACCAGATGCCATGATCTTGGTTCTCTGAATGTTGAGCTTTAAGCCACCATTTTCACTCTCATGTATGTGCAGTGCACATGTTCATGTTTCACTCTCATGTATGTGCAGTGCACATACATGGTGGACTGCAATTTTCACTTCGGCAAATCTTTCAAAGAATAAACAATCTTAATCATTACTCACTACTGGTGGATGCAGAAAGTCCACAGAGGCAAAATGATTCCTTAAAATTATACAATCACATAATAGAAAAGACAGTTATTTTATTCCCAGTCCAATGATTTTCTTTACTTTTTCATATCAAACTGGCCAAAGTAACAATTTGTAATCTCTTGATTAAAAAGAAATAGTAGTCCTATTTACTAGGATATGAGAGTCTTCCCTGCTTGTCACAGTATAGAAGGTTATAATTTAAAGAATGGAGCTTAGCAATAAGACATTCCATTCCTTTGTCATATTATTCTATTCCTCTTTATGTTGGTAAAATTATCTCAAATTATAATATTTATTTATTAATTTTACCATAGTTAAATTGACAGTTTATAATTCACAGCAAACATCATGCATCTCTCATTTGTCCATAAATATCATGACTATTTAGGCAAAGATTTTAAGTACTAGAGTTAAAGCACAGCTAAAGTATAATTACAATTTTAATATTTTCAATTAAAACAAATTTCTCTTAATATCATACATTAACTCTCTTCCTGCCTTTTAAATGGAGAATGCCATAATATATTTCTTATGTGGTCCTGAGACTTGATTGGTTGTGATATTGTTTGCTCAGTCTCTCAGTCATGTCAAACTCTTTGAAACCCCATGGACTGTAGCCAACCAGATGCCTCTGTTCATGGAATTTTTCAGGCAAGAGTGCTGGAATGAGTTTACCAATTCCAATTCCAGGGGATCTTCCTGACCCAGAGATCAAACTTGTGTCTCTTGTGTCTCCTTGCATTAGCAGGCAGATTCTTTACACTGTGCCACCTGGGAAGCTCAGGTGTGGTATTACTGACCTTTTAACTTTCCTACCTTTTTTGTATGAGATGACATTTTTGGGTTGTTCTTTAGATTAGTAGCTACTAGGTTTGGTCACCTGATGTTAAAAACTGACTCATTGGAAAAGACCCTGATGCTAGGAAAGATTGAAGGTGAGAGGAGAAGGGGACGACAGAGGATGAGATGGTTGGATGGCATCACTGACTCAATGAACATGAGTTTGAGCGAGCTCTGGGAGTTGGTGATGGACAGGGAAGCCTGGTGTGCTGCAGTCCCTAAGGTCACAAAGAGGTGGACATGACTGAACGACTGAACAGAACTGAGGTTAAGTTTTGGAGAATAGGTTACACAGACGTTTTTCTAGAATAACAGTAGTTGGGGGAAAATGACAGTATATTATTCATTCATCACTGTCATTTGGCTGGCACACCACCTTGATAGTTTGGCACCTTTCCTTCTTTTAGGAATTAAGAAAGTATTTGATCTTATCAAACACATGAAGTATCACCAAAGTGAATGTAAGTCATATTTCTCTAGGCAAGTGCTATCACTTCTGTATGGAAAAAAAATTGTGGTTGTTGTTTACATAAACATACAAAACAAACAAACAAAACAAATGAAAACATTGATAAAAACCTGGCTTTTATTTCCAAGTAAATAACTACGTTAAGTCACTTATAGTCAATCAAAACAAAATCAGAACTCTGCTATTTGAAATCAGGTAACACCTGTGTTCACATGTAGCATTCCAATTTAATCAATAGCCAACAATCTATTCTGAAATAATTGCAACCATTAGAGTTGTCTAAGCAATTCTTATTTTCTCTAAAATCAATCCATTTATTAACAGAGCAAAAGAAGAAAAAAAAATTAAAGACTACTTCAAGCTTTTTTTCCCCACTATTATTCTCAAAGAATAGTACAAAGGTGAGGCAATGTAAGTTGGTCATAAAATGTTTCAACAAGGAAAAGTGTCAGGTCATGAAGAAAATCATTTCTGTTGGCGCTAAAGAGAATAATAGAAAGCTGTGTTCTCTCAGTGGAGAAGGTGTTCTCTCAGGGCTAGGGCCAAGGCTCCAATTCTATTTCTATTGGAGAAAATGCTGCAGGTGCAAGAGTCAAACTGGTTTCTATTATAAAAGCAGTAGATTATTCTGTGATTAGTATCTGATACTGCTAAGCTTTACCTCCTCTTCTGTTTAGCAGTATTCTCATATAACCTAGAATCTGGTAACTCTTTCCGTATCTACCAGGATCTGTGATGTTCTCTAATATTTTACATAAATGTACACATACAAGTGAGACACAGGTTGAGCAATCTGGGGTAACAAACTGATTCCATTTTGAGATAACAAACCTGAAGTTTGCAATTCCTATCAACTTGTTGCTCTCAGACTTTGAAGGTGATACAATTAAACCCAATCAGAAGAATATACAATTTGGGGTTTTTCTCTAGTGATGGTGACGATTTAGTATCTTCCTATCAACTTGCTCTCACCCTTCTCTTTGAATACAAGACCAGATGTACATTTCAGGGTTCTTTGCACTGCTTGGAAATTTCATCATGGCCACTGAACAAGTTGAAGTTAAGTAGCAGAAGGAAAAAAAAATCTCATGATTCTGGCCGAAATAGACAGATATTCCGATTAACAAACCTTGTCAGTTTCAGTCCCTGGTTCATGAAGGGGGATCACTCACTAATATTGATATTAAAGAGTTCAAAATTAATAGGATAGTGTTCATGGGAAATAATAAAGATAATAGTAATAACTTGCCAGAATCATCTAAAGAGAAATAGCATTGATGTAGATTCCAGAAATGCCAAAGTGGGACTATGGCTGAGACCAGAGCAGGGCATACTCAAAACAGAGTCATTAAGTAGGGAAATGTATCTTATGGATTGCAATATGTAAACTTTTTTTTATTATGCACACACTCTGAGGCCTCAATCAATATTGCTGAAACAAGATGATTATATTATAATTCACAGTTGATCAATGTTTCAGTGTTTAAGAAGAATTCTAACTAATTTTTTACCAAAGAAATAATATGTATCTTCTATATTTTTTCCAAAACAAGAAATTTTGAGAAAATAAATATAAGAAATTAAATATAATAAAGAAAAAATATTCAGGCCTATTTTAATGAATAATCAATAATGAATTTTAAATGATAGAGTTATATTTTATTTTTTACATAGGAGACAGGATTCAAAATCATGGGGCTTTGTTTTGTCTATCCCTTAGATCACACTTCAGTGGTTAGATCCATCTGGACCCTGACCTGATACTTTGTACATCAAAAGTATACAGCAAGGAAAGATTTGTAGAGAGAGTGAGGAAATGTCTTTTCTGTACATCAACTTCTTTATCTCTGTAGCAAGAGCATTATATCTTAATTCAGATAAGTACTTTGAGCATTCAATTAGATAATAAATGTAAATTACTAGGAAGAATTAAAATCAAAACTCAATAAATAACAGCTACTATTATCACAGTAATTTTTACACATGTTAGCAATAAAAAGAGGGTTTCCCAGGTGGCGCTAGCAGTAAAGAACTCACTTGCCAATTCAGGAGACATAAAACAGAAAAGATTTTCAGGTTGGGAAAATCCCTGGATTGGGAAGATCCCCTGGAGAAGGGCATGGCAACCCTCTCCAGTATTCTTGCCTCGAGAATCCCGTGGACAGAGGAGCCTTGTGGGTTATGGCCCATAGGGTTGCAAAGACTTGGACACAACTGAAGCAACTGAGCATGAGAAATAAAAAGAATGGGTACCAAAGATGAGCTCTACTGATTCAGAATCTCAAAGCTTTCTCCTGCTCATTTTCTTCTAGGTTATTTTAGACTGAAGTAACATTGCAGGTGAAGATGCAGTGCTGAACTCAAGTAGGATCATCCCTACCTTCTTAAAAACTTTTGGTGCAAACTGGAATGAGTAGACATTTGTTGGACTTTTCTTTCTACAGAATATATTAATGAAAAAGATAAGTGAAAGCAAGAATAAATTTATTTCTTCCCAGTGTAAACTTCCTGGAAGAGCAAGCAGCAGGAGTCTGCAAATACATGCCTATAATTGTATGCTGTCCTGTCACCCCCTTCTGGAATCAGATGATGCCGTTTTTCATATTCTGAAAGGAGCACCACAAGAGGTCAAGGCAGAAACAACTTCCCCACATAAATCTTTGCTCTTTCATGAAGTTAATCAAAAAGAAGTCTGGAGAACAGGCAGATTATCTGTGCATAGTTTATATTCCATGGACTACAAGTTTGTTTGTTTGTTTGTTTGTTTTAAATAACTCTTCACAAATTGCTGGCTCTCCAACACCCCTGCTGGCTGTCATGTCCTCCCAAAAATGTAAGTATTCATCACTGCACAGGGTGTCTGCCAAGTATTCCTTAATAGGCAAGGCTTTTAAAACTATTTAGACTCTCTTACAAGATTTGACTGAAGTACATTTCCAATACCTTGATTTCCTGACTGGCTTGACTTTGTAATACAATCCAGTATTGTAGGATAATTAATATTTCCACAGCTGTGGTTTGAATAATGAAGGTCTACTCAGACAAGATTTCAAAATAAGTCGTGTTCTTATTCATCCAAACTAACATATTCAGAACAGAAAATGTAATAAAAGATAACCGTGCAATGATTTGTACTTCCTATGGCATTTGGATCTCCCATATCTAAGCCACAGCATTAATAGACTTTCAGGAAAGCTTAACAACTTGCTTGGTGTACTATAAAAGTATCTTGAAAAGATACAGACTTGATTTTCAAATTTCTTAATTAGGATAACAATTAGGGAAGTTAAAATATTTAAAGTATCAGCTTTTGTTTTTGTTTTTTAGGGTTCTCATGATAAAGTACCAATATTGGTGCTTCCTTTTAATTGAAATTATTTCCAAGGATAGCTCCATGACTCACTCACTTTCCTCCTTAAGTTCTTACTTGTTGTCATTTTCTTAGTGAGACATCCCCTGATTTATATTTGGACACTGCTCCCCAAACACTTTCCTTCTCTAGTAGTCCACAAGCACTTATTGTCTACTGAATATCTTATATCTTAGTTATTTTTTAAATTGTTCCTCATTATCAACTAAACTTTAAGTTCTATAAGAATAAAGATTTTTGTCCAATATATAACAATATATTCCAAATAACAGATTAATGGGTATTTGTTGAGTTAATGTTAGTTTCCTAAGTGTCATTACTTGCTATTAAACAACAATAAAGAATAATGTATCTTCTTTAATTTAATCTTCTAACAACTTAATATTATCTGTATGATACTTTTGGAGGTATAAATGCATCAAAGCTTTGTACGTCCAGATTTCTCTAGCAAGCAAAGAACCTCTTGCCAACATGGTGCTAAAAATTCCAAGAACACTCATTTCAAACAGATACTGATTTAAAGCACCTCTTTAGTAACTTGGAGTGTAGAAGAAGAATGTGACAATAAAGGAAAAATTTGTGAACAGTGATATTGAGATCTAAAACTAAGGTCAGTGAGAAGCTGAATAAAATGAATTTAGTTGAGATAAACTAATTCCAGATTAATGATTCAGGGTTAGGCTGTTTGATGTATGATGATGCCATTCTAACTTGTTGAACAAAGTAAGGGGGACTTCCCTAGGGACCCAGTGGTTTAGACTCCTGCTACCACTGCAGGGGATGCTGGTTCAATCCCTGATTGGGGACCTAGGATCCCACAGGCATTACAGTGCAGCCAAAACATCAAAAATAAAATAATATTTGAAACAAACAAAGTAATGGCTTGCAAAATGAAAAGAATGAATATATATAAACCCAACTCACAGTAACTGTCACATTAGGTGGCTTAGGAGTTCTGTTGATTTGCACAGAAAGTACTGGAAAAATGAGAGGTTGGTCTATGCATAGTGACTAGTACAGGATACTAGTACTCAGACTATATACTTTATACTTAATAATATGAAGGAGAAATTAACTTTCTTTCATACAAGTACATATTTAAATGATAAATGTGATTGGATCATAGTAGATATGTGAGTTCAAATTGTAAATGAAATTACTTATCGGAGAGATAAAAGAAGATATGAGCCCTGAATTCTTGATTTAGTCCTGTTACTACTAACTGTATGATTAGATTTAAATTTGAAATAATCATACTGACTGTGTGGAGAATAGACTTATAGACATTTTGGGTATGTGAGTAGAAGCAGGAAAACCATAAAGAGGTCATTATAATAGTCTTGTTAAAAGTGAAATAATCTTGAAGCAAGTGATAGCAGGAAGCAGTTGTCTGTGGAGCAAATGATGATAAGATGTGCTGATGAATAGGGTGTGGAAAAAAAAAAGAGAATTCAAGGATAAATGCAAGGCATCAAATACTGTGTTAGGTGGTAGGGCTCAAGTGGTAAACAGTAGCAAAAATAAAATGGTTCCTATTTAAGTAGAATATTGATTTCCAGAGGCTCTTACTGGAATGTATTCCTTGTAGTTAACTCATCACATGGTCTTGCTGTTACAAAACAGGAAGTAAAACTTAAAAGAAAGAAAGAAATTAATCAATCAAGCCTCAATATTGCTGTTTCTAGACTTTTTGGAATTATTTTATTTCCTGAAAATTTATCCTCCTCTTCAAAAAAGATTTTTAATTATACATATTTCTTTGTTCACATTACTATGTAAATTAATTAGGACTAAACAGAGTTTATATTAAATAGAGCTTATAAGTATACCATAAATATTCATCATTTCAACTTAAATATTTCTGTTTGTCTCCCTTCCTCATTTTTTATGTGATGCTTATGATCTTTTTTTTCTATAGATAACATGCTAAGCCAAACAATTTTAATCTGTATTTTTTGTGTGTTTGGTTCTTTTGTCCAATTTTCAATATATTTCTGATATTATGTTTAGATAATTAGATATTAAATCATATAATATTATGTATAGATCATCACTCCAATGTTCTCATCTTCTGGTCCCAAAGCACTAAATAATTTGATATTTTACTTGATATTTAACTTGATAATTTAGGTAGTTAATTTTATCTATAAAGAAGATGTTTGTCAAATTTACTCCTCACCCCACCAGAAACAAACAAACAAAGCAATGAAACAAACACAAAAGAGCACCCTGCTTCCACACCATAACACAGTAAACTGCTTATGGTTAGTTTTTGCCATGGAAGATCCCAGTTGTCCATTTTCCCTTGTCTCTCCTTTTGTCTCTCATAATAAACTTGAGATTGCAATTCTGTGATCTGGGTTTATCATAACATCCTTTCTAAAAATTTTAAAAATTTTCTTTAAAAACATCTCCAGATGGCATTCTTGAAGTCAGGTAACTTAGGGAAATATACATAATATTATCAAAGTGTGTCAGTCACTCAGTCATATCTGACTCTTGGTGACCCCATGGACTGTAGCCGGCCAGACTCCTCTGTCTATGGGATTCTCTAGACAAGCACACTGAAGTGGGTTCCATGCCCTTATCCAGGAGACCTTTCTGACCCAAGAATTGAAACCATGTCTCTTATGTCTCCTACATTGGCAGGTGTGTTCTTTACCACTAGCACCACCTGGGAAGGCCAACTACTTTTCTAATTATTCTCCAAAGGATTGAAATCACATTTCTTGCTGTTTAGTCACTAATCATGACCAAATCTTTTGCAACCCNCTCCTGCCCCCAATCCCTCCCAGCATCAGAGTCTTTTCCAATGAGCCAACTCTTTGCATGAGGTGGCCAAAGTACTGGAGTTTCAGCTTTAGCATCATTTCTTCCAAAGAACACCCAGGACTGATCTCCTTTGTAGTAGATTGGTTGGATCTCCTTGCAGTCCAAGGGACTCTCAAGAGTCTTCTCCAACACCACAGTTCAAAAGCATCAATTCTTCGGTGCTCAGCTTTCTTCACAATCCAACTCTCGCATCCATACATGACCACAGGAAAAACCATAGCCTTGACTAGATGGACATTTGTTGGCAAAGTAATGTCTCTGCTTTTGAACATGCTATCTAGATTGGTCATAACTTTTCTTCCAAAGAGTAAGCGTCTTTTAATTTCATGGCTGCAGTCACCATCTGCAGTGATTTTGGAGCCCCCAAAATAAAGTCAGCCACTGTTTCCACTGTTTCTCCATCTATTTACCATGAAGTGATGGGACCAGATACCATGATCTTCATTTTCTGAATGTTGAGCTTTAAGCCAACTTTTTCACTCTCCTCTTCCACTTTCATCAAGAGGCTTTTTAGTTCCTCTTCATTTTCTGCCATAAGGGTGGTATCATCTGCATATCTGACGTTATTGATAAATTTGGTATTTACAAGAGATTGTTTTACATGCTCAGTATATATCAGTTAAAAAAAAAAAGATTAAAGTTCCTACTCTAACAGGAACTATCTTTCATAAAGAAAAAAACAAACTATAATAGAAAATAGAAATAAAATAAGTAAATTGTGTTATATGTTTATGTGCTGTGCTGAGCTTAATTGCCCAGTCATGTCCAACTCTTTGCAATCCCATGGACTGTAGCCTGCCAGGCTCCTCTTTCCGTGGGGATTCTTCAGGCAAGAATATTGGAGTGAGAGAACAAGATGACAGAGGATTAGGTAGATGTGGAGTACATCTCCCTCCAAGGATACATTAGGAATACAGCTTAGGACACAGAAGTACATGCAGAATACCAGCTGAGAGTGGACAGGAGTACCTGACCAGTGGAAAAGATTATATAGAACCACGCAAAACTGGGTAGCATGAAGGAACTAGGGGGGAAACAGGAGTGTTAGTAGGACTGAACCTGCCCTTGGCATGTGGGGAAACTGAAGCAGGGGTCCAATTCCCACATCGGGGCAACTGTCTGAGTCAGAGGAGAAACATTTAAGGCTGAAAGTGAAACAGCTGACCTGTGGTAGCCTAAATGGAATGAGAATCAGACAGTACTTGCCTCAGCCATACGTACCCCGGACAGGAACACTGGGCCCCCTGGAAGGTACAGTGGCTGGGGGCTGGAGTTTAGGGATTGTGGAGCAATCCCAGGGCAAGGGCTGCTGTTGACTGCAGATAGACAGACTGAGGGGATGTGAGGGAGGAGATAGATAGTGGTAGGAAATGCCGGTGGAAGAAAGTCAGGTAGCCACAGAAGCAAGGTGATACTGCTGAGTCATGCATACGGGGTGGAGCCATCACCATAGCCTCTCTTTCCCCACATGCCAACATCGACAGCTGAAAAATAGAGGCTGGCTCATCAAATGCCTGACACATGGAACTACAGAGTAGGAACCCACCCTGGGTGCTCATTTAAGTAACTGACACTCTGATCTACAGGGTAAAACCCCAGCAAAGGGGCTCCCTTCTATGTGCCTGATGTGCCAAACAACAGAGAAGGACCCCAGGCAAGGGAGCCCTCTAGCGCCTGAATGGGCAGAGCTGTGGAGAAAGACTGGCCAAAAAGGCTTTCTGATCACCAGGTACAAGAGGCTTGAAAAAAAAATCTGATAGGGCCATAACTCCTGCAGTGGAAACAGTCCATGTCCCTCCCTGCACACTTGGCACCACCAGGGTCCCTGCAAGCCAAGCAGCTGTGGTACCTTCATGCTCAGCTATCACTGGAGCAGAGCTGCCAAAGGCAAAAAAAGTCTTGCTTCTATGCACTCAGGGCCACTTAGATTGTGTCCAACTCTTTGCAACCCTGTAGACTGTGGCCTGTCAGGCTTCTCTGTCAGGAATAGGGGTTCTCCAGGCAAGAATACTGGAGCATATAGGCCAATACTAGTTGCATACTCTTCTAGAGCACTATATTTCCTGCTTCCCTAGCCACTAACCCCCCTGAGTACCTGGTGCTGCCAGGAACTCTGCAACCCAAGCAGCTGCACCACCTCCACACCTGGCCCTCACAGGGGCAAACCCAAGTCCTCCAGGACAGCCTTAGGAGCAAACCCCAGTGGATGACCCACATTTAGAGGTGGAAATAAAATCACAATTGAAATCCAGGGACAATGTGCCTAGGGAAGAAGACCCAAAACTTTCCCACCAGCTGTACAAGCTGCAGATTAAATCTACATGATCAACTAGGTAGACTCCGTGTCTATGAAATATATAAAAGCCACTGAGAGCTCCCACAAAAGAAAATGCACTAGTTCTGATAGCTGTGGACATTGGAGGCAAGAACACACAGGAGTAGGACCAGATTATAATCTGATCTGCAACCACAGCAGGTACAAAGACTAACACAACGTTGGAGGGCACCCTAGGGAGGTAAGGTGGACTGTGACTCCCAGCGAGGGAAAGGACTCTGGCAGCAGTGATTCAAGAAAAACAATTATTATTCTTATTTTTAGACTTGCTCTGTAGATTTTTTTGTATTTTTTTTCTTTTTCCCCCCTTTTGTTGTAGTAGTCGATTTTATTGGCACTAAGAAATCAAATTAAGCTTTTCGGCTTTTTTTTTTTTTTCCTCAGTCACATTTTTTATTGTTATAAAACTCTGTCTCTATGCTGGGCTTTTGCAGTTCTGTGGAGTTTTCCTTTTTTTTCTCTCTCTCTCTCCTATTTATTTTATTTTTAAACCTATTATTATTTTTTCTACATTTATTCCTTTGTTTTTCCTACTGTTCTTTTCCCCTTGCAGTTAATCTTTAACGTATTTAAATCTTCTTTAGCTACCTCTATTTAATTTTGCATATCTATTCTTTCTTTCTTTTCTTTCTCTCTTTCCTCTCAATATATTTGTTAGTTTTATTTTTATTGCTTTATTCCAGAATTGGCACCTTGCTTTAGTTTTGTGTTCTAGTTTGCGCTTTACTTAGTTTTTCTCTTAACTGATATATATAATTTTTCATTTCCTTTGTTTGCTGGGTCAATATATTGTACTTGATTTTTGTTGGACTGTTTTGACTTTGCTCATAGTTGTATATGTATATGTGTATACTCCATCGTTTTAATTATTTGCCTGACTTTGTAACTGCTATTTGCCTGGGGTTCATTTTTGGTTTCTCATTTTTCCAATATTTGTTTTAATCTCACTTAATGCCACAACAAAGCACTTGTGGAATCTTCATTCCTGACTAGAGATCAAGCAACTTTTCTGACCACAATGCTATGAGACTAGACATCCATTACAAGAAAAAAACTGTAAGAAACGCAAACACATGGAGATCAGGCAACACATTTTTAAATAAACAACACAGCACTGAATAAATCAAAAGGGAAATCAAAAAACTATTAGAAACAAATGAAAATGAAAATACAACAACTCAAAACCTACAGATGCAGCAAAAGCAGCTCTAAGATGGACATTATAGCAATACAATCCTACCTCAAGAAACAAGAAAAACATTGAATAGACAATATAACTTTACACCTAAAACAATTGGAAAAAGAAGAACAAGAAAACTCCAAAGTTAGTAGAAGAAAAGAAATCATAAAGATCTGAGCAGAAATAAATGAAAAAGGAATGAAAAAAATTTTAAGATTAATAAAATTAAAAGCTGATTTTTTGATTAAACAAAATTGACAAACCTTTAGCCAGACTCATCAAGAAAAAAAGAGAGAAGAATCAAATCAACAAAAAATAGAAATGAACAAGGAGAGGTTACAAGAAACAATGCATAAATTCAAAGGATTTTATAAGAGAATATTATGAACAACTATATGGCAATAAAATAGATAACCTGGAAGAAATGGGCAGATTCTTAGAAAAGTCCAATCTTCCAAAACTGAACCAGGAAGAAATAGAAATTAGGAACAACACAATTACAAGTACTGAAATTGAAACTGTGATCGAAAATCTCCCAAAAAATAAAAGCCCAGGACCAGACGGCTTCACAGGAGAATTCTATCAAACATTTAGAGAACAGCTACTGCCTATCCTTCTAAAACTCTTTCAAAAAATTGCAGAGGAAGGAATACTTCCAAACTCATTCTACAAAAGCTGCCATCACCCTGACACCAAAACCAGACAAAGACAACATACAAAAAAAGAAAACTATAGGCCAATATTGCTGATGAACATAGATGCAAAAATCCTCAACAAAATCTTAGCAAACAGAATTCAGCAACACATCAAAAAGCTCATACACCATGATCAAGTTGGGTTTATTTCAGAGATGCAGGGCTTCTTCAATATATGCAAAATAATGTGTTACACCATATGAACAAATTGAAAGATAAAAACCATGTGATAATCTCAATAACTACAATAAAAGCTTTTGACAAAATTCAGCATGAACTTATTAAAACTTTTCAAAAAATGGGCATAAAAGGAACCTACCTCAACATCTGCTGCTGCTGAGTCACTTCAACTGTGTCCGACTCTGTGTGACCCCATAGACGGCAGCCCATGAGGCTCCCCCGTCCCTGGGATACTCCAGGCAAGAACACTGGAGTGGGTTGCCATTTCCTTCTCCAGTGCATGAAAGTGAAAAGTGAAAGTGAAGTCGCTCAGTCGTGTCTGACTCTTCAAGACCCCAGGACTGCAGCCTACCAGGCTCCTCTGTCCAGGGGATTTTCCAGGCAAGAGTGCTGGAGTGGGGTGCCATCGCCTTCTCTGTACCTCAACTTAGAAAAGGCCATATACGATAAGCCTATGGAAAACATTATTCTTAATGGTGAAAAACTGAAAGCATTCTACCTAATATCAGGAACAAGAAAAGGGTGTCCACTTTTGCCACTACTACTCAAAATAGTTCTGGAAGTCCTAGCTACAGTAATCAGAAGAAAAAGACATAAAAAGAATTCAGATCAGAAAAGAAGTAAAGCTATCACTGTTTGCAGATGACATGATACATGTTTATGGAAACATGTTATGGAGACATGTTTATGGAAAACCCTAAAGATAATTACTCCAGAAAATTACTGGAGCTAATCAGTGAATTGAGTGGATGACAAGAAACTATGGAAAATTCTTCAAGAGATGGGAATACCAGACCACCTGACCTGCCTCCTGAAAAATTTGTATGAAGATCAAGAAACAACAGTTAGAACTGGACATGGAACAACAGACTGGTTCAAAATCAGGAAATCACACTGCTTGTTTAACTTATATGCAGAGTACATCAAGAGAAAACCTGGGCTGGAAGAAGCACAAGCTGGAATCAAGATTGCCAGGAGAAATATCAATAACCTCAGATATGCAGATGACACCACCCTTATGGAAGAAAGCAAAGAACTAAAGAGCCTTTTGATGAAAGTTAAAGAGGAGAGTGAAAAAGTTGGCTTAAAGCTCAACATTCAGAAAACTGAGATCACGGCATCTGGTCTCATCACTTCATGGAAAATAGATGGGGAAACAGTTTAACAGACTTTATTTTTTGGAGCTCCAAAATCACTGCAGATGGTAACTGTAGACATGAAATTAAAAGACACTTTTTCTTTGGAAGAAAAATTATGACCAACCTAGACATCATTTTAAAAAGCAGAGACATTACTTTGCCAACAAAGGTCCATCTAGTCAAAGGTATGATTTTTCCAGTAATCATGTATGGATGTGAGAGTTGGACTATAAAGAAAGCTGAGCACTGAAGACCTGGTGGTTTTGACCTGTGATGTTGGAGAAGACTTTTGAGACTCCTTTGGACAACTAGGAGATCCAACCAGTCCATCCTAAAGAAAATCATTCCAGAATGTTCATTGAAAGGACTGATGCTGAAGCTGAAACTCCAATATTTTGCCACCTTATGTGAAGAACTGACTGATTGGGAAAGACCCTAATCCTGGAAAAGATTGAAGGCAGGAGGAAAAGGGGACAACAGAGGAGGAGATTGTTGGATGGCATCATCGACTCAATGGACATGAGTTTGTGTAAACTCTATGAGTTGGTGATGGACAGAGAGGCCTGGTGTGCTGTAGTCCATGAGCTTGCAAACAGTTAGACGTGACTGAGTGACTGAACTGAACTGAAGTGTATCAGTGAATTATCAAAGTTTCAGGATACAAAATTAATACACAGAAATTGCTTGTATTTCTATTTACTAACAATGAAAAGTCAGAAAAAGGAACTAAAGAATCAATCCCATTCATAACAAAAGGAATTAACTATCTAGGAATAAATTTACCTAAGGAGACAAAAGAACTGTACACAGAAGATTATAAGACACTAATAAAAAAATCAAAGATGACATAAACAGATGAAGTGATAGTCCATGTTCCTGGGTAGGAAGAATCAATATTGTGAAAATAACTATACTACCAAATGCAACCTACATTCAATGCCATCCCTATAAAATTACCAATGGCATTTTTTACAGAACTAGAACAAAAAAATTCACAGTTCATATGGAAACACAAAAGACCCTGAATAACCAATGCAATCTTGAGAAAGAAGAACGGAGCTGGAGGAATCAACCTTCCTGACTTCAGATTATACTGTAAGGCTACAGTCATCAAGACAGTATGGTGCTGTCACAAAAACAGAAATATAGACCAATGGAACAATATTGAAAGCCCAGAAATAAACCCATGCACCGTTGGGTTACCTTATTTTTGACAAAGGAGGCAAGAATATAAAACGTGGCAAAGACAGCCTCTTCAATAAATGGTTTTGGGAAAACTGGACAGTTACATGGAAAAGAATGAAATTAGAACACTTCTTAACTCCATACACAAAGATAAACTCAAAATGGATTAAAGACTTAAATGTAAGACCAGAACCTATAAAACTCTTAGAGGAAAGCATAGGCAGAATACTCAATGACATAAATCACAGCAAGATCCTCTATGACCCACCTCCTAGAGTAATGGAAATAAGAACAAAAGTAAACAAGTGGGACCTGATCAAACTTAAAACCTTTTGCACATCAAAGAAACTACAAGCAAGGTGAAAAGACAACCCTCATTATGGAAGAAAATAATAGCAAATAAAACAACTGACAAAGGATTAATTTCCAAAACCTACAAAGAATTCATACAACTCAATGCCAGAAAAACAACCCCATCAAAAAGTGGGAAAAGACCTAAAGAGACAGTCCTCCAAAGAAGATCTACAGATGGCTAACAAACACATGAAAAATACCCAACATCGCTCATTATTAGAGAAATGCAAATCACAACTACAATGAGATACCACCTCACACTGGTCAGAATAGCCACCATCAAAAAGTCTGCAAACAATAAATGCTGGAGAGGGTGTGGAGAAAAAGGAATGCTCTTGCACTGTTGGCGGAAATGTAAATTGATGGCACCACTGTGGAAGATGCTATGGAGATTCCTTAAAACTAGGAATAAAACAACAATACGACCCAGCAATCCCACTCCTAGGCATATACCCTGAGGAAACCAAAATTGAAAAGGACACATGTATCCCATTGTTCATGTAGCACTATTTACAATAGGTAGAAAGGTAGAACATGGAAGCAATCTAGATGTCCATTGACAGATGAATGGATAAAGAGGTTGTGGTACATATACACAATGGAATATTACTCAGCCATAGAAGGAATGCATTTGCATCAGTTCTAATGAGGTGGATGAATCTGGAACTATTTATTATACAGCGTGAATTGAGTCAGAAAGAGAAAGATAAATATTATATTCTAATGCATATATATGAAATCTAGAAAAGTGGTGCTGAAGAATTTACTTATAGGGCGACAATGGAGAAACAGACATAGACAATAGACTTATGGACATGGAGAGAGGGGAGACAGGGTAAGATGTATGGAAAAAGTATCATGGAAACTTATATTACCAT
Organism: Redunca redunca; assembly: GCA_006410935.1. Taxonomy (NCBI): domain Eukaryota; kingdom Metazoa; phylum Chordata; class Mammalia; order Artiodactyla; family Bovidae; genus Redunca; species Redunca redunca. The sequence continues at coordinate 305,875 of SJYQ01002428.1, forward strand.
ATGTAAAATAGATGGCCAATGGGAATTTGCTGTATGGCTCAGGAAACTCAAACAGGGGTCTATATCAACCTAGAGGGATGGGATGGGAGGGAGATGGGAGGGAGGTTCCAAAGGGAGGGGATATATGTTTACTGTGGCTGATTTATTTTGAGGTTTGACAGAAAACAGCAAAATTCTGTAAAGTAATTATCCTTCAATAAAGATAAAAAACAGAAACACTGGAGTGGGTTGCCATGCATTTCTCCAGGGGATCTCCTCAACTCAGGGGTGGAACCCAGGTCTCCCATATTGCAGATGGATTCTTTACCATCTGAGCAATAAGGGAAACCCAAGAATACTTGAGCGGTTAGCCTATTCTTTCTCCAAGGGAACTTCCCAACCCAGGAATCAATTTGGGATCTTCTGCATTGCAGACTGATTCTTTACCAGCTGAGTTACCTGGGAAGCCAGATATTTTTATGTATGTTATTAAAAAATAGAAAAGACAAGTGTGTTAAATGCTTAATAGTATTTTTAAATATGGTGGACTCATTCAGATGATGAAATCTAAGCAAAGACTAAAGGAAATGAGTGACTTCTCTATGTGTATATTTTGTGATCAATCATTCCAACCAAAAAGAAGAGCTAGTCCAAATGTCCTGAGGCAGGAATACTCCTGGAATATTTGAGGAAAAGCAGGGAAGCTAATGTGACTGGCAAAGGGTGAGCAAAAGAAAAACATAAAGGAAAGAAGTGATAAAGAAGTGGGAGCTGGATCCTATGGAATCTCATTGGCCATCAAAAGGACTTCACATGCTGAGTAAAATGAGAATCTTCTGTAGTGTCTGGAATGGAATAACTTGATCTGATTTATGTTCTAACAGGATAATTCTTGCCGCAAATAAAAAGGAAGGTTATTGTGGCTCAGGTATGAATAGTGGCCAGAAGGAGTCTGACTCTAGATATATTTTGGAAATAAACTCAACAGTGACTCCTAACAGACAGGATGCAGAGCTATGAGAAAAAGAGCAGAGTCAAAGAACATTTTAAGCAATCTGGCCTGAGTAACTGAAAAAGTGTAGTTGTCTTCAAATGAGGTAAAGAAACTTTGGGGAAGCCAAGAGTTCAGTTTTGGACATACTGATTCATGTCCACATTCCAAATGGAGATATTAAGTAGGTAGTTAGATGTATGAGAGTAGAATTTAGATAAAGTGGTCAAGGACTGAATATACAAATTTGGCAGTCATTAGAATGCAAATAATTCTTAGCCATGACCCTGGGAGGTGCAATCCTGAAGGGAGAGTTTATAGACAGAGAAGGAAAACAGCCAAAGCCTGAGCACTGGATGCCAACATGAAGAGTTCAAGGAGAAACCAGCAAAGACATCTGAGAAGGACTGTCCAATAAAGAGGAATATCTAAAGTGCAGGTGTTATGAAATCAGATTTAACCTCAGTAAGCTAACTAGAGTGAGAGCTTAGTAAGTGTTAAATGGGTAAGCTGTTTTTTATGCATTGGCTATTTGATGGCTTGGGGACAGCCTGTTCTCTCACCCAAGCATAGTATTGAATGACGAGATCCATCCTTCTTCAATATATTCCTCCATCAATAAAACACAGAGTTCTGGAAGAAGATTCCTAACAAGCCCTTCACAGTCATCAGTTAGATATAAGAGGTTGATTTATACATAAATTCATAGAGGATAGACAAGAAAAGAGAGGAGATGGTGAAACATTCTGTCAAATGGTGATATTTATGGTCAGCTCTGTTAAATTTTTCTGGGTGACAAGTTGACATCATTGCTCAAAATGATGTCTGGAGATTATAAGTAGATTTAAATTATTTCTTAGTTCCTTTCACACTTGTCTCTTAGTAATGAGAACAGAAATATACTCATCCAGGCAAAATACTATTATAATCGTTGTGTGTGTGTGTGTGTGTGTGTGTGTATGTGTTCTTCTGGTCATATAAATTCTAGTTCTTGCTATGCCCATGAAGAAGAATTCAGGCGGACTGGGTGAACATTTACCACCCTGATGACAAATGGTGTTTTAAGTATAGCATTTCAGTTTTGGTGCTGTGGATAGGAATGTAATAAATCAAATATTTACATGCTGTTCATCTTTGACAAAGCCTGTTCAGGAGAGAGACACACACCAAAAAAAACATGTATTTCATGAGAAAAAAAGCCTAGATAAAAATCCCAGTAGTATAATTTACTGCAGTTTAGAATTTACTACTGCTGTTAATGGGCATCCCCTAATAGATGGTATATTGAGATACTATTAGACTGGTGACTAGAAGAGAAGGATTTACAAAATAAGATAAGGAGAGATAAAACTAAGGTTACATGGAGACATATAAGTCAGAGAAAGTGAGGAGTAAATAGAAAAAGCATTACAAAATGCATCAAGGTCAAGCAACTCATACTGTGAATTGAGTGAATCAAGCCAGCTGACCTGTAACTGTCAGAGTATTCTAGAGATTATTTCAGTGATAGGTCGAAACAAACTGTTCAAAATATATGTTGTATTTATCTTATAAAATAATAAATTATATGCAAATGCATTGTGTAGGAGTGTGGTGTGTGTGTTTTTATATACATATGTATATGATGCAATCTAATTAAAATGATTTCAACTAAGAGGCTAAGATCAAGGCAAACTGGAGTGGTCAAACAGGATATGGCAAGAGTGAAGCAGGACAAAGGCTAATAGAGTTTTGCCAAGAGAACGCATTGGTCATAGAAAACACTCTCTTCCAACAACACAAGAGAAGACTCTACAAAAGGACATCACCAGATGGTCAACACCAAAATCAGATTGATTATATTCTTTGCAGCCAAAGATGGAGAAACTCTATACAGTCAGAAAAAAAACAAGACAGGGAGCTGACTGTGGCTCGGATCATGAACTCCTTATTGCCAAATTCAGACTTCGATTGAAGAAAGTAGGGAAAATCACTAGACCATTCAGGTATGACCTCAATCAAATCCCTTATGATTATACAGTGGAAGTGAGAAATAGATTCAAGGGACTAGATCTGATAGATAGCATGCTTGATGAACTATAGACAGAGGTTCGTGACATTGTACAGGAGACAGGGATCAAGACCATCGCCATGGAAAAGAAATGCAAAAAAGCAAAATGGCTGTCTGAGGAGGCCTTACAAATAGCTGTGAAATGAAGAGAAGCGAAAAGCAAAGGAGAAAAGGAAAGATATAAGCATCTGAATGCAGAGTTCCAAAGAATAGCAAGGAGAGATAAGAAAGCCTTCCTCAGCAATCAATGCAAAGAAATAGAGGAAAAGAACAGAATGGAAAAGACTAGAGATCTCTTCAAGAAAATTAGAGATACCAAGGGAACATTTCATGCAAAATGGGCTCGATAAAGGACAGATATTATAGGGACCTAACAAAAGCAGAAGATATTAAGAAGAGGTGGCAAGAATACACAGAAGAACTGTAAAAAAAAGAGCTTCATGACCAAGATAATCATGATGGTGTGATCACTCACCTAAAGCAAGACATCCTGGAATGTGAAGTCAAGTGAGCCTTAGAAAGCATCACTTCGAACAAAGTTAATTGAGGTGATGGAATTCCAGTCAAGCTATTTCAAATATTGAAAGATGATGCTGTGAAAGTGTTGCACTCAATATGTCAGCAAATTTGGAAAACTCAGCAGTGGCCACAGAGAATTCCAGAAAAATATCTATTTCTGCTTTATTGACTATGCCAAAGCCTTTGACTGTGTGGATCTCAATAAACTGGAAAATTCTGAAAGAGATGGGAATACCAGAACACCTGACCTGCCTCTTAAGAAACCTGTATACAGGTCAGAAAGCAACAGTTAGAACTGGACACAGAACAACAGATTCATTCCAAACAGGAAAAGGAGTACGTCAAGGCTGTATATTGTCAACCTGCTTATTCAACTTACATGCAGAGTACATCATGAGAAACGCTAGGCTGGAAGAAGCACAAGCTGGAATCAAGATTTCTGGGAGAAATATCAATAACCTCAGATATGCAAATGACACCACCCTTATGGCAGAAAGTGAAGAGGAACTAAAAAGCCTCTTGATGAAAGTGAAAAGTGAAGTGAAGTCGCTCAGTCATGTCCAACTCTGCGATCTACCAGGCTTCTCTGTCCATAGGATTTTCCAGGCAAGAGTACTGGAGTGGGCTACCATTTCCTTTTCCAAGGGATCTTCCTGACCCAGGGATCGAACCCAGGTCTCCTGCTTTGCAACCAGACACTTTACCCTCTGAGTTACCAGGGAAGCCCCCAAGGTCAGCCTGCTGTGTTGGCCGGGAATCGAACCCAGATCAACTATGTGGAAGGCAGCTATGCTCACCAATATACCACCAATGCTGAAAGTGAAAGAGGAGAGTGAAAAAGTTGGCATAAAGCTCAACATTCAGAAAACGAAGATCATGGCATCTGGTTTCATCACTTCATAGAAAATAGATGGGAAACAGTGGAAACAGTGTCAGGCTTTATTTTTTGGGGCTCCAAAATCACTGCAGATGGTGACTGCAACCATGAAATTAAAAGATGCTTACTCCTTGGAAGGAAAGTTATGACCAACCTAGATAGCATATTGAAAAGCAGAGACATTACTTCGCCAACAAAGGTCTGTCTAGTCAAGGCTATGGTTTTTCCAGTGGTCATGTATGGATGTGAGAGTTGGACTGTGAAGAAAGCTGAGCACCAAAGAATTGATGCTTTTGAACTGTGGTGTTGGAGAAGACTCTTGAAAGTCCTTTGGACTGCAAGGAGATCCAACCAGTCCATCCTAAAGGAGATCAGTCCTGGGTGTTCAATTGGAAGGACTGATGCTGAAGCTGGAACTCCAATACTTTGGCCACCTCATTCAAAGAGCTAACTCATTGGAAAAGACTCTGACGCTGGGAGGGATTGGGGGCAGGAGGAGAAGGGGACGACAGAGGATGAGATGGCTGGATGGCATCACTAACTCGATGGACGTGAATCTGAGTGAACTCCAGGAGTTGGTGATGGACAGGGAGGCCTGGCGTGCTGCAATTCATGGGGTCGCAAATAGTCGGACACATCTGAGTGACTGAACTGAAGAGGCTAAGAAATTCAGAGTAATTGCAAAGAATAACAACAGTAAAAGGATAGTTATCATTCAAATTAGGACAACATGTTAAGATTCTTTTATATTAGCAAGTAATTATGAAGAGTTAGAGAGTTGGGGTCAAATAATTCAAAGATTTGTTTATAATAATCTTCCTAATGGTTGCCACATCTTTCAACTTCCTGCCCCTTCTATCTATCTAATGAATGGATTTCACATAAAATATGGCTTTAAGTATGGTATCTATCTTTGTTATTAGTGCTGTTCAATAACGCCACACAAAGGAATCACAATTACTTGAGCATGGCATCAGAAGCTGACACCACCTGTCTCCATTCTTCAGATAAATCACTTTTTTTCCTCAATAAGACTCCTTGGAGCTGGTAGATATCTCAGAGCTGCTTTCCCCGTTACAGCCTCTTTGTTTTCTTATCCCTTAATCTTCTCATGAACAGACTTGGCCTCCACTCCCCACGTTTCATCACTGCTCTCTTATTTCTCCTCATTCCAACTCAAATCCCACCTCCTAATGGCTTCCCTAGTCATTGCAACCCATATGTAAACATCTTATCTCCTATAATTGGATATAAATTTTTTTCTAAGAAAGTAATGTTTCGCTTTTATTTAACAAGCAGCAGGCCTAAGTACTGTTAGAACATGAAGAATGGAGTGAATAATGCTGAATTTTTTTTTTTGATACTAAGAAAATTGACCACAGTAGTTATCTCATAGCCAACGATATTACTATAGATATTTAGCCAATCATTTGATTAAAATGGGGATAAAAAACCTATAACTACCTTAAGCACATTATTTTAATGTACAGTATAAGATGTACATCCATTCACCCATTATTTTTAATGAAAAGTTCTACACAGTCTTCCATGCATAGACTATTTCATATGTGAGTCTCAACTTGAATTTCTTCAAAGTAAACTGGAACTTAAGACAGTTGCTAAGCAATGTGATATAGAATATCTGTATGTTTTTTTCATTTTCTCTCACTTTTTTTTTGTAATTTTCTGCCTATGCATCATTCAGCAGATTTTCTTTTTCTTTCATCTTCATCAAGTCTATCCTAAGAATTCAATATCGTTTTCATACAAGCATCAACACTTCATCATTCACACTCATATATCATCTGAATGAGCATACTTAAAAATATAAGTGTAATGACAATGTTAACTGGAATAAATAGATTTAGGAATAACACGAGTGATTCTTAGTTAAGATTCAACTCAAATGGTACAAATACACAGGTTTTCCAGCCAAGACTTCAGTATGACATGGGCATCCATATGCATAATTTACAGAGTTGATTAACAAAAGGTCAGTTAAGATTTTTTTTTTATTATAAAACAAATGCTCAACAAACATGAATTGAGCAGCTACAAAATGAACACTGTGACTGTATGTCAGCAGTTATCAGAAAGAAGGGCATGTGGAAGGCAGAGATACAGGAAGGAGTGAACAGCACTGGCATCAAAGATATTACAACTTCTCTGGGGCTTTATGAGATCTCAAAAAATAGCAACAACAGAAGCAAAATATAGTTGCTAGTCTTAAGACACATGAAAAAAGCACTCATGGTTTGAATCTGAGGGCACTATTCCAAGACTTCCTCCTAGTCTCTTCTCGGGACAAACAGTTTCACTGTTTGTTCCATTTGGTTTCCAACAGTTATCCTTGCCAAAGCTGACTCCCAGTTCCAATCCTGCTTCCTGACCTCTTACAGTCCAACCACTAGTTCTGCAAGGGCAACAGAACTAGTCTAAGTCACCAACTACTACAGCATTTCTGATCCTTCAAACAGGTTATACAGTCCCGGGGGCAATAATCTTCAGTATTCTCCCAGTTCCAAAGTTCCTCACAGGCTGACATATACAATAGGTGAAATGTACAGTCATGAAACCACATGATCTGTTATCTATTCAATACAAGGATGTGAACAAACTTAGTATGACAAGCTACATTTAGATGTTATATGAATACTCATGTTTCATAAGTTAATCTATACATTTCTTAGGTGGCTCAGCAGTAAAGAATTTGTCTGCAATGCAGGAGATGCAGGAGAGGCTGGTTCAATCCCTGGATTGGGAAGATCCCTTGGAGGAGGGCATGACAACCCACTCCAGTATTCTTGCCAGGAAAATCCCACAGACAGAGGAGCCTGGTTGGCTAAAGTCCATGGGGTCTCAAAGAGTCAAACACAACTGAAGCAACTGAGCGTGCAAGAACATATCTCAAATTTCTTCAAGTCCCTTCCCCCAGGATGGAATTGGCTGCCAGACCATAAATGACTCCCTATAACTACACTTTACTTCCTTTGTGACTGTGTTTCCTCTTTTTCTCATCATAAGATCTGGATGAGAGAACTTCATCCCCTCAACAACTGGGACTTCTGCCTGTTCAGTTCTTTTGCCATAGACCCTCTTATCCATTTGATCCAGCCCAACTGTGTCCAAAGCTCAGTGACCTTTGTGGCCATTTTATCTAATTTCCTCAAGGTGTCAGAGACCTATGATTTGTGAATTCACTGACTTGATTTTATGTTTCTATAACATGATGGTTAAATTTCTGGGTCAACTTGATGGGGCCACAGGGTGCTCAGATATTTAGGCAAACATTACTCTGAGTGATTCTAAGAGGGTGTTTCTAGAAGAAACATTAAAAAATCAGTAGATGGAGTAAAGCAGACTGATCTCCATCATATGGATGTGCCACACCTAATTAGTTGAAAGCCTGGCCAACCCTCCCCTGAACTTGGAGATTCCTTCCTGCCTAATGATTTTCAAAGTGGCTTTATTCTCACTTTAAGACTTGAAGTGAAACATCAGCTTTTTCTGGGTAAAGTCTGCTGGCCTTCGAGATGGAACTACACCATCTGCTCTCCTAGGTTTTTAGCTTGCCAAGTCAACCTGCAGGTCTTAGGACTTGAAAGCCTCCATAGTCATGTGAGCTGATTCCTTATAATATATCTCTCTGTGTCTTTATCCACACACACACACACACACACACACACACACACACACACACACACACACACGTATAAATTCCTATTGCTCTGTTTCTCTGAAGAACTCTGGCTAACACAACTAAAAAGCCTTTTCTGTATTTCTCTTTCCAAAGGCAATATATTTTTCCTCTTAGTTCTTGCTCTGATTAATTCTGCTGAGCCAATAGGCTACCTGCTCCATTTCCTATAAGATTTTTAGACCAAAGTCTGAATTAGACTGACTGCTTCACTTTGGCTTTCTTTTTATCCCTTTTATGACTCTCCAAATGCCTACCCCAATTTTATGCACTGAAATTCATGAGCAGTTCTCATTCTGCACAGGTACTTAGTTTAGATTGCTGGATCAATACCCATGCTGTGCTGTGCTAAGTTGGTTTAGTCATGTCTGACTCTTTGTGACCCTATGGATGGTAGCCCATCAGGCTCTTCTGTCCATGGGATTCTCCAGGCAAGAGGACTGGAGTGAGTTGCTGTGCCCTTCTCCTGGGGATCTTCCCAATTTAGGGATCAAACCTGAGTCTCTTACGTCTCCTGGATTGGAAAGTGGGTTCTTTACCACTAGTGCCACCTGGGAAGCCCACTGTATCAACACATCCTAGCCCTTATAAGCCCCCAAATTTCTACTTGTTTTGACTTTAAAGGATTATATATGGCTTATTAGAAAAAGAAATCAAAAAGATATATATTCCAAAAATATTTTCCTATCCTACAGGAACTCACACACATATGAAACTTTTTAATGATTCAACATTAATTAAGCAAGATGTCTAAAATATTATACATGAATATTATAATATGTGAACCTATGAGTAAAGTCATTTTTGGAATTACTTGAAATGTTTAGAAACTTTTTTAAAACCTCAGCATTTTATGCAACTACAGATGTGTGAGAAAAGGTAGCTTTTATACTTAAAAAAAAAAAAAAGACAATCTGTCTATAAAAAAATTCCTATAGTAGCCACTTGACCACTTTAGCATGTCAGGACATTCTATATTAGAAGGCACATTGTCTGACTCCAATAGTCAAAGCAAATGTGAATCAATACCTTAATATCTCACTGAAATGATGATATGGGCCACAGCTAATTAAGGTGTAGGAGTCACAGTGAACTAGACAGTAATGAGAACCAGCACAGGCAAACCTTTGGGAAATACTGGAGTGTCTAACACAGACAGTTGCCCTCCCCAACCACAATGAATTAATTTTGCAACTCCATAGATTCTGAGAATCCCAACTACAAACAAAAGAAAAACAAGCTTTAAAGCTCCCACTCCCTTTAAGACTGTGGTTCTGTATCTATCACCTGCTTCTGTATGGGCCCTGGGTGATTTTTGGTCTCTTGTGTATGGTCACATCATTGAGAAGACTCGCAAGTCACAACTCCTTCATGGCACCTCTAACTTTGTCTCAGAGGAGGGAGTGAAACGGTAAAATGCTCATCTCCTGGTTAGCTCTGACTTAATTTGCTGTGCCTTCTCTTCTCTTCATGAAGATGATGAGCTTTCCTGAGCCAGTGAGATACAGAGTATCCTGTAGGAAAAAGCAAAGATTATATCATGGGGAAATAAAACAATATTTCCAGTATTTATAACTAAAAACAGATGAATTTAACATTTCAGAATTAGGCCTGGAAACACAGCTTCTGGGAAACAGGAATGGTATCTCATAAATGCAGGATTTAGTTGAAATATTCAAGATCCATTTAAGCCCTAATTTCTCATAATGGCAGAACATCTTGTGAGCTCAAATTCTGCATCATCTTCAACATAAGAATTAGGAAATAGTCACTGAAAATATACTATATGCTATAGTCTATATTAAGTATTGTGCATTTATAGATATATTAAGTACAGTACTAATCTTGGTAATGTTAAGAGCCTACAGTAGAGAGACCTGGAAACAAATTTTTATGTACTGCAGTATGCTCAAGTATAAGGTATTCAAGGCATTGTGGGAATGATGAGATTTGAAATATTTACTCAGGTGTGTCAATGATCACAACCCAGAGGCTAGAAGGATCAGTAGGAATTCCCTGAGAAACTAAAATCATGGCAAGCACTTCAGGCAGAAAGGATACTGTTTTAATTGTGCATGAGGACATTTAACACGGTCTCCTATTCAGGTAAATACAAATAGTTCAGTGTGGACAGACTGACAGACATGATTTACAAAGACTGACAGACAACACAAGAAAATAGAGGTTAGAATGTGAAGGGTTTTGTATTTCCCAGTAAGGAGGCTGGCTTTTTTCTTAGACGTATTATTTGAAGAATGTTAAGTAAAGGAGTCATAATGTGAATCAGATTTATGTTTTATGCTGGCTGTAACACTAGCTGTAATGTGGAGAATGGATAGAAGAGGATTTAGGTAGGAAACACCTGTGCTTGATCAAGCAACACTACGCATTTTGCATTTAGCCACACTTCTTTACCAACAGGTCTTTAATCTTTTCCATTGGCCAGGCACTTTGTGTATCTTACCTCATTCAATTCCCATAAAAGTTGTATGAGTTAATTATCATCCACCCATTCCTAGTAAGGAAACTGAAGTGTAGAAAGTTAAATGAGATGTTAAAAGAAATGGACAATTTTAACTTTGTATTTTTTTGGTATTCATTTGTATTTTTTTACTCTCCCACAAGAGTCATATAGGAAATATTCATATTTATTAGGTTTTTATAAGTTGAAGTTTATAATCAATCCATCTCTGTAAGACCAAAGATAAAGCTTCTTTTTAAAATAACTATCAGTTTATTACAAAGACTGATTTAGACATCAGCAATGGTGACTTCCACCTGGACTCCTGGCTCAGTACTAATGGAAGGGATCTGCTTGACAACCTCAGAAAGACCCTGCATACGATCAGAGTCACTTGTGGATCCTTATCTGGAATCAATCCCAAATCTTAGAACCTTCAGCACAAGGAGTTTCCCTTGTAGTCATTCTCAGTCTTGGTAAGCATCCGAACAGATCCTTTCACTTTGAGATTCTTTTTCCTTGTGCCTCTGATCAGGTTAGCATATACCTTCTCCCGGGACTTCACGCTGGGGCTGGTGAGAGTGCTCCTAATCCAGTGAATGGCCACCTCTGGCTCCGCTGGAGTCTTGCTGGTATTTTTAAGGGCCAAGTCTGTGGGGCAGCTTCCTGACCTACTTGTTCCTGGGCAGAGCAAACAGCCATCAGTCTGGAGCAGGAGCAGGTAGCATTGGGCTCCACATTTTCCAACCACATTTTCCTCAAAGAGAGAAAAATCTTCTTGATTTTACTTGGAATAGTTCAAAAAGAAAATGTTTTTCTCTTGTAGAGTATCTTATCTTTAATAAGTTCAGAAAACTAATTAACTAACCTGTTATGTAGCATATATAGTTAACATAAATACATGTCTGCCTATATCTGTGGATATTATTTTTGTTTATTTATTTTGTATTGGAGTATAGCTCATTAACAATGTTGTGATAGTTTCAGGTGGACAGCAGAGAGACTCAAAGAGACTCAGTCATACATATATATGTATCCATTCTCCCCCAAACTTCTCCCCCATTCAAGCTACCACATATAACGTTGAGCAGAGTTCTTCATGTCCTAGAGTAGGACCTTATTGGTTATCTATTTTAAATATAGCTGTGTGTACGTGAGGATCCCAAAATCTTGAACTATCCCTTCTCTCCATCCTTCCTGCCTGGCAACCATAAGTTTGTTATTTAAGTCTGTGAGACATACATGTATATATAATTTGATAATATAACATTATATATGTATACATAATTCATATACCTACATGTATGTACATATCTGTGAATATTATTTCTACAATGATTACCTCCACCACACCAGTAAGTACCAGACTAACCTTGTCATGTTCCACAGACAAATAAAAATAATAAGGGTGGAAAAGACTTTAAGAGGGGCATTCAGCATCAGCTATTTTAATATGAGCATTATAAATCCTTTGAGCTTTTGCCATGATTACTGTTCAAAGTAAGCAATATTTTTTTTAAAACTTTGGATTATTAGAAACAAAATTTATTTAAATGTGAATCACATTCTGCATCCCTACTTTGTGAAGCTGTTTTTGTCTTACTAAGATATCTGAATTAAAATGTTCTTATTCTTAGCATTTTTAAACTCTTAATGCAGAACAAAATTCTATTACTGCCTTAAAAACTGATTTCTTTAAAAAAATTAACATGAAATTGCTAAGCAATGCCTGAATTAACACAAATCAGAGTGCATTACATGGCATTAGCAGTTAATTTATTGAAATCATTACGTCTGCTGTTAGAGAGCACCATATGCCGACTCCAGAAATAACAAGCATTCAGAATCAGGGTCATTGCCTTTATATTTGCATATGTGGTACATTAATTGATCTCATGTGCAAATTAAAATTAAAACTGCATTTTTCTCCAATATTCCCTAAGAAGTTTGGTTAGCATTATGTTATTAAGGCAAATGTTTATTTCTAGATTATTTCTTTCACCTATGTAAATTAACTTACACAAATCATTATTAGTTACGTTTCCTTATTTTCCATGGGCTTCCCAGGGGGCTCTGTGATAAAGAATCCACCTGCCAATGCAAGAGACCTGTTTTTTTCTGTGGTATATTCTGTGATATTGAACTAAATTGATGAGATATACAATTCTCAAAATGCAGGGCTTTCTGATCTTATACATTTCATTGACAGGAAAGGGGCGGGTATCTCATGATATGACATATCACCCTCTGAATCAAATTTTAGGGTAACCTACAGAAAACCAATCTATAGTTCCTCATTCCTAAAATGAACCCAAAATTTCTAACTTGAAACATTACACTAGTAAGGCTACTTCAGAACGTATGTGTGTTTATGTATCTCTGTGTCTAACTGTTCTGGGGCTTCTTCATATGAAAATTACATGAAAAATTAGGGACCATCCTAACCAAATAGTTAAAAAGGAAAGAGATCCACTAACTTGAAGAAAGGTGGCACTAGTGGTAAAAAATCCTCCTGACAATGCAAGGGATGTAAGAGATATGGGTTCAATCCCTGGGTCAGGAAGATCCCCTGCAGAAGGAAATGGCATCCCACTCCAGTATTACTGCTGGGAAAATTCCATGGACAGAGGAGCCTGGAAGTCCCCAGTCCATGAGGTCAAAGAGTTGGACACAACTGAGCATCTGAGCACAACATGAAGGAACATTTCCCATAATCATAGGAAATGAAACTTTGAAATAAAGCTACATATTGGGGGAAAATCTTCAGGAATTCAAGTTATTTATTTATTTTTTAAGCTGAAGAGAATGGGTAAAACTTTTACTGAACTTGAATTCAGAGATGAAATTAATTATCAGACATTATCTTATAAAGAAAACAAACTTTAGATTGCACACACAGTAGTAGATTGAGTGACAGAGATATAGGCAAGTAGATTTTTTTTTAATGAAGAAGCAATCTTAATTGTAGAGAGGCAGTTATTGATATCGGAAAGCATACAATCTTCCTGTGTATCAGGAAACCTGAATTCAAAGAGTTATTCATTTTCCAAGAGTATCAGCTTCATATGAAAGTACGCAGTTGAAAACACTCTCTAACATTCAAATGTTAATGCAATTAACATTTCTCTTAATTCATGTCAATGTTTGGCAAAACCAATACAGTAATGTAAAGTAAACTAAAGTTAAAATAAAAATTTAAATAAATAAATAAATAAATAAATCCTGTAAATAAAGCCCACTATATCCAAAATGACAAGTGAAAATCAATGACTGGAGTCTTAGGTGATCATGAGATTTATAAACTTCAAATTAAATACGTTACATAGAGCAGAGTTGCCCCTTCCTTTCTCTCATCTACTACCTTGTTTCATCCTCCTTTTAGCCATTTGTTAATCTAATAGGACAAAGTCTGGTTCACTGATTGGGCCATGTTACTAAAACTTAATCTTGTTCTTGATGTGGCCCCAATCTTCTGCTGATTTTCATATCTTAAGATGAAAGTTGAGGCAGGGACCCTTGGGTAACATTAGACTTTTTCTCTTTTCCTTTTCTTTTTCTTTTTTTAAGTACAATTAATTTATAATACTGTGCTAGCTTCAAGTGTATAGCAAATTTATTCAGTTATACATACATAGGTCCATTCATGTTGCTGCAAATGACATTATTTCATTCTTGCTTAAAGCTGAGTAGTAAGTATTTCATTGTACATAATGTGCCACATCTTCTTTATCCATTCACCTGTCAGTGGACATTTAAGTTGCTTCCATGTCTTGGCTATTGTAAATAATGAACCTATGAACACTGGGATGAGCATATCTTTTTTAATTAATTTTCTCCAGACCTTTGCCCAGGTGTGGAATTGCAAGATCATAAGGTGGCTCCATTTTTAGTTATTAAGGGACCTCCATACTGGTCTCCATAGTAGCTGTATCAATCTGTATTCCCACCAATAACCTAGGACAGTTCCTTTTTCTCCACACCCACACCCTCACCAGCATTTATTAATGTAGATATTTTAATGTTGGCCTTTCCAATGGGTGTGAGGTGATATCTCTATAAAGTTTTTATTTACATTTCTCTAAAAATTAGTGATACTGAGCATCTTTTCATGTGCCTGTTAACAATCTGTATATCTTCTTTGGATAAATGTCTATTTAGATCTTCTGACGTTTTTTGATTGAGTTGTTTTTATGATCTTATGCTGTATAAACTATATGTATATTTTGGAAATTAATCCCTTATTGTTAGCAAATATTTTCCCCAAATTTGTAGCTTGGCTTTTTGTTTTGTTTACAGTTTCTCTTGCTGTGAAAAAGCTTTTAAGTTTAATTAGATCCCATTTGTTTATTTCTGTTTTTATTTCCATTACTCTAGGAGATGGATCCAGAAAAATATTGTTGTGATTTATGTAAAAGAATGTTTTGCCTAAGTTTTCCTGTAGGACTTTTATAGTATTAGGTCTTAATTTAGGTCTGTAATCCATTTTGTTTTTATGTATGGCATTTATGCTTATGTATGGCATTAAAGAATGTTTTGATTTCATTCTTTTATAGGTAGCTATTCAGTTTTGCCAGCACCACTTAATGAAGAGACTGTCTTTACTCCATTGTATAGTCTTGCCTCCTTTGCCCTAGATTAACTGATCATAAGTGTGTGGTTTTGTTTCTGGTCTCTATCCTGTTCCATTGACCCATATGTCTGTTTTTGTGCCAGTACCATACTGTCTTAATTATTGTAGAATTGTCATATAGTCTGAAGTCAGGGAACATGATTCCTCCAGCTCTGTTCTTTCTCAAGATTGTTTTGAATATTCAGGATCTTTTGTGTTTCCATACAAATTTTACAATTATTTGTGCTAGTTCTGTGAAAAATACCATTAGTAATTTAATAGGGATTACATTAAAATTAAAAGACCCTTACTCCTCGGAAGGAATGACCAACCTAGATAGCATATTAAAAAGCAGAGACATTACTTTGCCAACAAAGGTCCATCTAGTCAAGGCTATGGTTTTTCCAGTAGTCATGCATGGATGTGAGAGTTGGACTGTGAAGAAGTTGAGTGCCAAAGAATTGATGCTTTTGAACTGTGGTGTTGGAGAAGACTCTTGGAAGTCCCTTGGACTGCAAGGAGATCCAACCAGTCCATTCTAAAGGAGATCAGCCCTGGGTTTTCTTTGGAAGAAATTATGCTAAAGCTGAAACTCCAGTACTTTGGCCACCTCATGCAAAGAGTTGACTCATTGGAAAAGACTTGATACTGGGAGGGATTGGGGGCAGGAGGAGAAGGGGATGACAGAGGATGAGATGGCTGGATGGCATCACCAACTAGATGGATATGAGTTTGAGTGAACTCCAAGTGTTGGTGATGAACAGGGAGGCCTGGTGTGCTGCAATTCATGGGGTCACAAAGAGTCTTACATGACTGAGTGACTGAACTGAACTGAACGTTGAATCTGTCGATTGCCTTGGGTAGTGTGGTCTTTTCTTTTTTATTAAAGACCATGCAAGTACTTGGCAGATCTCATCATATGTGATTTTGATTAAAACTTCGTAATAAGATGGAGCTAATATAAAATTCATTTTATTAAAAATAAAAATTCATAAAAATTATTTTCCTTATTAGTGTTCAGGTAATTCCACATGCTTCAATCTACATTTGTACATTAAACCATGTGACAGTCAACAGTGACCTTGCCGAAAAAAGGAAGGGATATTTTATTCTCCATTCATAATTTTTCCTGGAAGGTCAACATCCTCAAAATCTTTGTAGGTGGAAGATTATCAAGAAAGGATTTAAGAACACATTGCCACACAGTTTTATAATACCTGTCCTTTAAGAAAATCTCCTCTTAATTCATCATATATTTGTGTTGTTCTTGTTTCATCTGGTGAACATAAATGTGTCTGTCTTCTTTGGTGGCAGCCAATCCAGCCACTACTCCGTGACCACAGGTCTTGGCATGGAAACCAGTGTGGTGCAATCAGTGCCCCTAGCCATGTTTATTTGTTCATGGTAGGCATGTATGTCAAGATAGATCAGAGTTCTTCCCAACAGGCAGGAGCTCTCTTCTAGGGCCACAATATAAGATAGATTTAACTCTAAGAATTTAGGGCCACTAAATATGACAGAAAACTCACTTTCTATAACAGACAAGACTCTATCCAAGCAGAGAGTTGAACATATGAGAATCACTCAGAGAAAGTAAACATCTGAGAAGCACTGAGTCACTTAGAATCCCCAGAAGCCCGCTGGGCCCTGTATCTGTATCTCTTCTTTGGATTAACTAAACTATATCAATATTCCTTTATCACAATTCCTTTTTTGTTTAAATTGGTTTAGACTGTATTTTTGGCACCTGCACCTATAAATGTTATATCATTAAAATTTTTTAAATGTCCCCATAGTCTAAAGTTTTTATTTTTTCTAAATAAAATGCTTATCAGCCATTTCATTTTTAATCCTATCCTTTCATATCCTATAGCATTTTCCCCCAGTTGTAATGTTTAACACTTTTTCTGAATTTAATAAATTATGAGCTTTTTTTTAGTATTTGGTATGCATTGCATAGTTATTTTGGAGAAGGCGATGGCATCCCACTCCAGTACTCTTGCCTGGAAAATCCCATGGATGAAGGACCCTGGTAGGCTGCAGTCCATGGGTTCACAAAGAGTTGGACACAACTGGGTGACTTCACTTTCACTTTTCACTTTCATGCATTGGAGAAGGAAATGGCAACCCACTCCAGTGTTCTTGCCTGGAGAATCCCAGGGGCGGGGGAGCCTGGTGGGCTGCAGTCTATGGGGCCACACAGCATCGGACACGGCTGAAGCGACTTAGCAGCAGCATAGTTATTTTCAGCTATATGCACTGAAATCACATTTTCTCTGTCAATCGCTTTTAAACTTGTTTTTGAAAATAAATATTATAAAAACCTTTTTGGTTTTCAGGTCTATAAAAGGATTTTTTTCCTTGAATTCTTTCTTGTTCATTTAGTTTATCTTTGGAGATCTGTGTAAATACTGTAGAAAGAAGGCTTTAATTTTTTTATAATAAATAACATATACATATATGGGAATATTTCTTTGGTATTGACTTTAAATAAGTGAATCACTTTTCTTTATGAAATAACATTTAGAAATTCTCTCAAGATACCTTGTTTCAGTTATTAGAGTCAGAAATTTTATTAAATTCTCCTGTATCTCAAAAATCCATGGAGTGTTTGGTGAAGAAATATGAAAGTGCATAAATCCATAAACCTTCTGAGACTGGCAGCAGAGAAACATCAGCAGTCAAAAGATTAGAACGAATTTTGGGAAGACAGAAGACTGATGGGAGCATCTTGATGGATATATTAGAATAAAAGGAGTTATTGCTCAATATATTCAACAGGAAAAGTTGCAGTGGAGCTAGGAGCGGTTTTGCAGAGTGCTGCTTCTGAAAGTTAGAAGCAAAACAAAAGAGGGTGTGGAAGAAAGGGCAGCAGTCACAATGATTGATGGAGAATCAATCTGAAAGATGTGCATGTTCAGGCCACCCCCATTCCTGTGCATTAGGAAGTACTGTTTGCCTCAATGTCAGATATAGATTGAGAGATACACTGAGGAAGATCCATGGCTCCCAGACTGAGGGTTTGTTCACATTAGTCAGACTGGCCTTGTTTTGGTATTTGAATGTGTCTGGATTCTTAACAGAGTGCATGCTTCATTTCATGCCATGGAAATATCACAATAAATTCTCAAAAACGTATATACACACGCTGGAAACATCTATTCAAGAAATAGGCTTATCTTATAACATCAGAGGAAACTTCTGCTAGCCACATATTTAAATGAACTGACCCTTTATTTTATGTTCTTCAGTGACCAATTAAGGAAAAATTGATATTTTAGAAATTTAGTACCTCAAAAGGAATGGGTAAAAATAAACAAATGAGACAAATAATACTGAAAAAAAGAGCTGTAAAACTCAGGTTAGTTACCAGAATATAAACAAACAACAAACTATTTTTAATCAATATGTTCAAAATTTAGATAAGATATTGTTT
>SJYQ01002428.1:324580-352526 GCA_006410935.1 Redunca redunca
ATCCAGTGAAATATGCAGAATGGAAGATAAATTATTTCAGAACATAGAACTAAAAAGACAAACAGATGAAAATTGGTAGGGAAAATATTGGCAATTTGTATTTCCTTATTCTTCCACGGGAATAATTGTGACGTATTCAAATACCAGAAAAAATAGGGGGGAGGGGTGGAAGAAATTATTCAAAAAGAAAAAAACAAAAAGGAAAATTTCAGAGCTAAAGATACAGACATATGTCCTTGATTAATTTTCCAGAGATAAAAAGCAAATCCTCTACCAGGAAATGAGAATCATTACAAACCAGATTTCTCACAGCTTCACTGGAAACTAAATGACAATATATTTCATCTATAGAAATTGAACAAATAAAATGCAAAAAGTTTGCCTCTCATGTATCCATTCTGAAGGAATAAAAAGAATCAACTAAGGAAGTGTCAAAAAAAGCTACAGAAAGGAGTAGACAAGAAATACCCAGAATGGCAACCATCTAGCAGGCTTAAGGAAGGGTCACCACTTATTAATCTTAGAGCATTCAAGAAACAATTAGAGATTGATTTTACTGATTTGAAGACAGCATATAACTCCTGGGACAAAAAAAAACAGCAACAATAGAAAAAAAAAAAAAAAAACAGAGAAAGGTAAGTAGAAAATCCAAGAGAAAATATAAAGCTCTAAGTAAGATAGCATAAAGCAAACTAAAATATGAAATGACTTTAAAAGATGAATAAAGTGTAAAAAAGAGAATGTTTTGTCACCTTGGGGTTTTCTCTTTCTGATTGCAAAAGCTGTGACATTGAGCCATGACTTCTCTGATGTTCTACCTGGTTTGCAAATAAATAATATTGATATAACCTAATTATGACAAACACTATGCTTCAGCCTGAAATTTTCAGAGTCAAGCTGCAGTCAAATCAAGGAAGTCTGTGATATTATGTGATCATGGAAGTCTGAAGTACACACATGATATATAAATAGTTGAATACATAAACGAATGCAGACAGAAATACAAAGTAGAAAAGGAAAGGAGGTAGGAAGAAAGTCAAGAGATTCTGAGATTGATGAATCAAGAAATAGAGTTTCAAGTACATTATTTAAAATTATATAAATAATCATTAGAACTAATATTTACTATAAAACATGGAAAAGTGGGAGAGGGAGAGGAAGGAGTTTAATTGAAGTCAGTCTCCAATAAATGGAGTCAGATAATGATTGCCAGTTCAGTTCAGTTCAGTCACTCAGTCATATCCAACTCTCTGCACCTCTATGGACTGCAGCACATCAGGCTTCCCTGTCCATCACCAACTCCTGAAGCTTACTCAGATTCATGTCCATCAAGTCAGTGATGTCATCCAACAATCTCATTCTGTCATCCCCTACTCCTTCCACCTTCAATCTTTCCCAGCACCAAGGTCTTTTCCAATGAGTCAGTTTTTCACAGCAGGTGGCCAAAATTTGGAATTTCAGCTTCAGCATCAGTCCTTCCAATGAACACTCAGGACTGATTTCCTTTAGGATAGACTGGTTTTATCTCCTTAAAATCCAAGGGACTCTCAACAGTCTTCTCCAACACCACAGTTTAAAAACCCCAATTATTTGGCACTCAGCTTTCTTTATAGTCCAACTTTAACATCCATACATAACTACTGGAAAAATTATAGCTTTGACTAAATGGATTTTGTCAGCAAAGTAATGTCTCCGCTTTTCAATATATGGTATAGGTTAGTCATAGCTTTTCTTAAAAGGAGCAAGTGTCTTTTAATTTCATGATTGCAGTCACCATCTGCAGTGATTTTAGAGCCTCCCAAAATAAAGTCTTTCACTGTTTCCATTGTTTACCCATGTTTGCAATGATGTGATGGGACCAGATGCCATGACCTTAGTTTTCTGAATGTTGAGCTTTAAGCCAACTTTTTCACTCTCCTCTTTCACTTTCATCAAGAGGCTCTTCAGTCCTTCACTTTCTGCCATAAGGGTGGTGTCATCCGCATATCTGATGTTATCAGTATTTCTCCTGGCAATCTTGTTCCAGCTAGTGCTTCACCCAGCCCAGCATGTCTCATGATGTACACTGCATATAAGTTAAATAAGCAAGTGATAATATACAGCCTTGAAGTACTCCTTTCCCAGTTTTGAACCAATTCATTGTTCCATGTCCAGTTCTAACTGCTGCTCCCTGACATGCATACAGATGTCTCAGAAGGCAGGTCATGTAGTCTAGTATTCCCAACTCTTGAAGAGTTTTCCACACTTTGTTGTGATCCACACAGTCAAAGGCTTTAGCATAGTCAATGAAGCAGAAGTAGATGTTTTTCTGGAACTCTTGTGCTTTTATGATTATCCAAAGAATGTTGGCAATTTCATCTCTGATTCGTCTGACTTTTCTAAATTCAACTTCACCATCTGGAAGTTCATAGTTCAAGTATTATTGAAGCCTGGCTTGAAGAATTTTGAGCATTCTTTGCTAGCAAATGAGATGAGTTCAATTGTGCAGCGGCTTGAACAATTTTTTGGCATTGCCTTTTTTGGGGGATTGGAATGAAAACTGACCTTTTCCAGTCCTGTGGTTACTGCCGTGTTTTCCAAATTTGCTGAAATATTGAGTGCAGCACTTTCATAGCCTCATCTTTTGGGATTTTAAATAGCTCAACTGGAATTCCATCACCTCCACTAGCTTTGCTCCTAGTGATGCTTCCTAAAGCCCATTTGACTTTGGATTCCAGGATGTCTGGCTCTAGGTGAGTGATCACAGCATCGTAGTTATCTGGGTCATGAAGATCTTTTTTGTATAGCTCTTCTGTGTATTCTTGTCACCTCTTCTTAATGTCTTCTGCTTCTGTTAGGTCTATACTGTTTCTGTCCTTTATTGTGCCCATCTTTGCATGAAATATTCCCTTCAGTTAAGTTCAGTCACTCAGTCGTGTCTGAATCTTTGAGACCTCATGAACCACCGCACGCCAGGCCTCCCTGTCCATCACTAACTCCCAGAGTCCACCCAAACACATGTCCACTGAATCAGTGATGCCATCCAACCATCTCATCCTCTGTTGTCCCCTTCTCCTCCTGCCCTCAATCTTTCCCAGCATCAGGGTCTTTTCCAATGAGGCAGCTCTTTGCATCAGGTGGCCAAAGTATTGGAGTTTCAGCTTCAACATCAGTCCTTCCAGTGAACAGCCAGGACTGATCTCTTTTAGGATGGACTGGCTGGATATCCTTTCAGTCCAAGGGACTCTCAAGAGTCTTCTCCAACACCACAGTTCAAAAGCATCAATTCTTCAGTGATCAGCTTTCTTTATAGTCCAACTCTCACATCCATACATGACCACTGAAAAAACCATAGCCTTGACTAAATGGACCTTTGGTGAAAAAAGAATGTCTCTGCTTTTGAATATACTATCTAGCTTGGTCATAACTTTCCTTCCATGGAGCAAGTGTCTTTTAATTTCATGGCTGCAGTCACCATCTGCAGTTATTTTGGAGCCCCAGAAATAAAGTCAGCCACTGTTTCCACTGTTTCCCCATCTATTTGCCATGAAGTGATGGGAGCAGATGCCATGATCTTCATTTTCTGAATGTTGAGCTTTAAGCCAACTTTTTCGTTCTCCTATTTCACTATCTTCAAGAGGCTCTTTAGTTTTTCTTCACTTTTTGCCATAAGGGTGGTGTCATCTGCATATCTGAGGTGATTGATATTTTTCCCTGCAATCTTGATTCCAGCTTGTGCTTCTTCCAGCCCAGCATTTCTCATGATGTACCCTGCATGCTGCTGCTAAGTCACTTCAGTAGTGTTCGACTCTGTGCGACCCCATAGACTGCAGCCCACTAGGCTCCTCTGTCCCTGGGATTCTCCAGGCAAGAATACTGGAGTGGGTTGCCAAGTTAAATAAGCACGGTGACAATATACAGCCTTGACATACTCCTTTTTCTATTTGGAACCAGTCTGTTGTTCCATGTCCAGTTCTAACTGTTGCTTCCTGACCTGCATACAGGTTTCTCAAGAGGCAGGTCAGGTGGTCTGATAATTCCCATCTCTTTATATCTACTGCTGTGGCCAGGAATCCCTTAGAAGAAATGGAGTAGCCATCATAGTCAATAAAAGAGTCTGAAATGCAGTACATTGGAATAAGTGTTCCCTTGGTAGCTCTAATTTTCTTGAAGAGACCTCTAGTCTTTCCCATTCTATTTTTTTTCCCTCTATTTCTTTGCATTGATCATTGAGGAAGGCTTTCTTATCTCTCCTTGCCATTCTTTGGAACTCTACATTCAAATGAATATATCTTTTCTTTTCTCCTCTGCCTTTCACTTCTCTTATTTCCTCAGCTATTTGTAAGGCCTGCTCAGTCAACCATTTTGTCTTTTTTGCTTTTCTTTTTCTTTGGGATGGTCTTAATCACTTCCCCCTATACAATGTCACAAATCTCTGTCCATAGTTCTTCATTCGCTGTCTATCAGATCTAATCCCTTGATTCTATTTGTCATTTCCACTGTATAATCATAAGGGATTTATGGTTGACCAGTAAAGATATGCAGATGACACCACCCTTATGCAGAAAGTGAAGAGGAACTAAAAACCCTCTTGATAAAAGTGAAAGAGCAGAGTGAAAAAGTTGGCTTAAAGCTCAACATTCAGAAAATGAAGATCACGGCATCCGGTCCCATCACTTCATGGGAAATAGATGGGGAAACAGTGGAAATAGTGTCAGACTTTATTTTTGGGGGGCTCCAAAATCACTACAGATGGAAACTGCAGCCATAAAACTAAAAGACACTTACTCCTTGAAAGAAAAGCTATGACCAACCTAGATAGCATATTCAAAAGCAGAGACATTACTTTGCCAACTAAGGTCCATCTAATCAAGGCTATGGTTTTTCCTGTGGTCATGTATGGATGTGAGAGTTGGACTGTGAAGAAGGCTGAGCACCAAAGAATTGATGCTTTTGAAGGTGTTGGAGAAGACTCTTGAGAGTCCCTTGGACTGCAAGGAGATCCAACCAGTCCATTCTGAAGGGGATCAGCCCTGGGATTTCTTTTGAAGGAATGATGCTAAAGCTGAAACTCCAGTACTTTGGCCACCTCATGCGAAGAGTTGACTCATTGGAAAAGACTTTGATGCTGGGAGGGATCGGGGGCAGGAGGAGAAGGGGACGACCAAGGATGAGATGGCTGGATGGCATCACTGACTCGATGGACGTGAATCTGAGTGAACTCTGGGAGTTGGTAATGGACAGGGAGGCCTGGCGTGTTGAGATTCATGGGGTCGCAAAGAGTTGGACAGGACTGAGCGACTGAACTGAACTGAATAAAGAAATATTATACAGCCAACAGATATACTAAAATCAGACGCAGTCCAAGACTGTGTCCATGGAGAGGGAGACTGGTCTTGTGCTCTTGGAGCAGATATTCAGTTGTACATTGTTCAGAAATCATTTGAAATGTATTTCCTTTGTGTTTCTTAATTTAACAATAATAGAAATGAAAAGAAATAGTTGTGAAAGAGGTTTTTTTCCCCCATGTTTTATCTAAAAAAAAGAAATTATTTATTTTTGCCATATGACTATTTTCAACATTCAGGGGTTACATGGAAAAAGTTGTAATAGGGGTCTAAATTTAAATTAATTGAAAAATATACTTTCTATAAAACTCAATAAAGTATTTTGACTTTAAATTTTATCTTTTGCATCTAGAGAAATAAAATAGAAATGATAAGANCAATCACTTTATCTTATCAACTATTAATCTATGTGTTTTTGTCATAATCATAAACTTTTTCTGATTATGTCTATCAGCATGAAAGTTTTATCAGGTACCTTGACAGTTATCAAAATCTGTTTCCAAGAGGGAAAAAATGGAGGAATTGGAAGGAAGAAGTACATTATATCTGTTTCAGAGATTGAATTCCAAAAGAGCCAAAGCTCAGGAACTGTGAATGAAAACTAAGACTTTTAAGAGAGCTTCCAGAACTGGTTGACCTCAGATTGTTATTCTATTGCTGCTGCTGCTGCTGAGTGTGACATATATGTCAAAAGTCACCTTCTTAACATTGCCTCAGGGATAAATTAGGAGTTTGGGATTAACTTAAACACACTGCTATATATAAAATAGATAATCAATAAGCACCTACAGTATAGCACAGGAAACTCTACTCAATATTCTATAATAACACATATGACAAAAGAATCTGAAAAAGAATGGATATATGTATCTGCATAACTCAATCACTTTGTTGTACACTTGAAAGTAACACAACATTGCAAATCAACCATACTCAAATGTTAAGTAAAAATTGAATTAAAAACTGCCTAAACATTAAAGCTGCTCCCACAAATTACAGCGTCTGAATAAGAGCCTTAGAAACGAAACTGAGTGCCATCTGATTTTGAGTAAAATCTGTTACATATTTGGTTAAGTTTGATTCTTGACCCTATTGATACTGGCTGTGAACTAATCTCGCTGGGCCTCCACTTCATCTGTAAAATGAAGTTGAGCACATGGTGGCTCAGACAGTAAAGAATCCGTCTGCAATGCAGGAGATGCAGGTTCGATCCCTGGGTCAGAAAGATCCCCTGGAGAAGGGAATGGTGACCCACTCCAGTATTCTTGCCTGGAGAATTCCATGGATAGAGGAGACTGACAGGCCACAGTCCACAGGGTTGCAAAGAGTCAGGCACAACTGAGCGACAAACACATAAGCACATACAGATAGAACCTCATCATGGCTATATCATGAGGAATGAACAGATGACACATGAAAAGTCCTTGAAAGTGATTCAGTTGATATTTGCTATAATTATTATCCACTCATTACAGAAACTCATACAAAGAGGATTCACCAAGCATTACTGGATTCTACAGCATTCTCTGCTCAATTAGGAGCATGATCCCATGTAATCGTCCTAATTTCTACTCTCTCCAAGTGGTTGAAAAAGCATACAATTCAGATTGGGACTTGAACTCTCAGATTTTTAACTGAGATCACACCTCGTCTCAAGACTTAATGATGCTCAGATTCTGGATGTCTCACTGAAGAAAATTCAGTGAGAGACAAAGTAGAAGGTAAGAAGTGGATTTATTTAGAGAGAAACACACTCTACAGACAGCGTGGGCCATCTCAGAAGGCAAGAGCAGTACTGAGGTATGGGGTTGTCAGGCTTAATGGGGGTGGTAATTCCATAAGTTATTGAGTGGGCAGAGTATTCTAGCTATTTTGGTGAAGGGATGGGGATTTCTGCGAATTGGGACTCTGCCCACTTTTTAACTGTTACTGTTATGGAGTCCAAGCTTGCTCTGCTCACCATACAACAGGCTGATAAGTCCCAAAGATAATTTGGAAAGCCAACTGACCAAGAAGATAGCAGACTAATGTCTCAAAATAACTATTTTATGGGGTCCAAATGCCAGGTTCTTCTATAGATCAGAGATGGGTGCAGAGGTGAGGAAACAAAGCAAAAGATCATTAATCTTGAAAATATCTCCTAGAAAGACAAGCCTCAGGCAGGAGATGTGTTAATTTCTTCCTTCCTGCTATCTGTGGGTAGACAGGGTCCTGAACATAGGCACTTTAGTTTATTAGGCAGAGGGGGAGGATTCTCTGAGGCAGGCCACTATGTATAATTAAACTAACAAAAGCAATGAAAAACAATTCAAAGAAACAGTTCCAACATGGAATCAAAATTGGCTTTTCCCTGCAACATTACAGTCAGCCTTGGAATTGTCATGATGTCTGTGTGTGTGTCGTTTAGCTTGCTGATGTCTTATAGTGAGCATAAACTGAGGCTACAGGTCTAGTGGACATCGATTCATCTGTCATCTGGGACCTACTTGGTTCTAATCAGTTTATGCCATGTCCTCAGGTTATGACATTTTTTTTTAAGGTTGATCACGCTTCTCTCCTATTTCAATTGGACATTCAAGGAGGATACTAGAATACTACTTCATCATTGTCATAAATATATCATCTTTATTTCCAACTATTTTCTATCTCGAGGTCTCAAATGATTTTCATGAAATTTTTCTTATATCAATTTTTTCCTTAAAAGTCATTAATGGAAGGATTGTGGAAAAAATAGGGCTAGCTTATAAGAATTTGAAATGTGGTGAGGCTGAGTTCAAGGTTCACCCAGGCAGGGAATAATAAAGTTTATGCTAATCCCACCCTCCTCTCCCTCACAGCACTTTCCCTCCCAGCTTGGATGATTTTTCTGGCCTGCCTACAACTTTTCTCTTAACTTTCTCTGATACTTTCATATCCATATTTTGACTGTATTATCAGTGGAGAGAAGTGAAAAACACAAGTTTTTCAAGTTGCCTTTTTTTTAGTTTCAGTTTTAGACTTTCTCTTCCTTTACACTCCATCAATTCTCATTTACCTATAACTACACACACACATATGCATGTATACATATACACTTCAAAAACACACATGAATATACAAATATATACATATGTGGACTCATAGCCAGAAATTCTAGGCCAATCTTATATAAACCTCTTGTGTTAATTTCCTACTGCTACTGTAAAAATGTATCACAAATAGGGGTTCCCTGGTGGTCTAGTGGTTAGGATTTGGTGCTTTCATTGTGGAGGCCTAGGTTCAACCCCTAGTCAAAGAACTGAGATCCTATAAACTGTGTGGTGCAGCCAGGTGGCACAGCTGGTAAAGAATCTGCTTGCCAGTGCAGAAGATGCAAGGAACACAGGTTTCATCCCTGGGTTAGGAAGATCCCCTGAGAAGTGAAATGTGAAACCCAAGTTCTGTTTGCGAAGCCAAAAATTGAACTTTGCAAACACTAATACATGCAGAGTTTATTTTAAAGGATAGAGATACAAAGCTTTCAGCATAGACACTGAGACGGGATCAAGAGCCCTAAACGGAAGGAATAACAGTCTTTTATATCTTTATCATAACTGTTTGGTTTTGATTGGTTTGGGCCAGATGCACGTAAATTCTGAGCAATCAGTTTAGAAGTTATATAGTCTAGTTTGTCATTTTTATGGCTATTTTGGGTCCCCTAGTTTCTCAGTTTCCCAAGACATTGTGTTGCCATCCCTCAACCCTGTCTCAAGACCCCAGACCATTATATAGGGACCAAATGTATGTTTAAGAGTTAATGGTCCACCTAGAATTTTTCTTCTTGATAAACTGGACAGCAGTTAATGATTGTCTTGTTCTGAGTCTGAATGTTTTATGACCCTCCAGACCAGGGAGGCATTCCTCTGAATGCCTAGAAACTGGAACAAATACAGTTTTAGACTAACGGAGCAAAATGTTTATGTGAGGGAATAAGTTGAAATTAAAATTGAAATTAGAAAAAAGAACCAAGGCCCTAATGCTACACTGACTACTTAACAATTTCTACCTCAGAAGGAAATGACAACCCACTCAAGTATTCTTGCCTAGAGAATCCCTCAGACAGAGGAGCTGTCAGGGTACAGTCCATAGCATCATAAACAGTTGGACTTGACTGAGCATGCATACATGTCTTAAACCACCAGAAGTTTTCTCTTACTGCTCTAGAAACAAGTGAAAGTCCCTGAGTCATGTCCAACTCTTTGTGACCCCATGGACTATACAGTCCATGGAGTTCTCTAGGCCAGAATACTGGAGTGGGTAGCCTTTCCCTTACCTTCTCCAGGGGATCCTCCCAACCCAGGGATTGAACCCAGGTCTCCCGCATTGCAGGCAGATTCTTTACCAGCTGAGCCACAAGGGAAGCCCGCTCTAGAGACAAGAAGTCTAAAAACAGTTTCATTGGGCTGAAATCAATATATTGCTAGAGCTGTACTTTCTCAGGAGATTTCAGGTGAGAATCCATTAATTGCCTTTTCCAGCTTCTGGCTTTCAGCTTCTGCTGGCATCCTTCGTTTATGGCCACCTCACTCCAATCTCAGCCTTCATGGTCACATTGCCTTCTCCTCTTCTTTTTGAAATCTCCCTCTGCTTCCATCTGATAAAAACATTTGTGAGTGCACATAAGGTCTACCTGGATACTGCAGGATAACCTCCCCATTTCATGATCCTAATCTTAACCAGACCTGCAAGTTTAACATAACATAAAATTTACTGGTTCCAGAGATTGGGACATGGATAATTTACAGGGCCATTACCCTGTCCATCATATTGCCTTCCTTTTAGATCTTCTTGGTAGTAATAGCATTACTTTTTTTCCTGTCACATAAACTGGAAACTTCACTATAATCTCAAATTCCTCTTTCTCCTGTATCACTGGCAACCCTTCATACAACAAGCCTTCTTCCTTATCAATGGCTGTGTACCATTCTCTCCATGGTACACAGGTTGAATAGTGCACTGCCACTATTGTAGAGATTTGAATTATTCTCCTCCATATTATTTCAATAACCCAATTAATCTTCCTACCTCCAAGCCCTTCCTTTTTTGTCCATCTTCCACATGGTTTCCAAAATTTTTGAAAAGAATACATAATTTTGTGTTTGCCCAATTAAAAAAAAAACTTTCAATAGTTCTTAATCATTGGGAGAATATATCTAGATGCATTAATTACCTTGACGTAAAGAGACTAGCAACTAGTTGCCATCCATTAACTGTTTGTCAAATGTGTGCTTTGTACTGTTGAACATACCAGTTTTCTGCCATCCAGAAAACCCTTTGCTTCTGTGCATTGAAATATTCTTCTTATCCTTAAGCATCCCTATTGTGTGTCTCCAATATTTTCTGTGACTATTTTTCTGAATCACTTGGTAATATATTCCTCAAATATTCTTTGTCTCTTGGTTTCTAACTTTTAACAGAGCATTAACAACACTATTAATATCACAGAATTGCAACTATTTGTTCATATTCTTTCTAAACTATTAGATTACAGTATTTTACTAAAGTTTGTTTTCCTATTGCCTAGCAGAATGAGAACTCAATAGACATGTGAATCAATGATGATCTGCTGGGGTGGTTATATATCATAAGATGTATGCCCAAATATCCAACTCAGCACACTTTGAACTTCAGGGCAGATAAATAAACATAGTTGTCACTAACAAAAAGACTAGGTTATGTCATGTTAAGTAACATAAAGATTATGCAGATCAAATAACAAATTACCCTGAAATATAGGTGACTTCATTAAAAAAAAAAAAAAAAAAGCTTATGTCTTGTTAGTGCAGTTTGCTAAGGTTCAATAACTTTCCAGGGCCATTTTATAGTATCTTTGGAGAAATAGTTGATTTTCTTCCTTTTATTTTTTCAAGTCTTTATTTAATTTGTTAAAATATTGCTTCTGTTTTATGTTTTGATTTTTTGGCCCAAAGGCTTGTAGACTCTTTGACTTCTCTGATAGCTCAGTTGGTAAAGAATCTGCCTGCAATGCAGGAGACCCTGGTTCGATTCCTGGGTCAGAAAGATCCCTGGAGAAAGGATAGGCTACCAACTCCAGTATTCTTGGACTTCCCTTGTGGCTCAACTGGTAAAGAATCTGCTTGCAATAAAGGAGACCTTGGTTGGAAGCCTGGATTGGGAAGATCCCCTGGAGAAAGAAAAGGCTACCCACCCCAGTATTCTGGCCTAGAAAATTCCATGGACTATATAGGCCACGGGGTCACAAAGAGTCAGACATGACTGAGTAACTTTCACTTTTTCACTTTCACATAGGCTCTTAGTTCCTTGACCAGAGATGGAACCCACACCCTCTGTATTGGAAGGCAAAGTAAACCACTGGACTGCCAGGGAAATCCCTGGTTTTCATATTGTGATTTCTTCATCACAACGTGTGGCTTTCAGAATAACGGAGGTGGGGGAGGAGGTGGGGGAAGAGAGAAGAGTCTGCAAAAGATTTTACACAGCCTTAGTCCCAGTGTGACACTGATCCCTTCCACTAACGTCAGTTGACCACAATGATTCACATAGTATACCTAACTATAAGTAGATTGGGAAGAATGGTCTTACATGTGTCCAGACAGAAGAGGTCAACTGGATAAGACCATGAAGTCTACTATCTATTCTCTTTAACTAGCTTCTGAGGAGATCTAAATCAATATTCAGACTTCACCCTATTCCTATTTCCTTCTCTTTCTTTTCCTCTTCAGAATAATTAGCCCATTATACACAGGAATTGCAAATCAGTAACAGGTAGATCCATTATCAAAACAAATAGTGGGAAACAGTTATGGCTGGTAGCTCTTAATATAATCATTTTTCTTTTTACTCTAATAAAGCATTCTGCAGTTTTGATGTATACTCAGTTATACATTTAAAACATGTATAACTGAGTGTTTAAAACACAAATGCTTACTCATGCAAACTGTCCTTTTATTAAGAGATTTTCATTTCCTTATTTCTTGAAACTTATTCCTCTTGACTGTAACTTTTTTCCTTCTATCTAATGAACATAAATTTGATTTTGTTTTTGCTTGATGCTAAATGATTTAATTAATCATCAAAACTCTCTAGAAGAATGTATTCAGCAAATCTCTTTGGGAATATAACTGAGAGAATCAACAACATTTTAATGGTGAATTTAATAAGATATGGAATTTCTGCAGCCTATGGATGTGACTCAGAGCAGCTCTATATCAGCAATGCAGAACTTCAACTATCAGAACTCTTGCTAAAAGATGTTGACATATTTTCCACAACCCTTAAGAAATCTTTGAAAAATAGAACATTTTCTTTAAAATATTTAAGGGTACAGGACATTCTTGTATTAGATAAATATGTTATAAATGAACAATACTTATTAAATTAGATATATTTGGGGAGAAGGCAATAGCAACCCAATCCAGTATTCTTGCCTGGAAAATCCCATGGACAGAGGAGCCTTGTAGGCTGCAGTCCATGGGGTCGCTAGGAGTGGGACACTACTGAGAGGCTTCACTTTCACTTTTCACGTTCATGCATTGAAGAAGGCAATGGCAACCCACTCCAGTGTTCTTGCCTGGAGAATCCCAGGGGCGGGGGAGCCTGGTAGGTTGCCGTCTCTGGGGTCGCACAGAGTCGGACATGACTGAAGTGACTTAGCAGTAGCAGTAGATATATTTGATGTCAACAAGAAAATTTCTTCATGGATGTATTACAAGAGCAGAAAAATTAACTTGGTCTAAACAAATAAGCTACAAACTTTTATAATGGTAAACACAAATTAAACAATGAGAAAGTATAAATAGATGTAAATTAGCAACTAAACAAAATCCATGGCCATAAACATTATTGTTTTTAAAAAGCAGTTTTCCACTGTTTATTTCACTAGAAACTTTATTTCATTCATTCACACATATTTATTCAATAAAAATTTGTTAAATGTTTAATCTATTTGAATTTCTTAAAATGTGTGATCTAAAAGTGAATGAGAAAAGTTCTTGTTCTTAGGAGACTTGCAGATTCCAATATAGGAGAGACTACACTTTGAACGTTTGCCTGTATCTCTCTTCTGGGACATAAGATACAAATGCATGAAAAAATACCTGAATATGTGTAGAGCTTAGAGAAAATTTTAATTTCAGGATGCTTGAGATGAATATACCAAATAAGTCTGATAATTAAACCACATCTGAGAGACAAGAGGTGTTGATTAAATTTCACATTAAGGTGTAAATATTCTAGTCACAGATTGTCAGATATGCAGAGAAGACCTGAGAGAAAATTCTCAAAATAGAGTCAGTGGGCATGACGAGTAGAAGCAAAGGGAAGTAACACAAGGGAAAGTAACAGACAGAAGTTATATGTGATGACAAGTACCCCTTGCTTTACTCTTTGTTCTTAGGCAAGGACTAATGCAAATACTGAATAAAAGATAGATTATAATATTGCATTATAAATATAATATTGACAAATCTTATCACAAAACAAATACCAAGTTAGCAGAGATACCCAAAAGGATACCTAACTTATGAACTAGTCAAAATACAAAGTTGAGCAATAAATCAAAATCTTCAGACTCTGTCTACAATCATGGAAGCACAGAGAAGAAGAGTAAATACTGGAGATCTTCATTATTTCATGGATAACTAACAGATCCTAGAGAAAATTTTTTGAAAGTTACTGACCTGTGATAGCTTTCTACTTTTCATTTTTTATTCCTTTCCTATTCTTTCTATTTCTCTTCTTTCATTAATCCATGTATAGGTGAAAATTGCTCAGTTGTGTCTGATTC
This sequence comes from Redunca redunca, assembly GCA_006410935.1. Lineage (NCBI taxonomy): Eukaryota > Metazoa > Chordata > Mammalia > Artiodactyla > Bovidae > Redunca > Redunca redunca. Next base: position 338,693 of record SJYQ01002428.1, read on the forward strand.
TTTGCAACGCCATGGCCTATGCAGTCCATTGAATTCTCTAGGCCAAAATAATGGAGAGGGTAGCCTTTCCCCTCTCCAGAGGATCTTCCCAACCCAGACATTGAACTCAGGTCTCCAGGATTGCAGGCGAATTCTTTACAAACTGAGCTATCAGGGAAGCCCATAATTCATGTATCAACCCATTATTTGTTGAGTGCCTGTTAGGCATCAGGCACTCTTTTGGGCACAGACGATAAAAATAAAAATATCAAGGCCTAGTGTTGACAAGATTCTTCTCCTTGCGACCTGTGAATTTCATTCTAAGAAGGAAATAGACAATAAACTGTTTCACAAGCAATATACCTTGGCAGGTGGTAAGCACAATGAATGAAAGCAAAGCAGAAAAAAAGGGGGAAGAGTGAGTATAAGCTTTTTTATAGGAATATACATTGAAAGCCTCTCAGGTTAGGTGACATTTGCACAGATAACTAAGGACTCCAACCTGCCAATGCAGGAGATGCAAGAGACTCGGTCTCAATCCCTGGGTCAGAAAGATGCTCTGGTGAAGAAAATGGCAACCTACTTCAGTATTCTTGTCTGGAGAATCCCATGGACAGAGGAGCCTGGCAAGCTATAGTTAATGGAGTCACAAAGAGTCAGACAGAACTGAGCGTTCACATGTGTGTGCATGTACGCACACACACAGATAACTAAAGGAACTAATGGAGCTTTTTGGTGAAGCCCCTGGAGGAAGAAAATCTATGAGTTTTTTTTTTTTTTTTGCATTTTCTGTGTTTACTGAATTACACTATGAAAACAACAGAATGCCTGGAGTTAAAGGAGCAAGGGAGATGGGGACTGAAGAGAATGAGAATGTTACTTTCACACAAGAATTGCAGGGAGGGTTTTTGTAGATCTACACACTCCATTGAAAGTCTCCTAGTTTAAATCTTATTGAACTAGGGATCCACAGCAGAATTTTGAGCATAATAGTGATGTGACTGATAATGTGTGTGTGTATTTTTTTTTAATCGGTTGTTTATGTGGAATATAGGCTGCAGCGGCAAGAGTGGAGGAATGGAGGAGACATGTTAGGAGTGGGCCACAATAACACAGCTGAATGAGGAAGATGGCTTAAAACGATGGCAGTGGAGGTATGGATTCTGGATTTTTTTTTTTAAGTATGGAACTCAGGAATTTCTGCTTAGAATGGCCATGGGATTTCTCATGTCCAGTATTTTTGCTGTGAACTTCTTTGCCATAAACATCTTTATTGTGTATCCAATTGCCCATTAAGCAATTTTGCCATGAAAGAAAAAATAACTGGTTGACAGTTTTTGTTTTGACAGTTTGATTCCAACTTGTTGAAATGCATTAGCATTTATGAAGCAGACAGATAACAATGATTCACCCCAAGAGTTGATTTCTTATTTTGAAACACACTCCTTTGCGAGAGAAAGAGGCTGAGGGTCTTAAAGGTACAGAGTTGCACACACATTTCCCATAGAACTTTGGAATTTCTCCTATGGACACGTGACAAAATGCCAAGAACAAACAATAGTGTAGAAGATTTCACAATGCAACACAAAACTCAGTTACAAATATACATCCTAATATTTAGAAATTGATGGTTCTCTTAATGAAGGAAAACATTTTAGCAAGAAAGAAAAGCTATGATGACAAAGGAGGCAAATAAATCCAAAAAATGGATAAAATACCTCAAATGAAACATTTGGAAGACAAGTCCTTTGGTAAAACTCACAAAATAAAGTCAGTTATTTTGCAAAACTTTCATGAATTTACTAGTCTTTAGAGGTACATGGCCTGTGTACTAATTCTGTAATTGCCTGACTTTGTGACCGTAGCAAAATAATTAACCTTTCATACCTCATTTTCCTCATCTAGAGAAATGGGGTAAGGATGATAATAGCACTCACCTCATAGAGGTGTCGTGAGCCACCAATAAGTTAACAAGTTTTGCCAGGGCCCAGCCCCAGTGGATCCAGGGTAATTCGAAGTGGGGATGGAGTTGGTGAGGAAAAACTTATTTATTTAGAAATATAAAGAGAGATTAGGAAAGAATAGTGTAGTGGGAAAATTAGTGGAGAAAAGAGGCTGATAACCTGGTTTACATGGAAAACCAATAAAGTTCCAAGACAAGGAACTTGCACCATCTGCGTAGGCCACCAGCACCTGCTTGAATAGCGGAGGGTGCCCCGCCTTGGACTCCCTCTCGCGTGGGTCTTAGAAGCCAGGGCAAGTAAGTATGCTTTAGCATCACTCCTTTCACCAGGGCTGATCTCCTTCAGAATGGACTGGTTGGATCTCCTTGCAGTCCAAGGGACTCTCAAGAGTCTTCTCCAACACCACAGTTCAAAAGCATCAATTCTTCGGTGCTCAGCCATCTTCACAGTCCAACTCTCACATCCATGCATGACCACAGGAAAAACCATAGCCTTGACTAGAGGGACTTTAGTCGGTAAAGTAATGTCTCTGCTTTTGAATATGCTATATAATTTGGTCATAATTTCCTTCCAAGGAATAAGCGTCTTTTAATTTCATGGCTACAATCACCATCTGCAGTGACTTTGGAGACCAAAAATATAAAGTCTGACACTGTTTCCACTGTTTCACCATCTACTTCACATGAAGTGATGAGGCCAGATGCCATGATCTTCGTTTTCTGAATGTTGAGCTTTAAGCTAACTTTTTCACTCTCCTCTTTCACTTTCATCAAGAGGCTTTTGAGTTCCCCTTCACTATCTGCCATAAGGGTGGTGTCATCTGCATATCTGAAGTTATTGATATTTCTCCCAGATATCTTGATTCCAGCTTGTGTTTCTTCCAGTCCAGCGTTTCTCATGATGTACTCTGCATAGAAGTTAAATAAGCAGGGTGACAATACACAGCCTTGACGTACTCCTTTTCCTATTTGGAACCAGTCTGTTGTTCCATGTCCAGTTCTAAGTATTGCTTCCTCACCTGCATACAGATTTCTCAAGAGACAGGTCAGGTGGTCTGGTATTCCCATCTCTCTCAGAATTTTCCACAGTTTATTGTAATCCACACAGTCAAAGGCTTTGGCATAGTCAATAAAGCAGAAATAGATGTTTTTCTGGAACTCTGTTCTTTTTCCATGATCCAGCTGATGCCGGCAATTTGATCTCTGGTTCCTCTGCCTTTTCTAAAACCAGCTTGAACATCAGGGAGTTCACGGTTCATGTATTGCTGAAGCCTGGCTTGGAGAAATTTGAGCATTACTTTACTAGCATGTGAGATGAGTACAATTGTGCGGTAGTTTGAGCATTCTTTGGTATTGCCTTTCTTTGGGATTGGGGCTTCCCTGATGGCTCAGAGGTTAAAGCATCTGCCTCTAATGCGGGAGACCCAGGTTCGATCCCTGGGTCGGGAAGATCCCCTGGAGAAGGAAATGGCAATCCGCTCCAGTATTCTTGCCTGGAGAATCCCTTGGATGGAGAAGCCTAGTAGGTTACAGTCCACGGGGTCGCAAAGAGTCGGACATGACTGAGCGACTTCACCTCACCTTCTTTGGGATTGGAACGACAACTGACCTTTTCCAGTCCTGTGGCCACTGCTGAGTTTTCCAAATTTGCTGGCATATTGAGTGCAGCACTTTCACAGCATCATCTTTCAGGATATGAAACAACTCAACTGGAATTCCATCACCTCCCCTAGCTTTGTTCATAGCGATGCTTCCTAAGGCCCACTTGACCTCACATTCCAGAATGTCTCGCTCTAGATTAGTGATCACACCATCATGATTATCTGGGTCTTGAAGATCTTTTTTGTATAGTTCTTCTGTGTATTCTTGCCACCTCTTCTTAATATCTTCTACTTCTGTTAGGTCCAGACCATTCCTGTCCTTTATCGAGCCCATCTTTGCATGAAATGTTCCCTTGGTATATCGACTTTTCTTGAAAAGATCTCTAGTCTTTCCCATTCTGTTCTTTTCTTCTATTTCTTTGCATTGATCACTGAAGAAGGCTTTCTTATCTCTTCTTGCTATTCTCTGGAACTCTGCATTCAGAGGCTTATGGCTTTCCTTTTCTCCTTTGCTTTTTGCCTCTCTTCTTTTCACAGCTATCTGTAAGGCCTCCCCAGACAGCCATTTTGCTTTTTTGCATTTCTTTTCCATGGGGATGGTCTTGATCCCTGTCTCCTGTACAATGTCACAAACCTCTGCCCAGAGTTCATCAGGCACTCTATCTATCAGATCTAGGCCCTTAAATCTATTTCTCACTTCCACTGTATAATCATAAGGGATTTGATTTAGGTCATACCTGAATGGCCTAGAGGTTTTCCCTACTTTCTTCAATTTGAGTCTGAATTTGGTAATAAAGAGTTCATGATACGAGCCACAGTCAGCTCCTGGTCTTGTTTTTTTGACTGTAGAGAGCTTCTCCATCTTTGGCTGCAAATAATACAATAAATCTGACTTCAGTGTTGACCATCTGATGATGCCCATCAGATGATGCCATCTGATGATGTGTTGTTGGAAGAGGGTGTTTGCTATGATCAGTGCATTTTCTTGGCAAAACTCTATTAGTCTTTGCCTTGCTTCATTCCGCATTCCAAGGCCAAATTTGCCTGTTACTCCAGGTGTTTCTTGACTTCTTGCTTTTGTATTCCAGCCCCCTATAATGAAAAGGACATCTTTTTTGGGTGTTAGTTCTAAAAGGTCTTGTAGGTCTTCATAAAACCATTCAACTTCAGCTTCTTTCAGCATTGCTGGTTGGGCCATACACTTGGACAACTGTGATATTGAATGGTTTTCCTTGGAGACGAACAGAGATCATTCTGTCATTTTTGAGATTGCATCCAAGTACTGCATTTCAGACTCTTTTGTTGACCATGGTGGCTACTCCATTTCTTCTGAGGGATTCCCGCCCTCAGTAGTAGATATAATGGTCATCTGAGCTAAATTCATCCATTCCAATCCATTTTAGTTCACTGATTCCTAGAATGTCGACATTCACTCTTTGCATCTCTTGTTTGACCACTTCCAATTTGCCTCAATTCATGGACCTGACATTCCAGATTCCTAGGCAATATTGCTCTTTACAGCATCAGACCTTGCTTCTATCACCAGTCACATCCACAGCTGGGTATTGTTTTTGCTTTGGCTCCATCCCTTCATTCTTTCTAGAGTTATATGTCCACTGATCTCCACTAGCATATTGGGCACCTACTGACCTGTGGAGTTTCTCTTTCAGTATCCTATCATTTTGCCTTTTCATACTGTTCATTATGTTCTCAAGGCAAGAACGCTGAAGTGGTTTGCCATTCCCTTCTCCAGTGGACCACATTCTGTCAGACCTCTCCACCATGACCCACCCGTCTTTGGTTGCCCCACGGGCATGGCTTGGTTTCACCTAGACAAGGCTGTGGTCCTAGTGTCATTAGATTGACTAGTTTTCTGTGAGTATGGTGTTCAGCAAATAATAATAATTCATTAAATACAAACAAGTTCTCATTAAATAAATTAAAATATATTTATGTGTTTATGTATATACACGCACATTCATATATGCTAAAGATTTATTCCACGTTTCAATGATACACTCTGTGTATTAGCTTTATCTAGGTAAGAACTTATAATGCATTTTTTCAATATATGGTAGGTACAACCAAATACTGTTTGTTTTCACTTATACAAGTACTTGTAGTAGAGTCAGAATGTAAACTGATATATGCCAGTGGTGGGGGTGGAGGTGGTAAGGGACAATGAGGAATTAGTATTTAATGGGGACAGAACCTCAGTTTTGGAAGGTGAAAAACGCAGGAGATGGGTGTTGGTGTGGGAGTTAAAAGTACTTATTTAGCACCACTGAAATGTACAGTTAAATAAGGTTCAAATATTATGCTTTATATTTTATGACATATCACAATAGTTTTTAAAAGAACTTATAATACATTTTTATATGAGTAAGTAAACTAAGATAAGTTAGTCTCTAAAAATCTAAAATGAAACTTAATGGTACTACCATGATATTTGATGAAAAAAAAAAAGTCATTCAAAATGCTTTGCAGAAATAAGGCAATATATATAGACCTAAACATAAATATTGTACATCAGCTCTTGTCCAGCACCAGCTTAATTCCTATGAGTATAAATCTGGGTCAGGAGCATAGCACCCATAAAACGAAGTGGAATCAGGATTTGAAGTAGACTTCTTATTCTTACTCTGTACTAAACTTGCTGTTTTGTACTACTTGAGGACAATGATCATATCTCTTCTGAAAAAAAAAAAAAATAGAATTCCCCAGACCATGGCCCTATGATATCAGAGGGAAATATAACTGAAACTGAAGGCCAGTTTCTTGATCAATTGAGTATCACTATAACCTGTGTTGGAGAAGATTCTTGAGAGTCCCTTGGACTTGAAGGAGATCAAACCAGTCAATCCTAAAGGAAATCAGTCCTGAATATTCATTGGAAGGACTGATACTGATGTTGAAGCTCCAGTACTTTGGCCACCTGATGCGAAGAACTAACTCACTGGAAAAGATCCTGATGCTGGAAAAGATTTAAGGCAGGAGGAGAAGGGGACGACCAAGGAAGAGATGGTTGGATGGCCTTACCGACTCAATGGACATGAGTTTAAGTAAGCTCCGGGAATTGGTGATGGACAGGGAAGTCTGGCGTGTTGCAGTCCATGGGGTCACAAAAAGTCAGACAGGACTGAGCAGCTGAACTGAAGTGAACTGATAAACAGGCCTGTATAAAAACCTTCTGAATTGTTTTGCAGTAGAACATCAGTATTTCAGTGATTTGCGATTAAATTTTGATAAACTCTCATAGTTAAGGAATATTGGTTTCTTTGTCACAATTAACTCTAAATATAAAAATGTTCTAATAATCTAATGGTCTAGATTAAGGGGATTTTTTTAATCTTTCAAAGCAGAATCTGCCTTCTATTTATTTTGAGGCCCCTCAGATATCCTGACAACATTCCTGATTGAAGAACTGGGTCAATTCTTTGCACCTGTATATCATTTGCACCTGCATCTCTGGTAGCTTCAGGAAAGGTGGCTTCAGTAGGAACCAGTTATCATAATTCTGGTGGTCTGGATACAGAGGCAAACACTACTGCTGGAATGTTTTCATTGTCCATTGAAAAATTTTTGACATTTTTATCCTTGAACAGTGTTCAATGTAGTTGCAAAAGTGTACAAGGTTATTTGTTTATAACATAAGAGATTTATCCTGTTTTAAAGGTGTTCATCAAAACATTGTCTTTGGCAACCAAAAATATGTCATGCAGAACTGCACTGTGTTATCAAATGACATTAATCAAAGATCTGAGGTTACCCTGAGGTAAGGAAATAAATTGAAATTGGGAGTGCTGAACATGGCACATAGAGTGATGTTCTACACTGAACTAATAATAAATATATTTGGGAAACTGTTAGTCTTTCAAAATAATGAAGAGTTTTATTGGCTTTGAAACAAGAGTCAGAGAATTCAGATTTTAATAAATTTGATGATTTGGGGGCAAGAAAAAAGGAGATTTAAAAATGAAAACATAAATAGATATTCNAGATCTTGAATAACCAAAACAAACTTGTGAAAGAAGAACAGAGCTAGAAGAATCACACTGAAATACTACTCAGCCATTAAAAAAATAATATTGCCATCACAGCAACATGGATGGATTTAGAGGGTATTATGCCAAGTGAAATGAGTCTGACAGAGAAAAAAAATTCCACATCACTTTTTAGACATGTGGAATCTAAAATACAAAATTAATGAATATAACAAAAAAGATACATGTAGATATAGAGAACAAACTAGTAGTTACTAATGGGAAGAGGGAAAGNGGACAGTAAGATGTATACAATATGATGTATAAAGGTTATAGCCAATATTTTATAATGACTATAAATGGAATAAAAACTTTAAAAATTATAACTCATTAAGTGCAAGAAACCTAGATTTCTATTGACAGATGAATGGATAAAAAGCTGTGATACATATATAAATGGAATATTACTCGTATTACTCATAAAATGGAACATATTTGAATCAATGGTAGTGAGGTAGATGAACCTAGAGCCTATTATGCAGAGTGAAGTAAGTTAGAAAGAGAAAAAACAAATATCACGTATTAAAGCATATATGTGGAATCTAGAAAAATGGTATTGATGAATCTGTTTTCAGAGAAGGGATGGAGATGCAGATCAGTTCAGTTCAGTTCAGTCTCTCAGTCATGTCCAACTCTGTGACCCCACAGACTGCAACACACCTGGCTTACCTGTGTATCACTAACTCCTGGAGCTTACTCAAACTCATGTCCATTGAATCAGTGATGATATTCAACCATCTCTTCCTTCGTCATCCCCTTCTCCTCCTGCCTTCAATCTCTCCCAACATCAGGGTCTTTTCCAATGAGTCAGTTCTTCCCATCAGGCAGCCAAATTACTGGAGTCTCAGCTTCAGCATCAGTCTTTCCAATGAATATTCAGGATTGGTTTCCTTAAGGACTGACTGGTTGGATCTTCTTGCAATCCAAGGGACTCTCAAAAGTCTTCTCCAATACCACAGTTCAAAAACATCACTTCTTTGGCATTCAGCTTTCTTTATAGTCCAACTCTCACATCCATGCATGACTACTGGAAAAGCCATAGCTTTGACTACATAGACCTTTGTTGGCAAAGTAATGTCTCTGCTTTTTAATATGCTGTCTAAGTTGGTTTTAGCTTTTCTTCCAAGGAGCAAGCGTCTTTTAATTTCATGGCTGCAATCATAATCTGCAGTGATTTTGGAAACCAAGAAATTAAAGTCTTTCACTATTTCCATTGCTTCCCCATTTATTTGCCATGATGTGATGGGACCAGATGCCTTGGTTTTAGTTTTCTGAATGTTGAATTTTAAGACAAATTTTTCACTCTCCTCTTTCACTTTCATCAAGAGGCTCTTTAGTTCTTTGCTTTCTGCCATAAGTGTGATATCATCTGCATATCTGAGGTTATTGATATTTCTCCCAGCAATCTTGATTCCAGCTTGTGCTTCATCCAGCCCAGCATTTCTCATGATATACTCTGCATATAAGTTAAATAAGCAGGGTGACAATATACAGCCTTGATGTACTCCTTTCCCAATTTGGAACCAATCCATTGTTCCATGTCCAGTTTAACTGTTGCTTCCTGACCTGTATACAGATTTCTCAGGAGGTAGGTCAGGTGGTCTGGTATTCCCATCTCTTGAAGAATTTTCTACAGTTTTTGGTGATCCACACAGTCAAAGATGTAGAGAACTAATTTATGGACACACTGGAGGGAGAAAGTGTGATGAATGGAAAAAGTAACATTCACATATATACACTACCATGTGTAAAACAGATAGCTGGTAGGAAATTGCTATATAACACAGAGAGCCCAACCTAGTGCTCCATGATAACCTAGAGGGATGAGGAGAGGGGAGGGAGGTTCAAAAGGGAGGAGATATATATATAACTATGAGTCATATTCCATTCATGGGATCGCAAAGAGTCAGACACAACTGAGTGACTGAACTGAACTGAATGACTGATCAAGTTGCTGTATGTGTGTGTGCATTTAGTTTCTAAGTCATAACCTACTCTTTGCAACCCCATGGACTGTAGCCCACCAGGCTCCTTTGTCTATGGGGATGCTCCAGCAAGAATACCGGAGTGGGTTGCCATGACCCCCTCCCGGGGATTTTTCCAACCCAGGGATTGAACCCATGTCTCCCACATTGCCGGTAGATTCTTTATCATCTGAACCACCAGGGAAGCCCGAGTTCTTGTATGGAAGAAATCAATAAGTTCAGTTCAGTCACTCAGTCATGTCCAACTCTTTGTGACCCTCTGGACTGCAGCACACCAGGCTTCCCTGCCCATCACCAACTCCTGGAGCTTGCTCAAACTCAATTCCATCCAGCTGGTGACGCCATCCAACCAGCTCATCTTCTGTCATCTCCTTCTTCTGCTTTCAATCTTCCTTAGTATCAGGGTCTTTTCCAATGAGTCAGTTCTTTGCATCAGGTGACAAAAGTATTGAGCTTTAGCTTCAGCATTAGTCCTTCCAATGAATATTCAGGACTGATTTCATTTAGGATTGATGGTTTGTTCTCCATGCAATCCAAGAGACTCTCAAGAATATTCTACACCACCACAGTTCAAAAACATCAACTCTTCAGCACTCAATTTTCTTTATGATGCAACTCTCACATCCATCATACATGACTTTGCATCATACAAACCATAGCTTTGACTAGACTGACCTTTGTCACCAAAGTAAGAGAAACCAATACATTATCAAGCAATTTTCCTCCATTAATATATATATATATATATATATATATATATCCAATTTGGAGGGAAATACTTTGTGATCCAGTGATTAAGAATTTGCCTTCCAAAGCAGGGGATATGGGTTCAATCCCTGATTAGGGAAATAAAATCCCACATGCCACAGGGCAGCTAAGCCAGTTTTCTCTCAAGCCATGCACAACAACTTAGAACCAACACAGGTAAATAAAGATTTTTTTTTTAATTGTGAATCATTATATTGTACTATTGTATACCTGTAACTTATATAACACTGTAATTCAACTATACTTCAATTTTTAAAAGAAGCTTACTTACTTACAAATAGTTGGTGATATTTTTTGGAAATCTGGTTCAGTCATCATTAAAATAAACTAGAAAATAATCTTAGACTCAAATCCTGAGTTAAATGTCACATCCTTCAGATTTGCCACCTTTAATTTTAATTCCTTGAGTGTTTTCACTTGCTAGTGTGTGTTATTTAGTGATGCTTTGTTATGTTCATGTTTTCCTTAAGTACCATTTCTGAATTTCTTCTAATTAGCTATGTTTGTTTAAAAGTAAAACTAATAAACGTAAAATGTATTAGCTTCATATAGTTTCCTCCAGGCATCCTAATTAAAAACAGAATATAGATAGGTCAATGCTGAGGTCTTTACATATATTCACCTGAACAAGCAGGTTGTAGTATTATGCTGCTACAGCTGCTGCTAAGTCGTTTCAGTCATGTCCGACTCTGTGCGACCCCATAGACGGCAGCCCACCAGGCTCCCCTGTCCCTGGGATTCTCCAGGCAAGAATACTGGAGTATAACTCTCCTTAAAATCTCATATTACATTATTCATATTCCATGGATTAAACAAAAATCACCCACTAAGTAAGAAAAGGAACAGCTAATTTCCTAAAATTGCTACACTAATTTTGATTAGTATATCAAAAATCAATTTCTAGAATTCCAACTTGCAAATTGGAATAAAGTCATGTTATTTAGATGGAAGAAGATAGCTAAACAGAAATCAAGAATAAGAATGAATGGAGAAATTATTACATAGATGACTCAAAATATTTTTAAATTAATTGCAAATATTTAAATATGCATAGAGTTACATATATATGTATAAACTACATGCATAAGCTTGTATATGCATGTATTGTTGTTCTGTCGCCCAGTTGTGTCTGGTTCTTTGCGAAGGCATGAACTGCGGCAAACTAGGCCTCCCTGTCTCTTACCATTTCCCAAAGTTTGCCCAAGTTCATGGCCATTGCATCGGTGATGCTATCCAGCCATCTTAGTCTCTAATGTCCCCTTCTCCTTCTGCCTTCAATCTTTTTTTTTAATTTATTTTTTTTAATTTTTTTTTTTTCTGCCNTTTTAATTTTTTTTTTTTTCTGCCTTCAATCTTTCCCAGCATCAAGGACTTTTCCAATGAGTTGGCTGTTACATTAGTTGACCAAAGACCTGGAGCTTCAGCTTCAGCATCAGGCTTTCCAATGAGTATTCAGGGCTGATTTCCCTTAAGATTGACTGGTTTGATCTCCTCTTATGGGCGAAAAATAGATGCCCTTGATCTGTGGTGCTGGAGAAGACTCCTGAAAATCCTTTGGACAGCAAGGGGATCAAAGCAGTCAGTGCATGTATGTGTTGTGTGTTAGTCGTTTAGTCATGTCCAGCTCTTTGGGACCCCATGGAGTGTGCCTGCCAGGTTCCTCTGTCCAAAGGATTTTCCAGGCAAGAGTACCGGAGTGAGTTGCCCTTTCCTTCTCCAATGCATGTACATACCCTAACAAATAAATAGTATTTTAAGTTGCATAAATTAATTTCGCTTCCATTATCCGATATGAAAGTAAATACACTATCTTTTTTTACTTATATATCTAAATTTCAAATGACTCATCATTAGTTCAGTTCAGACGCTCAGTCATGTCCGACTCTTTGCGACCCCATGAATTGCAGCATGCCAGGCCTCCCTGTCCATCACCATCTCCCGGAGTTCACTCAAACTCACGTCCATCGAGTCAGTGATGGCATCCAGCCATCTCATCTTCTGTTATCCCCTCTTCCTCCTGCCCCCAATCCCTCCCAGCATCAGAGTCTTTTCCAATGAGTCAACTCTTTGCATGAGGTGGCCAAAGTACTGGAGTTTCAGCTTCAGCATCATTCCTTCCAAGGAACACCCAGGACTGATCTCCTTTAAGACGGACTGGTTGGATCTCCTTGCAGTCCAAGGGACTCTCAAGAGTCTTCTCCAAAACCACAGTTCAAAAGCATCAATTCTTCACTGTTCAGCTTTCTTCACAGTCCAAATCTCACATCCACACATGACCACTGGAAAAACCATAGCCTTGACTAGACAGACCTTTGTTGGCAAAGTAATGTCTCTGCTTTTGAATATGCTATCTAGGTTGGTCATAACTTTTCTTCCATGGAGTAAGCGTCTTTTAATTTCATGGCTGCAGTTAGGCCTTATCAATTAAAAAAAAGATGTATTCATTAAATGCTTATTCAATGACCTAAACTATAAAATATCTTTCCTAACAATAAGAATAATTGAAACAGGTAAGGGACTCATAAAACACAGACACACACACACAAACACACACATTCTCTCTCTCTCATACACACACAACTTAATTTTAAATAACAAAAAATCTAACTGTTTAAATTTGTATCTACATGCAATGAAGTCATTGGGTGATAGTAGGCAATTAAATGTCCTGTGATGAACTATTTTTGAAAAATCATTCTGGTTGCTGATATTTATATTTAATAATCTGATTGTACTCTGATCTATATTTTTACCAACTGCATTTAATATTTTACTTTGTATTTTCTATATTCCCTTACCTGTCTCCAATACTATCACAAAATTTGTTTTTTATAATTTGTCTATGTCTTGGCCAGTGCAACGGATTTATGGAGGCACTAGATAATCTTTAAGAATCATGCTTGCCATATTTTCTAGGGATGACTTTTCCTACAATGCCCCAAAATTGCCCTGATCAGTAAGAAGGAACCAATCAGAACCAACTAATAATGTAAAAAAGCCAAAAATGAGCCTGTAATACTAGATTTCAAAGTAATAAAAGGGCTGAGAGTGCACAGTGAAAGAGAGGTCTTAAGTGTTAAGTAAGCACACTTCAAAATTAAAAGAAAATAATCATAATAAATATGCCTTTGATTATATAACCTTTTATATCCTACAAAGAACTGCTGTGTTAACTCATTTTATCCTGGTAATCCTTTTATGAGATATTTTATCTCTATTTTAAAATCAGGGAAGGAAAGCAAAAAATGAGCTGTGACTGCCTTGGGTCACAAACTTTTAAACGACACAGCAAAGCTTTAAACCTAGGTCATCTGATAACAGCTACAGGACTATTTCCATCACTCTACACAGTGTTCCACAGCCAAAACTTGGAAAATTAAATGTCTCAGATGGATGGGAGACCTTAAAGAGCAATCTCAATGAGGGGTTGGGGGGAATTTTACTGGAATAACTTGTGAGGTATTTTTCTAACCATTCACACACACACACACACAC
>SJYQ01002428.1:360887-371477 GCA_006410935.1 Redunca redunca
ACAGGGTATAAAAAATAAAAATTAAAAAAATAAGACAGGAAAATAGGAAGAAAATAAAAGGAAAACAAATAGTAGATGATAGCCTTCAGTTTATTCATATAAACAATCAAAATAAATGTAAATGCCTAAACACAAAAACCAGAGATTGTCTGACTGATTAGAAAAGCAAGATCCAATATATATGCTGCCAACCAGTAAAGAACTTCAAATATAAAACACAGGTTGAAAGTATGCAAAAACATAAATAAATAACACAACATAACATGCTAACGCTATTCAAAAGAAATCTGGAGAGGCTATATTATTATTAAACCAAATGGATTTTGGAAAGAAGAATACTGCCAGGGATAAAGAACTTCATTTCAACAGGAAAACCTAACAATCCAAAGTGTTTATACACATACTAAAAGGACTTCCAAACAAAGCTTCAAAAGCTCACAGAACTGCAAGGAGAAACAGACAAATCCACAACTATAGTTAGAAACTTCAATGCTCTTTTCTCAGTAATGAACATAAGTAGACTGATTATCAGTAATGACATATAAAATTTGGACAAATCCATCAACCAAATTGTTTTAATTGATATTAATAGAACATTTTCTTCAAAAACAGCAGAAACATTCTATTTTCACTCACAGACAGAACAGACTATATTCTGGGCCATAATGTAAGTCTCAAAAATTTTAAAAGGTCTAAGCCATATGTTTTATGTTCTTGGAACACATGGAGTTAAATTAGGACTCAGTAAATAATGATCTCCAGAAATTTCTCAGGCAGTTCTAAGTAGTCCATGGATTAAATAAGAAATCAGAGTGCAAATTTAGAAGGTTTTTAACTAAATAATAGTGAAGAAACATATATCAAAACTTCCTAGGATAACACAGAAGGAATGGTTGCAGTGAAAACTTCTAACACTAAATGATCATATAGAAAAGAAGAAAGATATCAAAAGAATGACTTCAGCTTCAACCTTGAACTAGAAAAAGCAGAGAAGATTAGAGCCAAAGGAAACAAATAAAAGGAAACATTTTAAAAACTGAAAGCCAGTGAAATAGCAAACAGTAAACAATATAGAAAAATTAATAACCAAGATCTCACTCATTAAGCTGTTGCTGTTGTTGTTTGGTGGCTAAATCATGTCCAACTATGCAAACACATGAACTGCAGCACATCAGGCATCCCTGTTCTCTATCTCGTGGAGTTTGCTCAAATACATGTCCATTGAGTCAGCGATGCCATCAAACCATCTCCTCCTCTGTCTCCCCCTTCTCCATCTGCCCTCAATATTTCCCAGCTTCAGAGTCGTTACCAGTGAGTCAGACCTTTACCATCAGGAGGTTAAAGTATTGGAGCTGCAGCTGCAGCATCTGTCCTTCCATTGAATATTCAGCGTTGATTTCCTTTAGCACTGACTGGTTTAATCTCTTTGTTGTCCAAGGGACTCTCAAGAGTCTTCTCTAGCACCATGATTTGAAATGCTCAATTCTTCAACACTCAGCCTCCTTTAAGGTCCAAATCTCACATCTGTACATGATTACTGGAAAAATCAAAATTTTGACCATAGGGACCTTTGTCAGCAAAGTGATGTCTCTGCTTTTTAATTCCCTACGTTTGTCATAGCTTTCCTTCCAAGGAGCAAGGGTCTTTTACTTTCATGGCTGTAGTCATTGTCTGCAGTGATTT
The DNA here is from genome assembly GCA_006410935.1 of Redunca redunca. Lineage (NCBI taxonomy): Eukaryota > Metazoa > Chordata > Mammalia > Artiodactyla > Bovidae > Redunca > Redunca redunca. The sequence continues at coordinate 362,571 of SJYQ01002428.1, forward strand.
TGGAACCCAAGGAAATAAAGTCTGTCAGTGTTTCCACGTCTTCCCCATCTATTTGCCATGAAGTGATGGGACCAGATGCCATGATTTCTGTTTTTTGAATTTTAAGTTTTAAGCCAGCTTTTTCACTTGCCTCTTTCACCCTCATGAAGAGTCTCTCTAGTTCGTTTTGGCTTTTTGCCATTAGAGTGGTATCATCTGCATATATGATGTTATTTCTCCCAGCAATCTTGATGCCAACTTGTGATTCATCTAGCCCCGCATTTCTCATGATTTACACTGCATGTAAGTTAAATAAGCAGGGTGTCAATATACAGCCTTGACGTACTCCTTTCCCGTTTTTGGACCAGTCTGTTTTTCTATGATCAATTCTAATTGTTGCTTCTTGACTTCCATACAAGTTTCTCAGGAGGCAGGTAAGTTAGTCTGGTACTCCCATTTCTTTAAGAATTTTCCAGTCTGTTGTGATCCACATAGTCAAATACTTTAGCATAGTCAATGAAACACAGCTAGATGTTTTCCTGGAATTCCCTTGCTTTCTCTATGATCCAACAAATATTGGTAATTTGATCTCTGCCTTTTCTAAATGGTAATTTGATCTCTGCCTTTTCTAAACCCAGCTTTTACATCTGGAACATTTAAGTTCATGTACTGTTGAAAGATTTTTAGCTTTACCTTGCTAGCATGTGAAATGAGTGCAATTTTACAGTAGTTTGAGTATTCTTTGGCATCGTCCTTCTTTCGTATTGAAGTGAAAACTGACCTTTTCTTGTGGCCACTGCTGAGTTTTCCAAATTTTCCGGTTCATTGAGTATAGCAGTTTCACAGCATCATCATTTAGGATTTGGAATAGCTCAGCTGGAATTCCATCAATCACCTCCACTAGCTTTGTTCATAGTGTGATGCTTCCTAAGGCCCACTTGACTCCACAGGCCAGCATGTCTGGCTCTAGGTAAGTGACCACACCATCCTGGTTATCTGGGTCATTATGACGTTTTATGCATAGTGCTTCTGTGTATTCTTGCCACCTCTTCTTAAGATCTTCTGCTTCTGTTAGGTCCTTACTACATCTGTCCTTTATCATGCCCATCTTTACATGAAATATTCCCTTTATATCTCCAATTTTCTTGAAAAACTCTTTAGTCTTTCCCATTCTATTGTTTTCCTCTATTTCTTTGCCTTTTTCACTTAAGAAAGCTTTCTTATCTATCCTTGTTATTCTATAGAACTCTGCATTCAGTTAGGTATATCTTTGTCTTTCTCCATCATCTTTTACTTCTCTTCTTTTCTCAGCTATTTGTAAAGCCTCCTCACTCAACCATTTCACCTTCTTGAATTTCTTTTTGTTTGAGATGGTTTGGTCACTGCCTCCTGTACAATGTTATGAACTTTCGTCCATAATTCTTCAGGTACTCTGTTCACCAGAGGTAATCCCTTGAATCTATTGACCACCTTCACTGTCTAATCATAAAGGATATAATTTAGGTCATATCTGAATGTCCTAGTGGTTTTCCCTACTTTCTTCAATGTAAGTCTAAATTTTGCAATAAGGAGCTAATGATGTGAGCCACAGCTCAGTTCCAGTTCTTGTTTTTGCTGAGCTTCTCCCTCTTAGCTGCAAAGACTATAATCAGTCTGATTTCAGTATTGACCATCTGGTGGTGTCCATATGTAGAGTCATCTCTTGTGTTGTCGGAAGAGGGTGCTTGCTATGAATAGTGTGTTCTCTTGATAAAACTCTGTTAGCCTTTGCCCTGCTGTTAGAGAAATTAAATAGTCTTGTTCATGCTTCAGAGACAAAGAAGGCAGAGCACGCCTCTGACCTTATTTCTGACCCTGCCTGCACAGGGCTCTGAGCTCATGCTTGCTGTGAATGCAAGCGGAGTGACACCATAGATGACACAGGGGACAGATCCTGAGATTGTTGAGCCCCTGGTTGGGAGGATCTGGCCAGTCACACCCTGGTCTTAATAACATTCCAAGTTTTATAAGACAAACAACATGAAACCAGAGCTGAAATTTGCTTGCAGACTGTTGATAATATCAGTTTGTGGCCTGGGATTATAAGTAGGAACCCTGGACTGCAGTTTTGAAGTCTCACCTGTGAAGCAGACCCACTGCCCATGACCTTTTTCGAACTGGGACTCTGGACTTGCTGTGATATGGGACTTTCCAGCGCTGTTTGAGCCTAGATGACTGTCAAAACCCAATTTAGTGATGTATCTGCTACTCTAATTTCCTTTTTAATGTTTGTCTATTAAATTAGATAATTCTCTAGTAAATACTTACTGGTATTATTTATTTGTATATATGTGACTTCTTTTGTTAACAAATCCTTTGAACCTGAGATGAAAGTTATAACTTCAGCAAAACACCTGCTTCATTTTGTACTCCAAGGCCAAACATGCCTATTACTCCAGGTATCTTTTGAATTCCTACTTTTGCATTCCAGTTACCTACATTGAAAAGGACATCTTTCTTTTGATGTTAGTTCTAGGTCTTGTAGGTTTTCACAGAACTGGTCAACTTCAACTTCTTCAGCATTAGTGGCTGGGGCATAGACTTGAATTAATGTGATGCTGAATGGTCTGCCTTGGAAACGAACTGAGATGATTTCGATGTTCTGCATTTGATGCTGTTTACCTCACCTTAGGACTTGAACCCACATGGCTGGAACTCAAACCCAGCTGAAACCTACAGTACCTGCTTTCAAGACATAATTAAGCTCAGGTTCTTGAGGTCTCACCACAGAAAGAATTTTAGTTCAGTGCAGTTGCTCAGTCATGTCCAACTCTTTGCAATCCCATGAATAGCAGCAATCCAGGTCTCCCTGTCCATCACCAACTCCTAGAGTTCACCCAAACTCATGTGCATCGAGTTGGTGATGCCATCCAGCCATCTCATCCTCTGTCATCCCCTTCTCCTCCTGCCCCCAATCCCTCCCAGCATCAGGATCTTTTCCAAAGAGTCAACTCTTTACATCAGATGGCCAAACTATTGGAGTTTTAGCTTCAGCATCAGTCCTTCCAATGAACACCCAGGACTGATCTCCTTTAGGATGGACTGATTGGATCTCCTTGAAGTCCAAGGGACTCTCAAGAGTCTTCTCCAACACCATAGAAAGAAGTTCAGTTCAGTTCAGTTCAGTTGCTCAGTCGTGTCCAACTCTTTGCGACCCCATGAATTGCAGCACTCCAGGCCTCCCTGTCCATCACCAGCTCCCGGAGTTCACTCAGACTCACGTCCATCGAGTCAGTGATGCCATCCAGCCATCTCATCCTTGGTCGTCCCCTTCTCCTCCTGCCCCCAATCTTTCCCAGCATCTGAGTCTNCAGTCCAACTCTCACATCCACACATGACCACTGGAAAAACCATAGTGATAGGTAAGAAGTGGATTTATTCAGATTCATAGAGAAGCACATTCCACAGAGAGAGTTGTGGGCCATCGCAGAGGGTAACACCTCAAAATGTGGAATCCTTAGCTTTCATGGGCTCGGTATTTTCATATATTAATAAGTGGGAAGATTATTCCAAATATTTTGGGAAGGGATAGAGATTTCCAGGAACTGGGCCACTGCCCACATCTTAGTCTTTTGATAATGCCTTGGAAATGTCATGGTGCCTCTGGATGTGTCATTTAGCCTGCTGACTGAGGATCAAGGTCGAAGCAAAATTGATTTGTCTGCCATCTTGGACCCATTTGATTCTAAGCAGTTTATGATGTGCACTTGGGCTATGTCTTTCTTTCAAAAGTTGTGCCTTGCCCATTTCCCTCCTGTTACACTTTGGCCCAGCCTCTTCATTCTTTCTGGAACTATTTCTCTGGTCTTCCTCAGTAGCATGACGGACACCTTCCAACAAGTGGAGGGGAGAGGTTCATCTTCCAATGTAATATCCGTTTGCCTTTCATACTGTTTCTGCGGTTCTTGCGGCAAGAATACGGGAACGACTTGGCATTCTCTCCTCTCAGTTCAGTTCATTCGCTCAGTCATATCCAAATTTTTGCAGCCTCATGGACTGAAACATTCCTGGCTTACCTGTGTATTACCAACTACCAAAGCTTACTGAAACTCATGTCTATGGAGTTGGTGATGCCATCCAACCACTGCATCCTCTGCCATCCCCTTCTCCACCTGCCTTCAATTATTCCCAGCCTCAGGGTCTTTTCAAATGAATGAGTCAATTCTTCACATCAGGTGGCCAAAGTATTGGAATATCATCTTCAGCATCAGTCCTTCCAATAAATATTCAGGGCTGATTTCCTTTAGGATTAACTGATTGCATCTCCTTGCAGTTTGAGGGACTCTCAAGAGTCTTCTCCAACACCACAGTTCAAAAGCATCAATTCTTCAGTGCTCAGCTTTCTTTATAGTCCAACTCTAACATCCATATATGACTACTGGGAAAATGATAGCTTTGACTAGACTGACCTTTGTTGTTAAAGTAATGTCTCTGCTTTTTAATTGCTGTCTAGGTTGGTCATAGCTTTTGTTCCAAGGAGCAGGCATCTTTTAATTTCATGGCTACAGTCATGATCTGCAGTGATTTTGGAGCCACAAAAAATAAAGTCTGTCACTGTTTCCATTGTTTCCCCATCTATTCGCTATGATGTGATGGGACCAGAAGCCATGATCTTAGTTTTCTGAATGTGGAGTTTTAAACCAATATTTTCACTCTCCTCTTGAATTGTATCAAGAGGCTCTTTAGTTCTTTGCTTTCTGCCATAAGAGTGGTGTCGTCTGCGTATCTGAGGTTACTGATATTTCTCCCAGCAATCTTGATTCCACCTTCATCCAGCATGGCATTTAGGATAAAGTAAGAGTTGACTCATTGGAAAAGACTCTGATGCTGGGAGGGACTGGGGGCAGGAGGAGAAGGGGACGACAGAGGATGAGATGGCTGGATGGCATCATGGACTCGATGGACGTGAGTCTGAGTGAACTCCGGGAGTTGGTGATGGACAGGGAGGCCTGGCATGCTGCGATTCATGGGGTCGCAAAGAGTCAGACACAACTGAGCAACTGAACTGAACTGAACTGAACTGATTCTGCATATAAGTCACATAAGCAGGGTGACAATATATAGCTATGACGTACACCTTTCCTGATTTGAAACCATCTGTTGTTCCATGTCAAGTTCTAACTGTTGCTTCCTGACCTGCATACAGATTTCTCAGGAGGCAGGTAAAGTGGTCTGGTATTCCCATCTCTTGAAGAATTTTCCACAGTTTATTGTGATCTACTCAGTCAAAGGCTTTGGTATAATTAATAAAGAAGAAGTAGATGTTTTTCTGGAACTCTCTTGCTTTTATCAATGATCCAACGGATGTTGGCAATTTGATTTCTGGTTCCTCCACCTTTTCTAAATCCAACTTGAACATCTGGAAGTTCAAAGTTCACATACTATTGAAGCCTGGCTTGGAAAATTTTGAGCATTACTTTACTAGCCTGTGAGATGAGTGCAGTTTGGGGGTAGTTTGAACATTCTTTAATATTGCCTTCCTTTGGGATTGGAATAAAAATGGACCTTTTCCAGTCCTGTAGCCACTGTTGAGTTTTCTGGCATATTGAGTGCAGCACTTTCACAGCAGCATCTTTCAGGATTTGAAATAGCTCAACTGGAATTCCATCACCTCCACTAGCTTTGTTTGTAGTGATGCTTCCTAAGGCCCCCTTAACTTCACATTCCAGGATGTCTGGCTCTCGGTGAGTGATCACACTATCATGGTTTTCTGGGTCATGATTTTTTTGTATAGTTCTTCTGTGTATTCCTACTACCTCTTCTTAATATCTTTTGCTTCTGTTAGGTCCATACCATTTCTGTCCTTTATTGTGCCCAACTTTGCATGAAAAGTTCCCTTGGTATCTCTTATTTTCCTGAAGAGATCTCTAGTCATTCCCATTCTATAGTCTTCCTCTATTTCTTTGCACTGATCACTAAGGAAAGCTTTCTTATCTCTCCTTGCAGTTCTTTGAAACTCTGCCTTCAAATGGGCATGTCTTCCCTTTTCTCCTTTGCCTTTTGATTCTTTTCTTTTCTCAGCTATTTGTAAGGCCTCCTCAGATAACCATTTTGCCCCTCTGCATTTCTTTTTCTTGGGGATGATCTTGTACAGTGTCATGAACCTCTGTCCATAGTTCTTCAGGTACTCTGTCTATCAAATCTAATCCCTTGAATCTATTTCTCACTTCTGCTGTATAATTTTAAGGAATTTGATTTAGGTAATACCTGAATGGTCTGGTGGTTTTCCCTATTTTCTTCATTTTAAGTCTGAGTTTGGCAATAAGAAGTTCATGAGCTGAGCCACAGTCAAGTCCCTGTCTTGTTTTACTGACTGTATAGAGCTTTTCCATCTTTGGCTGCAAAGAATATAATTAATCTGATTTTGGTATTGACCATCTGGTGATGTCCAAGTGTAAAGTCATCTCTTGTGTTGTTGGAAGAGGGTGTTTGCTGTGACCAGTGCATTCTCTTGGCAAAATTCTATTACCCTTTGCTCTGCTTCATTTCATATTCTAAGGCCAAATTTGCCTGTTACTCCAGGTGTTTCTTTCTTTTTTCCAGGTGTTTCTTGACTTCCTACTTTTGCATTCAAGTCCCCTAAAATGAAAAGGATATCTATTTTGGGTGTTTGTTCTAGAATGTCTTGTAGGTCTCCACTGAATCATTCAACTTCAGCTTCTTCAGCATTACTGGTTGGGGCATAGACTTGGATTACTCTGATATTGAATGAGTTTCCTAGGAAACAAACAGAGATCATTCTGCCGTTTTTGAGATTGCATCCAAGTACTGCATTTCAGAATCTTTTGTTGACTATGATGGCTACTCCATTTCTTCTAAGGGTTTCTTACCCACAGTAGTAGATATAATGGTCATTGAGTTAAATTCACCCATCCATTTTAGTTCACTGATTCCTAAAATGTTGATGTTCACTCTTGCCATCTCCTGTTGGACCATTTCCAATTTGCCTTCACTCATGGGCCTAATAATCCATGTTCCTATGCAATATTGTTCTTCACAGCATCTAACTTTATTGCCATCACCAGACACATCTACAACTAGGTGCTGTTTTTGCTTTGGATCTGTCTCTTTATTCTTTCTGGAGTTATTTTTCTACTGTTCTCCAGTAGCATATTGGGCACCTACCAACCTGGGGAGTTCATTTTTCAGTGTCCTATCTTTTTGCCTTTTCATACTGTTCATGGGGTTCTCAAGGCAAGAATACTTAAATGGTTTGCCATTTCCTTCTCCAGTGGACCACATTTTGTCAGAGTTCTTCATCATGAGCTCCAATTTGGGTGGCTCTACACAGCATGGCTCAAAGTTTCATTGAGTTAGACAAGGCTGTGGTCCCTGTGATCAGTTTGATTAGTTTTTTGTGATTGTGCTTTTCATTCTGTCTGCTCTCTGATGGATAAGAAAGGGAAAGTGAAGTTGCTCAGTCATGTCCAACTCTTTGTGACCCCATGGACTGTAGCCTACCATGCTTCTCTGTCCTAGGGATTCTCCAGGCAAGAATACTGGAGTAAGTTGCCATTTCCTTCTCCATTTCCTATCCTGATGGTTAAGGATAAGAGGCTTATGGAAGTTTCCTAATGGGAAAGACTGACTTGTGGGGAAACTGGTCTTGTTCTGATGTGCAGGGCCATGCTCAGTAAATCTTTAGTCCAATATTCTGTTGATGAATGAGACTGTGTTCCCTCCCTGTTGTTTGACCTTAGGCCAAACTATGGTGGAGGTAATGAAGATAATGGCAACCTCCTTCAAAACGTCCTGCAGAGACAATGCCACACTCAGTGCCCCTGACCCTGCAGCAGGCAACCACTGGCCCATGCCTTTGCCAGAGACTCTTGGACACTCATGGGCAAGTCTGGGTCAGTCTCTTGTGGTGTCATTGCTCCTTTCTCCTCGGTCCTGGTTTACACAGGTTTTGTTTGTGCCCTTCAAGAGTCTGTTTCCCCATTCCTGTGTAATTGCCAGCTCTATAGGAGGTTAATGGCAACCTCCCTGAGAGGGCTTACGCCATACCCAGGTCTACTGTACCCAGAGCCCCTGCCCCTGTGGAAGGCATGCCACTGGTGACCCGTACTTCCTCAGGAGACACTCAAACACTCGAAGGCAGGTCTGGCTCATTCTCTGTGGGGTCTCCTGGTGTGCATAATGTTTTGTTTGAACCCTCTGAGCATCTCTGGTGGGAAGGGGTTTCATTCTAAATGCCATTTTGCCCCTCTTACCATCTTTTGGGGCTTCTCCTTTGCCCTTGGACATGTGGTATCTTTTTTGGTGGGATCCAACATTCTGCTGTTGAGAGAGCTGTTGATGGAGCTGTTGTTCAGCAGCTATTTGTAATTTTGGAGTTCTCTCTTGCAGGAGAAGATAAGCACACGTCCTTCTACTCTGCCATCTTATAGTCTCTCCTCTAGTGGACCACATTGTGTCAGAACTCTCCACTAGGGCCCATCCATCTTGCATGACCCTGCATGGCATGGCTCATAGCTTCACTAAGTTATGCAAGCCTCTTCACCATGACAAGGCTGTGATCCATCAAGGTGGTAAAGGTATTAATAAACAGAATTTATAAACCTCTATAAAGACTGATAAGGAGAGAAAAGAAAGACACAAATTACAAATATAAGAATTAAAGAGGAGAATTTAATACAGATTTCTAGATATTGAATGATAATAAAGCAATGTCAGGGAAAAGTTTATGTCAAAAAACTTGCAACATAAATGAAAAGGATCAATTCCTTGAGATATAAACTGCCAAAGTTTGATCAAGAAATGTATATATTAATAACCAACTATCTTTACATCTCTTGAAAACATTGAATTTGTAGAGAACTGTCCAAAAGTGAAAACTCCAGGTTTCACTAGCTTCAGTAGTAAATTTTATCAAGGAAGAATTAAAAA
>SJYQ01002428.1:371975-422749 GCA_006410935.1 Redunca redunca
ATACACTTTGTTCATAGATTGAAATATTCAATAGTGTCATGATGGCAATTATCCCTAAATTGATCTTTAAATTTACAACAGAACGCTTCTTTGTAATTAAAAAATAATGAATTCTTCATATACACTAAAACATGGTGAATATACTCTAAAGTATGCACTAAAACTGAACTGATGGCAAGTCTCAAAACAGTTATGAAATTTCCTGAGTTGTTCTGCAGTTGTGAAAACCTCCCCTCACTCCCTTCAGTTCAGTTCAGTTCAGTTGCTTAGTCATGTCCGACTCTTTGCAACCCCATGAATAGCAACACTCTAGGCCTCACTGTCCATCACCAACTCCCGGAGATTACCCAAACTCATTTCCATCAAGTCAGTGATGCCATCCAGCCATCTCATCCTCTGTTGTCCCCTTCTCCTCCTGCCCTCAATCCCTCCCAGCATCAGCGTGTTTTCCAATAAGTCAACTCTTCACATGACGTGGCCAAACCTTTGGAGTTTCAGGTTCACATCAGACCTTTCAATGAACACCCAGGACTGATCTGCTTTAGGATGGACTGGTTGGATCTCCTTGCCATCCAAGGGACTCTCAAGAGTCTTCTCCAACACCACAGTTCAAAAGCATCAATTCTTTGGTGTTCACTCTCTACCCTGAACCAAATGGAGGAGCTACTTGATGATCATGAGCACATAGCCCCAGGACTCCTGGAGCCTAAGGACTGATAATGTTAACCCTGTGACACCACCCTGCTGCCTCATCATCAACCAGTCAGAGAATTGTACAAACTTATCATGTACCCTTCTTTGCACAGTTCTGCAATAAACCTTTCTCTGCTCCAAACTCTGATGTTTAAGTTTGTTTGGCCTCACTGAGGGGGTGGCACATGAACATGTGTTAACATAAAGAAGTACATAATCTATGATTCCAATTATAGAAAATTTATAGAAAATTTTTAAAAGTTCAACGCTTCTGGACCGGGTTCTTAAGAGTAACAGTGGAGAGGGCAAGAGTACACCATTAAAAATGGGAACAAGGAAAGTTGAGGCAATGGATGATGTTCATTTTCTTCAATGAGGTGACAGTTTCACTTTGGTGTACATTTGTCAAACTCATCAAACTGTAGACTTTCAATAATCACAGTTTGTTGTCTGTCAGTTATACTTAGATAAAACTTTTTAAACACCATTTTCCTATTTAGTTATAAGACAATGTTTTTTCAAATGATTTCATGTTAATGTATTATAGAAAAGAAAGCAAAGTCGCTCAGTAGTGTCTGACTCTTTGCAACCCCAAGGACCGTAGCCCACAGGATCCTCCATCCATGGAATTTTCTAGGCAAGAGTACTGGAGTGGGTTGCCATTTCCTTCTCCAGGGGGTCTTCCCAACCAGGGATTGAACCTGGGACCCCCACATAGCAGGCAGTCACTTTACTGTCTGAGCCACCAGGGAATCCCAGGGAATGTATTATAGAAAGTAACATTAAATCATTAGTACTACACAGTAGGAAATAGAAACAAAAGTATTGTAAACATACTAGAATAGTCATATGTATATAGATGTACTAGAATTCAGGGTAGTCTCTGGACCTTATAGATAATAAGTTCATGCTGATAAAGAACTTTTTAAAAAATTGATCATAAATAAACATTTATTAAAGTGTTTATATTATGTGTATTATTGTTTTATTTTATATTGAATTATGAAGTTCTCAGATTTCAAAAAAGTATTGATACTTTATGACTTATCTTCAACTTGTGAGTCAAGTTTTCCCCTGGAGCAAATTTCTATGAAAATGACAGAAATAAAGACAAGTCATTAAATGTGGTAGATCAAACACTGCCACTACAATGTAACCCAGAATGGCAAGGCAACAACAATTTTAGAAACTTAAAAGAATCTCTGAACTTATTCTTCAGAAGCCATTACATTAGTGAAGTTTATCTCAGTCTTGAAATTCACATAAGTCATGCACTGAATTGAATTTACTACTTGGGCATCAGTACCAGCTTCTGCATGTCATCTTGTTCCTCTTCTAAATATCCTTATTCTGCTCAAAGATAAAAGGCCGCTTTCATTTCTGTAAGGGACAGATTAAACATTAGCAGTCAGAAGCACTTGCTTTACCCTTCAACATCACCTCTAGCCTTCTTACTTGCAACAACACCTTCTCCAGGGATTTTCTGCTAGCTGAGGAACAGGTGAATAACATTTGTGCCTCAGAATAGCATCGGTTGACCTCATGCTGTAAAAGTGAGTTCTTTCAAGACAATGTGTGCATTCTTAGCAGGTGCACTCAAAGCACCTTTGAGAAGCTCATACATCTTGATCCAGATTTCCCAGAAATCTCTGCATGTTGCTTGGAATGACTCATAAGCTGTGTGTGTGTGCTCAGTCACTTAGTTGTGTCTGACTACTTGCAGCCTCATGGACTCCTCTGTCCGTGGAATTCTCCAAGCAAGAATATTGGAGTGAGTTGCCATTCCCTTCTCCAGGCGATCTTCCTAGCCTAGGGATCAAACCTGCATCTCTTGCATGTCTTACACTGGAAAGTGGATTCTTTACCAGTAGGGTCACCTGGGAAATCTAGGCTGTAAGTATATACACCATAAAAGACCGTTTCAGCAGTATCTTTACAGGGTATAAATCCTGTAACCTTTGACCAACAGAGAGGGAATGTTCCCCTCTGCTTAATCAACCTCTGCTTGACAGATTTCTTCCTGACTGTAAACCCCTGATCTCCCTTTTATTACTTTAGAAAACTTGCAACTGTAAAATTCTTTTTCTGCCCCTTTGAGATTTAAATATTCTCCCAGAAATGCAGTTCTTGATAAGCACAGGCTCCATCTCCCAGTCTCCATGGGAAGGTAGAAACTCAACTTTGGGCTTCCCAGGTGGCTCAGTGGTAAAGAATCCTCCTGCCAAGCTGGAGATACATGTCTCCTCCACAGGGCAGGAAGATCCCCTGGAGAAAGGAATGGCAACCCCCTGCCATATTATTGCTTGGAAATATAGACAGAAGAGTCTGGTGGGCTACAGTCCCTGGGATCATAAGAGTCAGACATGACTTAGAAACTGAGCTGCTGCTGCTAAGTCGCTTCAGTCGCGTCCGACTCTGTGCGACCTCATAGCCGGCAGCGAGTATCCAATCACATTGACTACACCCCTCCACTAATGTCCTCTAGTACTTTCCCACTCATGTCAGTGTTTAAAAACTAGTCTGCCTTTTGTTTCAGTGGAGGCAAGTTCAACCTCTCACTCCTACAGTAACTGACTTAAATAAATTTTCCTTGCTTGTTTAACCTCATCTGGTGCAATTTTTCTTTGACATTCTCATGAGAAGCAACCCTTTCTTAGCATTCATCAGGGTGCAAAAGAGATGGGGTATAATTTTTAGCAAAATACCAGGAGGATTCCTTAAATTTCAAAATTAAATTATAAATTGGTTAAAGTTTGAGTCATTCTGAACTGAGGGTGGTGTGGCTGCCTGTTAAGAAGCCTGCTTAGTTTGAAGAGCACCAGAATCCTGGATCTGCTATTTGAGTTATTTTTCCAATGTGATTCTGATGCCTGCACTTTTCATGTATCAAATAGAATTCCCCAAACCCATTTTATCTCAGAGTATTTAGTCATTTTGTTACTAGTTCAATTCAGTTCAGTCACTCAGCCATGTACCATTCTTTGCGACTCTATGGACAGCAGCACACCAGGCTTTCCTGTCCATCACTAACTCCTGGAGTTCACTCAAACTCATGTCCATTGAGTCAGTGATACCATGCAGCCATCTCATCCTCTGTTGTCCCCTTCTCCTCTTGCCTTCAGTCTTTCCCAGCATCAGGGTCTTTTGCAAAGAGTCAGTTCTTCACACTGGGGGGCCAAAGTATTGGAGTTTCAGCTTCAGCATCAGTCTTTCCAGTGAATATTCAGGATTGATTTCCTTTAGGATGGTTTAGTTGGATCTCCTTGCAGTCCAACGGATTCTCAAGAGTCTTCTTCAACACCACAGTTCAAAAGCATCAATTCTTCGACACTCAGCTTTCTTTATATTCCAACTCTCTCATCCATACATGACAAAAACCCATAGCCTTGACTAGACAGACCTTTGTTGGCAAAGTAATGTCTCTGCTTTTTAATATGCTGTCTAGGTTGGTCATAACTTTTCTTCCAAGGACCAAGTGTCTTTTATTTTCATGGCTACAATCACCATCTGCAGTAATTTTGGAGCCACAAAAAATAAAGTCAGCCATTATTTCCATTATTTCCCCATCTATTTGCCATGAAGTGATGGGACCAGATACCGTGATCTTCGTTTTCTGAATGTGGTGTTTTAAGTCAAATTTTTCACTCTCCTCTTTCACTTTCATCAAGAGGCTCTTTAGTTCTTCTTCATTTTGGCCTTAAATGTGGTGTCATCTGCATATCTGAGATTATTGATATTTCTCCTGGAAATCTTGATTCCAGCTTGTACTTCATCCAGCCCAGCATTTCTCATGATGTACTCTGCATATAAGTTAAATAAACAGGGTGACAATATACAGCTTTGACGTACTCCTTTCCCAATTTGGAACTAGCCCATACTTCCAAGATCAGTTCTAAGTGTTGCTTCTTGACCTGCACACAGATTTCTCAGGAGGCAGGTCAGGTGGTATGGTATTCCAATTTCTTGAAAATTTTTCCATAGTTTGCTGTGATCCACACAGTCAAAGGCTTTGGCATAGTCAATAAAGCAGAAGTAGATGTTTTTCTGGAACTCTCTCACTTTTTCAATTATCCAACAGATGTTGGCAATTTGATCTCTGGTGCCTCTGCCTTATCTAAATCCAACTTGAACATCTGGAAGTTCATAGTTGATGTAATGTTGAAACCTGACTTGAAGAATTTTGAACATTACTTTGCTAGTGGGTGAGATGAGCGCAATTATGTGGTTGTTTGAGCATTTTTTTTTTTTTTTTTTTTGGCTTTGCCTTTCTTTGGGATTGGAATGAAACCTGACCTTTCTCAGTCCTGTGACTACTGCTGAGTTTTCCAAATTTTCTGGCATATTGAGTGCAGCACTTTCACAGCATCATCTTTCAGGATTTGAACTAGCTCAACTGGAATTCCATCCCCTCCACTAGCTTTGTTCGTAGTGGTGCTTCCTAAGGCCCACTTGACTTCACATCCAGGACGTCTGGCTCTAGGTGAGTGATCACACCATTGTGGTTATCTGAGTCGTGAAGATCTTATGTATATTCTTTCCCTCTCTTTTAAATATCTTCTGCTTCTGTTAAGTCCATACCATTTCTGTCCTTTATCGTGCCCATCTTTGCATGAAATGTTCCCTTGGTATTTCTAATTTTCTTGAAGAGAAGAGTCTTTCTCATTCTGTTGTTTTACTCTATTTCTTTGCATTGATCACTGAGAAAGGCTTTCTTATCTCTCCTTGCTATTCTTTGGAACTCTGTATTCAAATGGGTATATCTTTCCTTTCTCCTTTGCTTTTCACTTCTCTTCTTTTCACAGCTATTTGTAAGCCCTGTTCAGACAGGCATTTGGCCTTTTTGCATTTCTTTTCTTGGAGATAATCCTGATCACTCCTTCCTATACAAAGTCATGAACCTCTGTCCATTGTTTTTCAGGCACTCTGTCTGTCAAATCGAATCCCTTTAATCTATTTGTCACTTCCACTGTATAATCATAAGGGATTTGATTTAGGTCATTCCTGAATGGTCTAGTGGTTTTCCCTACTTTCAATTTCAGTCTGAATTTGGCAGTGAGCTCATGATCTAAGCCACAGTCAACTCCCAGTCTTGTTTTTACTGACTGTAGAGATCTCCATTTGGCTGCAAAGAATATGATCAATCTGATTTTGGTATTGACCATCTGGTGATGTTCATGTGTAGAATCTTCTCTTGTGTTGTTGAAAGAGCAGGGTTGCTATGACCAGTGTGTTCTCTTTGCAAAACTCTATTATCCTTTGCCCTGCTATATTCTGTACTCCATGGGCAAATATGTCTGTTACTCCAGGTATTTCTGACTTCCTACTTCTGCNCTTTTCTTGGAGATAATCCTGATCACTCCTTCCTATACAAAGTCATGAACCTCTGTCCATTGTTTTTCAGGCACTCTGTCTGTCAAATCGAATCCCTTTAATCTATTTGTCACTTCCACTGTATAATCATAAGGGATTTGATTTAGGTCATTCCTGAATGGTCTAGTGGTTTTCCCTACTTTCAATTTCAGTCTGAATTTGGCAGTGAGCTCATGATCTAAGCCACAGTCAACTCCCAGTCTTGTTTTTACTGACTGTAGAGATCTCCATTTGGCTGCAAAGAATATGATCAATCTGATTTTGGTATTGACCATCTGGTGATGTTCATGTGTAGAATCTTCTCTTGTGTTGTTGAAAGAGCAGGGTTGCTATGACCAGTGTGTTCTCTTTGCAAAACTCTATTATCCTTTGCCCTGCTATATTCTGTACTCCATGGGCAAATATGTCTGTTACTCCAGGTATTTCTGACTTCCTACTTCTGCATTCCAGTCCCCTAAAATGAAAATCTTTTGGGGGTGTTAGTTCCATTAAGTTTTGTAGGTCTTCATAGAACCATTCAACTTCAGCTTCTTCAGCATTACTGGTTGGGGCATAGACTTGGATTACTCTGATATTGAATGGTTTGCCCTGGAGACGAAGAGAGATCATTCTGTCTTTTTGATTGCATCCAAGTACTGCATTTTGGACTCTTTTGTTGACTATGATGGCTATTCCATTTCTTCTAAGGGATTCTTACCCACAGTAGTAGATATAATGGTCATCTGAGTTAGATTCACCCATTCCCGTCTATTTTAGTTCACTGATTCTTAAAATGTTGATATTCACTCTTGTCATCTCCTGTTACTAGATACCTCTGTAATTCTTATTTTCTCTGACAAGTTGATATGAAGATGAAGGATAAAAGCCAAAGGAAATCCTGATCTCAGAGGCCTAGGCTTGCAGAGACTTGAAGCAGGATTTTGGTTCTCAGCCAGAGAGATGTCAGGCTGTGACAGAAAGAGTGCTGAATCTTAGCTACTAAACCACCAGGGGCCAGTGGCCAGTGACAAAGCCCTGGCCCATCAGCTATGTAGAAGTTGATTTCTGCAGAGAGACAGGAAGTATTGAAACAGTTTATTAGGAGGAAAAAGAGTACATGTGGATAGATAGAGGCACAGGCTCAGAGAGAGTCACACCCTTGTAGTAGTCTGAATCAATTTCATCCTGGTTTCACTGGCCAGTCGTCTTGCTTTGCCTGGTTCTGAGTGCATATTTGGTTTATCTCAGGGTTCTCCCATGTGTGTTTGCACATCTCTTAGCCAAGATAGTTTCCATGAAGATGTCTCTGGTTAGGTTGACATCACTCCCTTTTAGATCTCTAAAGAGCTTTTCTGCACATGTACAGTTGGGAAGGTCTCCTTGACCTCAAGAATGAGATACATGTGCTCTCTATCTGGGCAGGGTTTGGCTCCTCTTCCTCCTCATCTTGGGTATCTGTCTGCAGGGAATAAACTCCAGCTGCCCACCATGTGGCACATCTATCTCCTGCCTCAGTCCCAATAGGAACCTACAAAAAACCTGAAATTTCTAAGGCTTATGATTCAAGTACCCAAGTATATAGGTAAATGAGAATTCTTAGTACTAATAATTCCAAGTTAATAGTCAAAAAACAGACTGTTTTCTCCAGTTTCTCCTGGTCCTATATTCCCCATTCTCCATCTCAGAATATGAGGTTCCTGAATGTGTGAGGGAACATTAAATGGCAAAGGTTGCTGCCACACTGCAGTAAGATTAAACCTTTATACTGGTCTCCATTATAATCTTGTCCAGAGTGACCATTTTGGAACTTGTCCAGAGAAATCCAAATTGGCTTATAAAAATTCCAGATGAGCATATGATTTTGTAAAGTTATTTTAGGACATCAAAGGGCAATGGCTACAATGAAAGGTGATTCTGGCCCTGTAATAAAATCTACTGACTGTAAGACTTAGATTTCTAATTAATTAGCCAATATATAATAGGGATATTGATAATTTTTTTTTTTTTGGCCTTCAGTTACCATTTACTAATTTTTAGCCATATGTTTTATGTGATGGGCTGTTACAAACTTCTTTTTGAACACTATCTCTTCAGATATGCTGTTGCTGATATTTTCAGGCTGTCTTTGTGCTTAGTCTATCCAACTAAATTCTAAAATTTTTAATATTAGTATTGCTTATATTGTTATTTTATCTCTTTATCCTTCATGTCTTAATAATGATAGGTTCCCTGTAATATGGCTGTGAGGTATACAGGTGCTAAAAGCATGTTTATACACACAACTTTCTATAAGGAAACATGAAATCATTCTCAAGTATTCTTTCTTGCTTTCCATTAAAAAAAATTTTTACAGTTGGGAATAGTACCAAGAAAGCCTCCAAATTTAGGATTATCACTCACAGCTTTACTGTATTAGAAATTTATATGAATTACAATAGGAGTAAATATGTACATAAAAATACAAAATTTATATTCCCATTCCTAGAAAAAAAGTGATGTGTGGGGATGATTGAAATGAGTACCTATAAATACTGATACTATTAATAATAATTATAATTAAAATGTTTATCAAGGCACCTCTTTTGGGTTCCTGATCACTAAATTCCAGTGTGGGGGACTGGGAGTATTCTTATGTCAGAAAACAATCCTCAGAAGTGACATTCCCCCCACCATTCAGATGCCAGTCACAAACCCAGGTTGTTACTCGTACTTCTGACCAACTGGTTACCAAGCACATGTTCCTCCAAGTCCTTTGCAGGTTCTTTTACTAAAGTAGTTCACAGAACTCAGAGAAACATTTTATCTACTGGATAATGTTTTATCTATATTTATTATAAAAAGACATAATAAAAGATACAAATGAACATCCTGATGAAAGGACAATTGATCCAGCCTCCAGCTCCTCCCTTCTTCTAGGAAGCTGAGGTAGAAGTGGAAAAGGTGGTAGGTTAGGAATAGACTCAAAGTTCACACCCCCTAATCACAGGGTTGGTTCCCTTGACAAAAAGCCTATTTTCTTAACCTAAGGGCTTTCACCAAATCACTTCATTAACATAACAAAACTCCACTCATTACTTAGGAAATAGGTACTAGTGGTAAAAACCTGCCTGCCAAATCAGGAGATGCAAGAGACTCAGGTTCCATCCCTGGATCATGAAGATCCCCTGGAGGAGGAAATGGCAACCCACTCCAGTATTCTTGCCTGGAGAATGCCATGGACAGAGTAGCCTGGCAGGCTATGGTCCATAGGGTGAACACGACTGAAGTGACTTAGCACACATGCAGTCATGTGTCAGGAATGGCTGGAAGACCAAATATGCACCTCTTATGATGAATCACAATATCATATCACAGCATCTGGAAAACAGCATCTGATTTGACATCTCTCACAGGCGCAGTGGTAAAGAATCACCTTGTCTACTTACAGGAGATTCAAGAGACATGGGTAGAACTCCAGGGTCAGGAAGATCCCCTGGAAGAGGAAATAGCAACCCACTCCAGCATTCCTGCCTGGAAAATTCCAGTGACAGAGGAGACTGGTGGGCTACAGTCCATGGGGTCTCAAAGAGTCAGACAGGACTGAGCACACACACACACACACACACACACACACACACATTCTGTGAAATGTGTTCTATAGTACTAGGCCCAAGTGAACTAAATGAAGTGTTAGTTGCTCAGTCATGTCCAACTCTTTGCGACCCTAGGGACTGTAGCCTGCCAGACTTCCCTGTCCATGGAATTCTCCAAGCAAGAATACTGGCATGGTTAGCCATTCCCTTCTCCAGGGGATCTTCCCGACCCAGGGCTTGAACCCAGGTCTCCTGCAATGCAGGTAGATTCTTTACTACATGATCCATAAGAGAAGTAAATAATAGAAATTATAGTCTTTGAGTTGTGCTATTCAATGGGAAGATAGAATAAGGGAAAATGTTAATGCTCACGTGTGTGTTAAGAACTAATATGCATGAATGTTCTGAGAGTCTTTAAAAACATTCTAACACTATCACCACATTTGGTTTCAAAGAAGCTTATAAAGGATATAGAATAGACAACTTTTATTGCTTATGACAAGGATTTAAAGCTTTAGAGAAAGTCAAAAGACTAGTCCAAATTCACATGACTTAGAAATCCTCATTTTCTCTATTTTTCCTATGCTTTATACGTTTTTAGATATGTTTGATTATAGTTTTTATTTAAAAATTGAAGCGAATAAAAGAGGTTGATGAGTCTCTATAGGAAATATTCTTTTGAAGATCTTTAATCATGCACTTACTTGTTTATTGGAAGGACTGATGCTGAAGCTGAAGCTCCAATACTCTGGCCACTTGATGCAAAGAGCCAACTCATTAGAAAAGGCACTTATGCTGGGAAAGATTGAAGGAATGAGGAGAAAGGGAAGACAGAGGATGAGATAGTTGCATGGCATCACAAACTCAAAGGACATGAGTCTGAGTAAGCTCTGGGACATGATGCAGGACAGGGAAGCCTGGTGTGCTATATATAGTCCATATGGTTGCAAAGAGTCGGACATGACCAAGCAACTGAACAACAACTTATACTCATGTTACTTGATCCTCAACAATTCAACTCTGTTCACCATTCCTTCCTCCCAGTATTACTGTGCCTGCTGCCATGAAATTTTCTGGTGATTTTCCTCTTACCTAATTGACCTGACCATCATGTTGTCCTTTTTATCTTCAGTCAGTTTCTGCAGGTTCATATCTTCGCAATCTTCTCCTCTTCTCAGGTAGTCGCACCTCTTAAATATAATACCATCTGCTAACAACTCTGAAATCTGTATTTCTTGACCAGATTTCTTCCCAGATCTTCTACACTTAGTGTATTATATACACTGTTTTAGTGTGAGACAGACTTAATGTGCTTCTCACTTTTCCATTTGCTGCTAAAGAATGCAAAGGAAATTATTAACTTCTCTCTATCTCAGTAAATTCCCCTGTAAAGTGGGGAATATAATAAAACCATCTCAGAAGTTCAATTACATAAACTTATCAGAGCCCAGACACCTCCACTGGCATATCTTATAGATATCTCAGATTTAATCTAACCAAAATGATTTGACCCAGATTCAATTTGTTAAAAAACACCTATCAGTTCTACATTCAAAATAAGTTGCCAGCCTATATAGTTTCCTCCACATCATTGCCACAACCTGAGACCAGCCATCATTATCTCTTTCTTGAACTAGTGTTAATCGCCATATCTACTCTCCCTGGTGTTTTACTTTTGTGTTGCTCTCCTTCCATTGTTTATCCACTAAAGAGCAAGCCCTTACTAAGAAATAATATCATGCCAATTCCCCGCTTAAAGCTTTGCAGTAGTTTATTAGTTTGCTAAGAATAATATTAAAACCTCTTATAATTGCCTAGGAGAACCTCCTAACTACCTCTCTTACTCATCTCTCCACCCTGATCTCAAGCCATTCCCTCCTTCCCTCATTGTGTCCCAGTCACAAAGGTCTTCCAACAGTTCCTGGAATTCAGCAAGCTCTTTTTGTAGTTTTGTTATACTTTCTTTCCCTCTTCCTCGAATGTGGTTTCCTGGGCTTTACCCAAAGCAGCTCCCTTTTCATCATTTAAATCTTAGTAATTATATCAGAAAGGGAATCTGCCAATTCTAGTCACCCTTCCACAGTGTTTTTAAATACAACACCACATGCTATTTTTTTTTCTTTCAGAGTATAATTATCTGTAATTATTTTATTTCCTTATTTTATTTAAAAATGTATCAAAATTTTTGAATGCCTTCTGTGTTTTTTGTTTTGCTTCAGGTTCTAAGGATACAGTTATGCATGACCTCATGGGTCTTACTTTCTAGTGAGAGAGATTAAAATAAACAAGAAACTAGTCTAAAGCAAAATATAGCAGAGTAAGAGAATATATAGTAGGGAAAGTGTTTGACTGGTTTGTTAGATAGGATGGACTATTTTGAAGAAACAATGATTAAGCTTAGACATAAATGGTATAACGGACTTCCCTGGTGGCTCAGAGGTTAAAGTGTCTGCCTGGAATGCAGAAG
Organism: Redunca redunca; assembly: GCA_006410935.1. Classification (NCBI taxonomy): domain Eukaryota; kingdom Metazoa; phylum Chordata; class Mammalia; order Artiodactyla; family Bovidae; genus Redunca; species Redunca redunca. The sequence goes on from SJYQ01002428.1 coordinate 384,057, forward strand.
ACCAGGGTTCGATCCCTGGGTCAGGAAGATTCCCTGGAGAAGGAAATGGCAACCCACTCCAATACTCTTGCCTGGAGAATCCCATGGAGAGACGAGCCTGGTAGGCTGTAGTCCATGGGATCGCAAAGAGTCGGACACGACAGAGCGACTTCACTTTCACTTTATAAAGGGTATAAAGAACAGTTTTAGAAGGTATAAAAAGTGAGTATTCCATGTAACGGATTTAAAGTCCTATATATGTAAGACACCTATTAAAATCAGGTGGAAATAACAGGTGGTTAGATACACTCTATGAGTCTAGTGACCAGGGGAAGTTTGAGGCTAAGTATGTGACTCTGAGAATCATCAGCTTCTATAAAAGCTCTGGGACTAGAAGACGTCACTCAGGAGATGTGTTTGAACATGAAGGATAAAAGCTTCAAAGGACACTAACATGTTTACAGGATGAGTCAAAAAAGAGGGCCAGTCAAGTGTACTGGACAGGTAGAAAATAAGAAAACCTGGGGAGTCTAAGTTCCAAAAGTAATGGCAAAATGTCAAGTACCTCTGAGCAGCTGAGGAATCTGAAGACTTAGGAGAAACAGCTTGACTTCTTAACATAGTGGTAGTTGGTGATCCAGACAAGACCAGCTTAAAGACTGATGATGGTTGGAGAAAGGGGGAACAGAAAAACAGGAATTAGAGACAGAGAGCATAAATTTTACCATAAAACTAGCTAATTTTTGAAGAAATAGCTGGAGATCTATGTAGATGATTTTAAGATGGAAGATATTATATAGCATGTTTATATGCTGAGGTAATGAGCAAATATAAAGGGAAAACCAGACATGGGAACCAGAATGGGGAAAGGATGGGAGGGTGAAAGGATAAGGTAAGTAGAGCAGGAGACCTGTGTAGCTTGCAATTTCTACTCATAAATAGAATAAATTCAGGCAGCAAGATTTTCTTTCTTTCTTTCTTTTTCCTGTAACCATGCTACCTACACAGAATCACTATACAAATGTAGTAGGTAGAGAGTTGTGTTGACCTATGGTTGAGGCTCTGCCAAGCAAGTGTTCCAGAGGAAGAAGAGTGGAGGTGCAAACCAAGAAGTGACAACAATAATGGACCATGAAATCCAAGCTGGAGTAGAAGGAAGGGAAGACAAAAGGGGGCTGCTGCTGCTGCTGCTGTTACTTCAGTTGTGTCCAACTCTTGTGCGACCCCATAGACAGCAGCCCACCAGGATTCTCTCTCTGGGATTCTCCAGGCAAGATTACTGGAGTGGTTGCCATTTCCTTCTCCAATGCATGCATGCATGCTAAGTTGTTTCTGTTGTGTCCGACTCTGTGCGACCTCGTGGACAGCAGCCCACCAGGCTCCTCTGTCCACAGGATTCTCCAGGCAAAAATATTGGAGTGGGTTGCCACTTCCTTCTCCCAAATGGGGCTAATGGATGGTAAAGATATGACAGAAAGAGTACACTTTCGGTGGGGTCCAACAATTATCACACTATTTTTAATAGTAAGGATATTTAATGGACCCAAAATAAATAGTGTCTACTGTCCCACATTCAATGGGGCTCCATCAGGTCAGGAAGAATGTTCGGCTTCTTATTTGCTGTATTTTAAGTACTTAGCACGCTCCTGGAATGTAGTCATTGCTTAGTAAATATTGGGGTAAATGAACATTTATCACACATGAACTGTGTTCCTTATGTATAATTTTAAACATCAGGGATATGACTGTGAATGAGACTAACATGCAAGTAATTATCCTACAGAAGAATGGGTGTTAGGATAGAAAAACATGGAACTGTGGAAAAGCCAAAGAGGGTTACTTACTAAAGATTGGAGGGGCTCAGAGGCAGTAACGCCTAAGAGGAGATGCGAAGAATGAGTGCTAGTTAGCCAGGTACAGAAGCAGCATGGTCACTGAAGCTGAGTGAAACTTGTCCAAGATAAAATTCTAGTAAATTCAGGTAGGATTTGCAGGGAGAAACTCAGGTAAGTTCTTTGTTTTATTTTTGTCTGTTTGTTCATTGAAGAAAGGCAAAGAACCACCAGTTAGGACTTTTTATATTGATCAGTGACTTCCTTTCTGTTTTGATTTTTTTTTTTTTTTTATGTCTCTGGCACTTAGGATTCTGACTAAATGGAACCCCACAGTTAGTTGTATAATTTCCTAAGATAGATACCAAGGGATTTTTATTCTGGTATTATCATTTGCTTTCCTTCCAAAGTGAATTATATCCTCTTGTCTTCCTTCTTACACTTATATAAGACTCTCCAGCCCCTGGTTCTACTGAGCTTAATGTCAGGCATTTCACAAGGAAGATCTTTGTCTCAAAGTTACATATATGGATTTTTTTTTATTATAGCTCTAAGAAGGTAATAAACATTAACTGATATTTTTACAGCTAAGGTGTTGAGGAGATGGAGATGAACATATTTTTACTGAAGTTGAATGTTGGGAAAAAATTTGCTGTCTCAGGAATTTCTTATTGATGGGATCCTGCCAAACCTGTCAAACAACACTAGCTAAGACTATGCCATTTTAAACTATGTAATATTTCCTAAAAACTTTGAAAAGAATCTGAAGATCCATAATGCAAGCACTGACTTATTTATAAGTATACATTTGGGAAAATGCTACTGTAAAACTATCAAGTTATCTTGGCTCCATTTAACAAAATTAAATGAACAGTTTTGCCAGTTCACACTATAACTCTAATTTTCATCTTAAAAAATTAGCCCCTAAAGCTATTTTAATTTGATTGATGGATGTATAGAAAGATTTTTATGATACCATATTTTTTTTTCCTTTATGAAGCAGAAAGCATCAGTAGTTTCCAATACCATCACAACATTTCAAAAGAATAAGCAAGGGGCTTTGGGGATCTGGGGAAAACTAGAAGGGTAGAGTTTAAAGATAGATTCTTGCTCTGGCCATTGGACATTGTAATAGTTGGTATTAGGCACACAACTGCAATTACCACATAGACATTGTCAAAGTCATGTGAAGGCAGATGGTAGCAATGTTTGGGAAAGGAGATAACACTGAATTTTTAACAAGTGACAAAAGGATTGGCATGGTGCAAACAGAACACCACCGTCCTTGGCTGACAGCCAGGCACCCCATGTGTTGTCATGCCGCCATTTCACAGAAGGCTTACGTGCTAAACAAGACAGTGTGGATTCTTTCTCTCAGTAGAAGGCACAGACCCTCAGAAAGAAAAAAAAAGTCAGAAAATGGATAAATGATTGCTCTTTATATTCTAAATCTTGTTTGAATTTGGAGGTTTAATACAGTAGCCAAATGTGATATTCTGCCCATGGTAGGCAGCAGTTATTCTGGTCTGGAGCTATCTAGTATCCTGATAGCATTCTGGTTATGAACAAGGGCTCCAGGGCCTGGTTCTAGTATACCAGCTCTCTTAAGTATTAGTTATGGATTTTCGTTACATATTTTATTCATTTGTGCCTTCATCTGTGCATCTATAAAGTATGATTACCAATAGAACCTACCAATTTCAGGTACAGTCATATAGAAAAAGAGCAGAGATGATTCTTGTGCAAATGACTTACTGAATGACTTTACTAAAGAAAGGAAGCGAAGTGGCATAGAGCTAGAGAAGAAGCTAAGCAACTGTGTGGTCTCATTTGCATTTTTATCACTGCTGCAAATGATGCTCACCACTGTATCCTTCTCTCCAATTATATTATCTCATGATTCTGGTAGATAAGAAATTTGGACAGAGTACAGTGAGGTGAGGTGGCTCAAATGACTGAAGGTGACAAGGAGAACACAACTGAAGACATAAGCTTTGGGTCCTCATTTCTTCCCCATGTGGCATCCACTGTGATTGAAATGTTCAAGGTAGTATATCGACCCACATGCCTGACACTTGGGCTGGGAGGGCTGGAATACCTGTAGCAACTCAGCATCTGTTCTATCTCCATTCAGATTCTCTCTACCCAGCTTGTGCTGCTCACATCACAGCTCTCACAGGATAATCAGACTTTTAATTGTAATGTAGTAGCTTAATTCCCCAGAATAAACATTACAAACGATAAATGGAGAACCTTTAAAGGTTCCTATAATCTAACCTCAGAGAACGGCAGTGTCACGTTTGCCCCATTCTGTTGGTAATATTCTATTCTATTGGTTATACATCTTATTGGGCTTTCCCAGATTCAGTATAGAAAAAGGCCACATAAACAGATAAATACCAAGAGATATGGATTCACTGGGGAGCCATCGTGGAGAGTAGCCACCACAGTTGGAGCTTACTCCAACTAGAACCTATAGAGGAACCATGGAGTTGTTCCAGTGTCAGGCAAGAAAGTCTTTTATACCCTTGTTTGAGGATTGGGCCTAATCTCTCCAGTAAGGCAGTTCTGGTGAGAGGGGAGGGCAGTTCTCCAGAGATGGGAACATCTCTGAGCGCTCATAACTGCTGAATGCACAGACAGGTAAAGGTGAGCAGAACAGGCCATGGATGTTATCAACTCTGCTATTTCAGAGGGTTAGCATGACAATTAGGTGAATTCACTTATCTTAAAATGCTTAGAACCGTAGCAGACACATGTAGGCAGACACACACCTGGAAAAGACTTCTTAGAAAAAATGATGTTTGAGGATAGATTTCTGAGGAACTGAGCATCTGAAATCCATGGAAGGTGAGTTCACCCTCTTCAGTGTGAGCTGACTGAGTTCTTTTGGGGTAGGTAAAAGCAGGACCGAAGACTGCCTACAGCAGAAGATACCAAACCCAGAGAAAGGATGAAACTATATCTGAGACTACGAAACAATTTGGGTTCTCAATGCAAAGAAAATCTAAAAACACTTGAGTATAGCTAAAATTCTGGAACAACCTTGAACTGGCCAAAAGAATTTGTCTGATATATATCATCATTTACCAAAGGGAATTATACAATTATTAAAGACGGTAAAGAGGTGAATTCAATGTCTAATGATTCTTTTAAAAAAATAGAATCCATTACAGAGAGAGAGGGGAGTGTGTGTGTGTATAAATTTATTGTTTGGGGGTCTTCATAAGCTAGCATTTTCCCTATTAATTGATAGAAGAGAGAAATAATATAGCAAGTAAATAATAATAAGCAATTATAAACCAAGGAGTACTGAAGTGGGTTGCCATTGCCTTCTCTGGATAAAATTGCATAAAGTCAATATAGTTATCATAAAATCAACTAAGAGTGTTACAATTTGATAGTAAGACAGAGCAGACCATGGAGTTTAGAACACAGCTCTTAGAAGAATACACTTGAAATAACCTGTCTAACAGATGATGAGCAACTTTATTCAAATAGAAGCATTTCAGCTATACTATCATACGGTATATATAATGTGCTCAGTCGCTCAATTGTGTCCAGCTGTTTGCAACTCTATGGACTATATATAGCCTTCCAGGCTCCTTTGTCCATGAGATTATCTTGCAAGAATACTGAAATAGGTTGCCATTTCCTCTTCTAAGGGATTTTCCCAACCCAGGGAATGAACCTGTGTCTCCTCTGTCATGTCCCCTGCATTGCAGGCAGATTCTTTACCCACTGAGCCATTGGGAAAGCCCCATAGTATCACAGACAGAGAGAGATACTGTCAAATTTACTGTTACTTTGATTTTCTCGCCTGCTAGCATTGGTTGGTACTCAAATCAATAGAAGAAAAAGCTCTTGGAGAGGGGAAAATGCTAATAAAACCATTCTGTGCTCACCGCCACCCCCAATTTAATAGCACAGTTAGAATGATCAGAATAAAGCCAGGCCTCAATGTTTTAAAACAATAAAAATGCAAACTTTTAAGACACTAACATTTTGCTCAATGTAATCCTCCATATAGACCTGTGTAACGGATCGTGGTGATAAACAGAGTGTGGCTTTTGAATCTGAAAATCTGTTTTTGCAAAACAAATCTTGCTTATGATAAACATTGTTAGAAGTAGTTTTGTCCTTCAGGTCTCAGTAGAATTCGTGACGACATATCTAAACCTTTATCCAGTGACACTTATATACATATGTACATATATATATATATGTATATATATATATATAAAGTTAATTTAATTTTTGTAAAATACCCCTCAAATATTCATTATCTTTAAATCAAAGCTAAAAGACATAAGATGTTATCACACATTTATGCATGCCAGATAATTGTATTTATTGAGCATTCACCATATAGAAAAAGAAAGCACATTCTGTGAATATGTGGAAAAGATAAATGAAAAACATTTCCCATCTGTCACAATGCTACTATTTGTTTAATTATTTAAAACACATTTCTGATAAACTTGGAAGCAACTACAAAGTAATATGCTACAACTAAAAAAAAAATAACACATAGTGTATATAACATTGTATATAAAAATCTTTCAACAAGGAAGTATTGGAGGGAGATAGGTTTAATTGCTGGATGCTTCCTTTTAGAAGTAAGTTTGAGAATTGGTATAGAAGTGAATGAAATAGTCTGAAAAAAAGATAATGTGTGTACCTAGCTGCCTTAGCTGATAAAGCCACAGATACAAATGAGTTTATGCAAAGAGCCAACTAATTAGAAAAGACCCTGATGCTGGGAAAGATTGAAGGTGGGAGGAGAGGGGATGACAGGGGACAAGATGGTTGCATGGCAGCACTGACTCAATAGACATGAGCCTGAGCAAGCTCCAGGAGATGGTGAAGAATAGGGAAGCTTGGTGTGCTGCAGTCCTTGGGGTCTCAAAGAGTTGGACATGACTGAGCAAGTGAACAACAACCAATGAATTAGTAAATAAGGTGTGGACAAGAACGTATGCTTCATTCATGCATCCTGTCTCACCAGAGGAAGAAGTGAAAAAGGCCCATTTCTACTACTGATTCAGAGACCAGTCATACTTTCTCCTCCTGGAGGAAGTTAACTAAGATTTTAGAAAAAGGTCAACATCAAAAGGTCGTGCTAGTGAAAGTCCCCATTTGTAGCATTAAACCATTTCCCTCCTTGAACACTCACAAAATGTCTAGAAGAAGAATATAAGTCTTCTTGAGTAAGTCTAGCTTTAATCCAAAATAGAAAAAGGCTCCTCTTCTCTCTAGGGCCAGCCCACATTTAATTTGGACTCTAAGCAGGGGAATATTGTCAAAGGCACTTTTTGTCTCCACCACAAAAACAATCTGGAGTCTACAAAAAAAAAAAAAAAAGTTGGCCAGTAGAGGGCATCTCTTTGAGAAGATGGAAAGACTTCATGAGTCATAACAGAGTTTAAAGTTTCCTTTTTAACTCATTTAAACACAAGCTTTAATAAAATTGATTGAGTCTTACTATTCGTTCTGCATTGGAAAGTGAAAACAGTGGCTGATATTCACACTTGGAGAGGGAATGGCAATTGATGGAACAGAGCAGCTTGGAAAGCTTCATGACATGGTGCCAGGAAGTAACCTATAGAATATTAAAATACTCAAAAAAAGGAGAATCAGTACAGATGAGAAGTAACTACTATTTTTCCTTATAAATTTCCAAAAGTTTATTAGAGAAAAAAAGGAATTAGAATATATAAACTTCTTAAAGCTTTCAGCATAAGGCTTTGACAAATACTACTTTGGTATTAAAGAGAAAGATGGCAGACTTTTGGATTGTGAAATTTCTGAGTTCTAGACATCTAAACAATTTCCAATTATAAAAATATTTTTTCTGAGAATATGCTTATAAACCAATTAAAATTCATGATACATTTTTGCATAAAAATCATTTTAAACATTGTCTGATTTTAAAGTAGTCCACAAAGAATTTCTAATTTAATATGTATGATTCCTAGTGCCCATGATACTTCAATCACACTGTTAAACATCTTTGACATATGATCTCTTTAAATTTTCATAACAACCCTATGAAGTGGGTATTGTGATACTACTAATCTATTGATGGAGTCACTGGCTTAAGTATCAGTTTTCAACATAGTCATTCCTCTACATGTTCTTATCAGTCAGTCTCCAGTATTGCATATCAGCAGCTAAGCTACTGGGTGCTTATGGACAAGTACAGATGTTAATGATGACATCTTGATACAATGTCATGCAGCTAACAAGTGGTTCTTCTGGGCTATGGACCCAAAGTAACAGACCGTAAAATTTGCATTCTTAGATATTAGATTGTATGATTTGCCTTGGAAATGAACAAAGATCATTCTGTAATTTTTGAGACTGCATCCAGTACTGCATTTTGGACTCTTTTGTTGACTATGATGGGTACTCCATTTCTTCTAAGGGATTCTTGCTCTCAGTAGTAAATATAATGGTCATCTGAGTTAAATTCACCCACTCTAGTCAATTTTAGTTTACTGATTCCTAAAATATTGATGTTCACTCTTGCCATCTCCTGTTGGACCACTTCTAATTTGCCTTTACTCATGGACCTAACATTCCAGGTTCCTATGAAATGTTGTTCTTTACAGCATTGGACCCTGCTTCTATCACCAGTCACATCCACAACTGGATGTTGTTTTTGCTTTGGCTCCATCTCTTCATTCTTTCTGGAGTTATTTCTCAACTGATCTCCAGTAGCATATTGGGTACCTACCAACCTGAGAAGTGCATCATTCAGTGTCCTATCTTTTTTCCTTTTCATACTGTTCATGGGATTCTCAAGGCAAGAATACTGAAGTGGTTTGCCATTCCCTTCTGCAGTGGACCATATTTTGATCCTGGAATGTGAAGTCAAGTGGGCTTTAGGAAGCATCACTATGAACAAAGCTAGTGGAGGTGATGAAATTCCAGTTGAGCCATTTCAAATCCTGAAAGATGATGCCGTGAAAGTGCTGCAATCAATATGACAGCAAATTTGGAAAACTCAGCAGTGGCCACAGGACTGGAAAAGGTCAGTTTTCATTCCAATCCAAAGAAAGGCAATGCCAAAGAATGTTCAAAATACCACAGAATGGCACTCATTTCACATGCTAGTAAAGTAATGTTCAAAATTCTCCAAGCCAGGCTTCAGCAATACGTGAACCATGAACTTCCAGATGTTCAAGCTGGTTTTAGAAAAGTCAGAGGAACCAGAGATCAAATTAGCAACATCCTTTGATCATCAAAAAGGCAAAGAGTTCCAAAAAACATCTATTTTTGCGCTATTGACTATACCTCCTGAGAAATCTGTATGCAGGTCAGGAAACAACAGTTAGAACTGAACATGGAACAACAGACTGGTTCCAAACAGGAAAAGGAGTATGTCAAGGCTGTGTATTGTCACCCTGCTTATTTAACTTATATGCAGAGTATATCATGAGAAAGACTGGGCTGAATGAAGCACAAGCTGGAATCAAGATTGCCGGGAGAAATATCAATAAACTCAGATGTGCAGGTGACATCACCCTTATGGCAGAAAGTGAAGAACTAAGGAGCCTCTTGATGAAAATGAAAGAGGAGAGTGAAAAAATTGGCTTAAATCTCAACATTCAGAAAACAAAGATCATGGCATCTGGTCCCATCACTTCATGGGAAATAGATGGGAAAACAGTGGAAACAGTGGCTGACTTTATTTTGGGGGGCTCCAAAATCACTGCAGATGGTGGGTGCAGCCCTAAAATTAAAAGACACTTGCTCCTAGGCAGAAAAGTTATGACCAACATAGACAGCATATTAAAAAGCAAAGACATTACTTTGCCACAAAGGTCCATCTAGTCAAGGCTATGGTTTTTCCAGTAGTCGTGTACGGATGTGAGAGTTGGGCTATAAAGAAAGCTGAGCACCGAAGAATTGATGCTTTTGAAGTGTGGTGTTGGAGAAGACTCTTGAGAGTCCTTTGGATTGCAGGGAGATACAACCAGTCCATCCTAAAGAGAGAAGTCCTGAATGTTCATTGGAAGGACTGATGCTGAAACTGAAACCCCAATATATTGGCCACCTGATGCAAAGAGCTGATTCATTTGAAAAGACCGTGATGCTGGGAAAGATTGAGGATAGGAGGAGAAGGGGATGACAGAGGATGAGATGGTTGGATGGATGGCATCACCGACTCAGTGGACCTGGGTTTGGGTGGACTCCAGGAGTTGGTGATGGACAGGGAGGCCTGGCGTGCTGTGGTCCTTGGGGTCGTGAAGTGTCAGACATGACTGAGTGACTGAACTGAATTAAACTGTTACATATTATAACACAATATGCTAACATTATTAAGCCAAATAATTTTTTGTGCACATGGGTATCTGTGAGAGAGACAGACAGAGAGGGAGAGAGAGGAATGGAGAGGGCAAGATTCCAGGAACATACACTCCCAACAACAGTAAAAGTACCACCTTCAAATACTTACACTGCAGTGACAGTGACATGTCTCCAAACTAAATGGTCACTACTCCATTTACTTGAGACAGAAATTCTAGCGGGTGGGGCATTCCTATAATCAGTTCAGTTCAATCGCTCAGTCGTGTCCAACTCTTTGTGACCCCATGAGTTGCAGCACACCAGGCCTCCCTGTCCATTACCAACTCCCGGAGTTCAATCAAACTCATATGCATCGAGTCAGGATGCAATCCAACCATCTCATTTTCTGTCATCCCCTTCTCCTCCCACCCTCAATCCCTACCAGCATCAAAGTCTTTTCCAATGAGTCAACTCTTCACGTGAGGTGGCCAAAGTACTGGAGTTTCAGCTTAGCATCAGTCCTTCCAATTCCTTTAATAGTGTTAACTGAATGAGGTTCAAGAAGATTTTGAGTCTGGGAGGAAGGTTGCTAGTGTCTCTAGGATACAGCAAATAATCAGAAAGTTAACTGAATGAATGAAGAAGTAAACAGGAAACCCCCAGAGGTAGCGAGAAGTGTTGATCTTCCAATAATTCTTCATGCAGAAAAAAATTTAGGTTAAGTACAATTTTCCTATTCATCTAAAATAAGGAAAAGGAGTACATCAAGACTGTGTATTGTCATTCTGCTTATTTAACTTATGCAGAGTACATCATGAGAAACGCTGGGCTGGATGAAGCACAAGCTAGAATCAAGATTGCCGGGAGAAATATCAATAACCTCAGATATGCAGATGACACCACCCTTGTGGCAGAAAGAGAAGAGGAACTGAAGAGTTTCTTGATGAAAGTGAAAGAGGAGAGTGAAAAAGTTGGCTTAAAGCTCAACATTCAGAAAACAAAGATCATGGCATCTGATCCCATCACTTCATGGCAAATAAATGGGGAAACAGTGGAAACATTGTCAGATTTTATTTTGGGGGGCTCCAAAATCACTGCAGATGGTGACTGCAGCCATGAAATTAAAAGACGCTTACTCCTTGGGAGAAAAGTTATGACCAACCTAGCAGCATGGCTGGCTGGCGTCACCGACTTGATGGACGTGAGTCTGAGTGAACTCCGGGAGATGGTGATGGACAAGGAGGCCTGGCGTGCTGCGATTCATGGGGTTGCAAAGAGTCGGACATGACTGAGTGACTGAACTGAACTGAACTGAATTGAGGGGACATTTAAGGATTAAACACCAAGAGGTTTAAGAGGCAACTGAAAAATGTTCCATCTGGGCAAAGCTACTCTTTCCTGATCTTAATAGCTCTCTGAAGACCTTGGGGCTCCTGCCTGGGCAAAGATGACTCTTTGTCAGAGTTGGAAAAAAGCATGCAGAGGTCCCATGAAGTAACCTTGCCAGCCAATGCCAGTGTCTTTGCTCCCAGCAAGGTGCTCTTGCTAGGGACTTCCACTTTTGCACCAGTAGTTGGACGTCAGCTTGGTGGCTGGCTAATCTGACTTCTAAGGGCCAACTTAGAAATGTCCACCCCAGCTAAATTTGTATCTTATTCTTTTCATCTCCCTCTTGTCTGGAACAATCATATAGTTAACCTATTATTGGTTTAGAGTATGTTATTTCTTTATTGGCTTATTAAAGAGACATTACCCTGTACACTATTGGCTTGTGAAATTATTATATTCCTACAGTGAATCTTTTTAAGTAAATTATTGGCAAAGACGATCTCATTCTGACCATAATTTGCTGTTAGAGACCAGACAAAATACACATAACATTTAGAGTAGGTCTTTGCAGGTATTGGAAATGAATATCACCAGGGATGTTTCACAGGCAAATTTTGAACAAATTTGAAATTTTTCCAGTGTATTAATTTTGGTTTGCTTATGTTTGAATGGCTTCCAGATTAAATATTAGTGAAAGAAAGCACTGTCTGCAGTTTCATAAAGCCGGGGAAAATGTAAACATAAAACCAGTCATATTTTTCAAAATTTCTAAACCTTTTAATAGAGCTTACAGGCTCAAAGAGTAATATTATTCTAATGATTACTTAAAATGAATTTTAGATTGGGTTGAGGCAGTGGTTAACAAAAGAAATACAAGTGAAGAGGAGCTCAAATAATTTGATAAATCCATGACATGTCTCTGAACACTTACTCTATGATAAATAAATTCAGGTTCTATAAATTATTTGGTCCCAGAGTCTGATTTTAAAGTTACAGAATGCTAAATTTTAGAAGAACAGTGAAACAATCCTTCTCATTTCTTTGCTATTGTACATTTTCCCTTGAATACATTTCAAAAGGATGTGTTCACACTTCAAAAATGCCCAAATCAAAGCTGAGTTTGCACGTTACTTAGGAAAAATGCAATTTGGTTTCTATAATAACTTAGCTCCTGAAAATCACCTCTAAGTCAAAGTATTCATAATGCAATAATTTAAAATGCAGAAGGGAATCCCATAATTAAAAAGACAAGTCAACAGTGGATTATTTTGCAAAGCAAATAGTTCTTCCTTGAAATTCTAGTTATTGTATAATGTAAGTTTCCTGAATATGTGTTTATACACACTCACACATGCACATGCAGAAGACATTTCATCTTATGTAGAATTTGTATATCCTCAGCTTTGATATTAGAATTCTATACTAGTTCTTAAAATAGAAAATACAGAAGTCACAGTCTCAGAAAAATTATCATAAAAGCCTAACAGTCATTAAGATAATAAAAAATTAAGGGACTTTTTTAAGATTGAATAATTTTGAAATCACAAATGGGAAAATGCACAGATGAATTGCTTCAGGTGAAGGAATGAACAGAATATGAGTGGCTACAGGGATAATCACTAAGGCTGACTTGCCCCTTGCCCTTAAAGTTAGGCGCTGGCACATGACCTGCTTTGGCCAATGAGCTGCCCAGTGTGTCACACTTGGGCAGAAACATTTAATGGCAGATAGTCATCCTTTCCTGTTCTTCTTCCATCTTGACAAATGCAGAAGTGCATATTGATTTGGAGGCATGACACCAAGATATCCTATGGAGCACAGCTGCCCTAGAAAGGCCTTCAGACATTCAGGGACTCTGTTTTAGTGAGAAATAAGTTTTTGTTGTTTTAGAGCAGAAGTCAACAAAACTTTTCTATAAAGAGTAAAATTGTAACTATTTTCAGATTTGTGAAACAAACACTGTCTCAACGACTCATTCTTCCCATTATTCCAGTGTGAAAGTAGCAATAAACGATATGTAAATAAATGGCTATGTCTTGATAAAACATTATTTACAAAAACATGTGGATGGTTTGATTTAACCTTGCTTTAAGCCATTGAGGTTTGCCAGCTGATTCTTGCTGCAACAAAACCTACAATAATTTCATATAAACATCCTTTACTGTTTGTTGTTAGACACTGTTTTATCAGAGAGGAATAAGGCTGTGGTATGATGTGGGAGTGATGGGAATGTATCCCTGAGAGGCAAGGAACACTATTATCATGACACCCCTACTCCTTTCCAAGATAACTGTCTTCACTATCCTCAACTTATAGGTGTTGACCAGGACCAACACTGATTTTTTCAAGTAATAGTAATTTTTTAAATTATTGAGATATAATTCACATACAATACAATTCACTCTTTTTTTTTAGTATATTCAAAGAGTTTTCATTATTCCCCAAGAAACTCCTTATCCATTAGTAGTTGAGGGTTCCCATGTGGCACAGTAGTAAAGAACTCGCCTGCCAATGTAGGAGAAGCAAGAGATACGTGTTCAGTCCTTGGGTCCAGAAGATCCCCTGAAGTAGGAAATGGCAACCCACTCTATTCTTGCCTGGAGAGTTCAATGGACAGAAGGAGACTAGTGGGCCACATTCCATGGGGCCACAAAGAGTTGGACATGACTGAGTGACTGAACACATACACATACACACAATAGCAGTTACTTCCCATTCTCTCCTTCCCCCAGGGCCCAGCAGTCATTCATTTATGTTCCGTGTTCATAAATATTGCTAGTCTGTACAATTCATATAAATAAAATGATAAAAGACATATTTTTCTTTAACTGGCTTCTTTCACTTAACATAATGTTTCTAAGGTTTATTTATATTGTAGCATGTTCCAGTACTTCATTCCTTTTTCTTGCTGAATAACTTTCCATTCTATGGATATACCACAGTTTGGTTATTCATTAATTACTTAATAGATATTTGTGGTTTGCACTTTTTATTATTATGAATAATGCTATGAAATTTGAGTTCAAGTTTTTGCATAAAAATGCATTTTCCTTTCTCTTGAGTACATATCCAGAAGTGGAAATCCTGGTACATGTTTAATATTTTGAGGAACTGCCAAACTGTTTTCCAAAGTGGATAAATCATTCTGCAGTCTCATCAGCAATGCAATTTCTCCAAACTGTCATCAAAACTTGTTATTATCTATTTTTTTCTTTTTTAGCCATCTTAGTGAGGATGAATACTACCTGTTTGTGGTTCTGACTAGCATTTCCTAATGACTAATGATGCTGAGCACCTTTTCATGTGTTTTTTGAATATTTTTATACCTTTTTTTGAGAAACATCTATTCAAATAATTTGTCAATTTTTATTATATTGTTCATCTTTCTATTGTTGAGTTTTACAAATTATATACATATTCTCATTATGAGACTCTTATCAGATACATAATTTGCAAATATTTTTTTCCTCTTCTGTGGGTTTTCTTTTCTTGATGGTATTAGTATGCACAAGATGTTTAATTTTTATAAAGTCCAATTTGTTATTGATTTTTCTTTTGTTGCTTATGATTTTTGTGTCCTTTCTAAGAATCTCCTACCGAATCTAAGATCATTAAGACGTATTCCTATATTATCTTCTAAAAGTTTTATAGTTTTAGGTCTTAAATATAAATGCTAGTACTGTAAGACCTAACAGTTGGATTTTCTGTTTTGTAATGTAATTGCCTGACTTCAACTTTGCTAGCTGAGGTATTCACCTCAAAGATGGGTAATCTTACATGAAGTGAACACACTGCCAGCCACATGACTAAAGAGAGATAAAGAAACAGGCTACCACCAACCCTCTACTCACCCTGGCCTTCCCAGAACTCTTTGTTTTAGAAACTGATTTCCATTCCTGGCCATTTGGGCATCTTGTTTTTTCTCTTCCTGTGCTTTAAACTCCTTTATATCTAGGGCTTGCCTGGTGGTTCAGACAATAAACAATCTGCCTGCACTGTGGGAGACCCAGTTTTGATTCCTGGGATAGGAAGATTCCCTGGAGAAGGGAATGGCTACCTCCCCCGGTATTCTTGCCTGCAGAATTACATGGACAGAGGAGCCTGGTGGGCTTCAGTGTGTGTGTGTGTGTGTGTGTGTATACATGTGTGTGTGTTTCTGAAAAGCTATGTTACCAACACTAAATCAGTCTGTTTCCAAGAGAAAGGAGAGCTACAGTGTATATGCCAGGGAGGAGGAATAATATGCTTACTGTCTCTTCAAAGAGCTTTTTGGTGAAGCTGAACTGAGGAATGATGGAAAAGTGAACATGCAAAGATCATGAGAAGTGAGTAAAATGTCAGGAACTCAGAAGGAGCAAAGGCGGGACCTTAGAGATTGATTATTCTGTTGTGGAACAATTTCACAGATATTTAAATGTAAGTAATTGACTGGAGAAATGTCTAAGAAATATACAATTTTATTAAAGTGTGACTCACTCCCAAAATTGCACTTGCTCTGACTTTCTTGTAATTTTTTAACTGCAAAAAAAGTGAAATACAATAGGAAAAATGAATTCAATTTAAGCTATTGGTCTTGTTAATAGGACAACATCCCACAATTCTACAGCTAGCAAGCTGTTATAGGAGTTCATGTTTTATATTAGTAATTACAGTATAATTCATGTTAATTCTAAAGCATATTATGCTGATAATATTACCAGCAACTTATGTCATTGTTATATAGGAAAAGAATTTTGCTAATTATTTAATAATTCACTGACTGCAAAAAATAAAGTTAGAATTCAAAGCTCCAAGTCTTGGAATCTTTTAGAAAATCTCATCCACTTTTGAATTAGCTTATGAAAACTTTAGTGATATTTACAATGCTAAGGAACAACTGCATACAGGCAGTGGTTAAGTTAACCTCTCAAATATATTATTTATGACTTAAAAGTCCTAATACAAATGTGGATTGAGATACCAAATTCTAGACATCATTAAGATAGAGTAGATCCTGTTGGGATCCCGCCCAGATCCTCTTCCTGGGGCTGGAGCCCTCATGTGCTGTGTGTGGGGTGGTTATGTGCACAACTTTCCCTTTTCCAAAGAATTCCCGCTGGCTGAACATGAGCCACCTTATCCCATACAAAAAGCACACCGCTCCCCATCCTCATCCTCCACTTGTAGCTCCAGTGACTGGTCATAATGGACATGGAGATAAAAATGGCTGCTCTTTTGGCCTCCAGGAGCAACTCTCAGGTACAACTGGTGCTCCAGAGTTCCCATGTACTCAAGCTAAGGTTCAAGTCACATCCTTGCTTGTCGTCTTCCCATAATCTTAATCTATTTACTTCAGTCGCTTCTCCTAAAGAACCATCTCCATCACTTGCACCTAAGCACCAACCTTGGGCTTTCTTCCTAGGGGATCAGACCTAGAACAATTCATATCCTGATGAAACATGATGGAAGCAGTCTTAGACTTTGAACACCTACAAAATCCTACTCTACGTAGGTGGTACTGTTCTCATTTTATGTTGAAGAAAACAATCAGAAACCAAACCCCATACCATAAGCATACCATACCATGCCATACCATAAGCAAAACTTTAAAGCATCAAATTTGTGGGCTTCCCTGGTGGCTCAGTGATAAAGAATATTCCTGGGAAGGCTGGAGACACAGGTTCCCACATGCTGTAGAGCAGCTAAGTCTATGGGTCACAACCATTGAGCCTGCGCTCTAGGGCCTGGGAATCACAACAGTTGAGCTCACATGCCACAACTACCGAAGTCCATAGGCCCTAGGGCCCATGCAGCAAGAGAAGTGACCGCAATGAGGAGCTTGTACACTGCAACAGAGAATAGCCCCAGCTCACCACAGCTAGAGAAGCCTGCACAGCAACGAAGACCCAGCACAGCCAAAAATAAATAAATAAATAGAGTTATTTAAAAAAAATCAAAATGTAAAATTCTATGATATAAAATACATGTTTAAACCTTCTCTGATTATGATAACCAACTCACTCATAAAAGCAAACAGGGAACAAATAAATATTAATAGTGTTGCAGCACAGAGGTTAAGAGACACATTCTGAAGTCAGACTGCTGAACTTTCAACTTTGGCTCTGTCAGTTATTATCTCTGTGACTACAAGAAATTGAAATAACTTCTTGGTACTTTTGTTTCCACATTTGTAAAACAAGGATGATTATAGTATTGCCCTTCAATTTACTTTCAAAATTCATGAGTCTATAAATGAGTCCATGAGACTGATGACCTTTTGGGGAAATATAAAAATCTACTATAGTTGGAAGGATGGAAGGTAGAAATATTTTCAAAAAAAAACGAAAATCAAAATTGTATACTTGGTAATTGATGATGTCCTTGGTAGTGAATTCTCTGTCCTAAAAGCTATGTTGCATTTTTTGCACTTATTTGTTAAACAAAAGCAGAAAGCTCTGAAATTTCATCTCAGCATATCTAAAACCATTTTGATGTCCTAAGTAATATGGAGACTTTACACTATGAACTCATAGAGTTACTTGAAACAAGCAGTTTTTTCCCCTTTTCCTTTCTGAATATCTTGGGAAAGATCTGAGATTAAAATAATTTTTTTAGAAAGAAAGAAATTTTTGTTTGTTCACAGAAAATCCGTTACCTAACAGTCTTAATTACTTGTAAAATCTGATCCCATCTTAGATGAAAAAGAAACTAAAAGTAACTATACCAAAGAGATACTGCCAACATTTAATTTAAATAATTGTTGATTAAAAAATTCAATAAATGTAAAACAATCTAGTGTTCTTTCAGGAAAAATTTCCTATACTACACCATCTCATTTACTTGCTTTTAATAACATATTGAGGGTAAAAATATTTGCATCTTCCCTTACCTATCATGCAAAACTACTTATCTACAAAGGGATGTTAAGTTTGAACAAAATCATAAAACTCAGATCAGCAAGTTCCTAGATGAATATCTTCCTGGGAAATACCAAATATTAATTGTATTCAATAGCAGTTTTTAAAAGCTGATGGATCTCATATTTCTAGAAATTAGACTTGTTCCTTTCATGATTACTTAAGTACTTCATTAATTACTTCATTCAGCCAGGCTGTCAAAGATGAAGCAGGTATTGATAGGGAGTCATCCATGTGTATGGCCCTCCCCTCTGTACTGGGAGTGGCAGACAAGGCTTTTGTTTCTTGGAGTTCACATTCCTAGTGTGAGAAATTTATAGTAAGCTAATAAATGATCAAGCAGGATAATTACATTTTGTGATTATTTTTATGAAGAAAGTGATCTGTGTGTTTGTATAGAAGTAATTAGATAGTTTGAGCAGTTCTGGAAGGCTACTTTAAAGAGCTGAAGTTTGGAGATTAAAGATAAGCCAGACAGGAGAAGAGCAGGTGCAAAGTCTCTGAGTAGGGAAAGATGTTGGATGTGTAAGGAAATGATGGAAGAGCATCATGGCTCTTGAAACATAGTGAGCAAATGGCAATGAGGCTTGAAAGTAATACAAGATCTGGGTCATGCTGGTTCATGTAGTCTGGTAAGGGATTTCAATTTTATTAAAAGATCAGTTGGCAGCCACTGAGGGTTTAAGTGGGGAGTGACATGATTTAATTTAAAAATTAAAATTTTTAAAAATTGACTGTATTACATCTAAAATGGATTGGAAAATATTAAGAATAATATGAAAGAGATAAGTGGGAGGCTGGCACTCGAAGCAAAAGATGATGGCAGCTTGGAAGTCTAATGAAAACCACAGAGAGAAGTGGACAGATGCAGGATGTTTTGGAAGCTAAACTGAAAGGTTTGTTGATGTTTCAAAAATGGGTGGGAAGATGGGCTAAACAGAGGACTTTAGCTTAAGAATTGATGACAGTGAAGCCACTTCAAAAATGGGAAAGCCTCAGTTGGTAAATAAAATCTACCTGCAATGCAGAAGACAGGTTCGATCCCTGAGTTGGGAAGATCCCCTGGAGAAGGGCATGGCAACCCACTCCAGTGTTCTTGCTTGGAGAACCCCCATGGAGAGAGGAGGCTTGGGGGGCTGCAGTCCATGGGGTTGCAAAGATTCAGACACAACTGAGCAACTAAGCACAGCACAGCACAGAGGAGCCAGAGGGATGGAGAGAAAGAAGTTTCAAGCTCCATTTTGGTCATATTAAAATTGAGATGGTTCCACCTGACATTCAAGTAGAGACATTAAGTAGGCATTTGGGAGTAAAAATGTGATGCTCAGGAGAAAATTCCTGACTGAAGATATATCAGGATATAGATGGTAATAAGATTTTCAAGCTTTGACACAGGACAAGATCATCTAAGAAAAGAAGCATAAATATATACAAAAGAAGCCAAGTGAAGAGAGTGTGTCAAGGAGGAGTGACTTGAATGCTCTAACATCAACTCCAGTTAGAGAAGGATGCTGAGGTGGTCATTATATTTGGAAAATAGAGAGGTTCAGGGATCCCTGAAAGGAGCACACTCAGAGATACAGATGAAAACCAAGAAGTGGTAGATTAAGCACAAGAGAAAACTGAAGAAATAAAATGCATAGCCATGTAAATAACATACTTGAACAATTTTGCTGAGAAGAGATGCAGAGAAATAGGTTTGTGATTGAAGGAGGATATAGAGTAACAATGATTTTTTTCAAGATGAGAAATACTGGTATATATTATATGCTGCTAGAAATTAAAGTCTATAGATAGAGATTATTGATTCTGAAGAAAAATACTGAAAATTATAAAGGAGCACATACTTTTAAAAGAAGGCAGTTAAAGCCTGGGAAACAAAAATTTGGGTTTCAAGTTAATTGAACAGGGTTATTTCTTTCATTTGACAGGATTGTGAAGAGCTGATTCATTTGAAAAGACCCTGATGCTGGGAAAGATTGAGGGCAAGAGAAGGGGACGACAGAGGATGAGATGGTTGGATGGCATCACTGACTCAATGGACATGATTTTGGGTAGACTCCGGCAGTTGGTGATGGATAGGGAGGCCTGGCATGCTGCGGTTCATGGGGTCGCAAAGAGTTGGACACGATTGAGCAACTGAACTGAACTGAACTGAACTGAACACAGAAAACAAGTAAACACAGAGGTTTGGGATTTGATTATTGGAGATGAGCAACATCACCTCTGATGGCTGGAAGCCATACAAGTTAGAATGAGGAAATTCTTAATAAGCAAAGATACTTTCTTTAAAGGAGTAAGTTGGGGTTGGCTAGAGAATGAGATTGTAGTAGTGATAAAAATAACAAGGAAAGTGAATGGCCCATAAAAGCATAAAATACTTTAACTGGCCTCATTACTTCATTTTTGGTATTTGTCAAAAGGGGTAACTCTAAAGATAATGTGAAGAAAGAACTAGAAGCATTTAAGGACAGTAGAAACATAAAGACCCTGGACTCCTTTTGAAAAGTCTAAAATTTAATTTGTTATGATGCACTATCTCTATTTTCTTTTTGGTTTAACTGAGAAAGCAACTTGACTCAAAATCTCTGTAAAAACCACTTTATCAAATTTAAAATTCAACTTACCAACAAAATTCTTTATTGTAAGTGTTCCCTTCTGCTTGAAGACTTGAAATTTAAAAACTATTTTATCAGAATTTCAGTTCCATTGTATTTAGTGCAAATAACTTCTGCTTGTTTTTAAATTTTTATAAAACATAACATGCATTTATTAAAATGCTATAACTGTAGCATTTATGTATACATTTATAGTAAACATATAACTAATTATTGTAATATGAACATTTATATAGCCAAAAATTGGGCAAGAGAAGAAAACTATGGCCAGGTACTCAAATGCCTCTTCCTGGTGACAACACACTTTCATTCCTCAGAGTTAACTTAACACTTTTATATTTTAATAGTGTATTCCTAGGCTATGTGCTTTGTTCTGCCTGTTTTGAACTTTATATGAATGAAATAATAAATTATGTGCTCTTTTATATTTGGATTATTTTGTTCAAAGCTGTGGTTTTTATTTTTTTTTATTTAAATTTACTTAATTGGAGGCTAATTACTTTATAATATTGTACTGGTTTTGCCATACACCAACATGAATCTGCCACGGGTGTACACGTGTTCCCAATCCTGAACCCCCTTCCCACTTCCCTTGCCATACCATCCCTCTGGGTCATCCCAGTGCACCAGCCCCAAGCATCCTGTATCCTGCATCGAACCTAGAGTGGCAATTCATTTCTTTTATGATATTACACATGTTTCAATGCCATTTTCCCAAATCATCCCACCATCTCCCTCTCCCACAGAGTCACCCATGGACACCTTATCTTCGACAAAAGAGGCAAGAATATATAATTGATTAAAAACAATCTCTTTAACAAGTGGTGCTGGGTAAATTGGTCAACCACTTGTAAAAGAATGAAACTAGATCACTTTCTAACACCACACACAAAAATAAACTCAAAATGGATTAAAGATCTAAACGTAAGACCATAAACTATAAAACTCCTAGAGGAGAACATAGGCAAAACACTCTCCAACATAAATCACAGCAGGATCCTGTATGACCCACCTCCAAGAATACTGGAAATAAAAGCAAAAATAAACAAATGGGACCTAATTAAAATTAAAAGCTTCTTCACACAAAGGAAACTATAAGCAAGGTGAAAAGACAGCCTTCAGAATGGGAGAAAATAATAGCAAATGAAGCAACTGACAAACAACTAATCTCAAAAATATGCAAGCAACTCCTGCAGCTCAATTCCAGAAAAATAAATGACCCAATCAAAAAAAATGGGCCAAAGAACTAAATAGACATTTCTCCAAAGAAGACATATGGATGGCTAACAAACACATGAAAAGATGCTCAACATCACTCATTATCAGAGAAATGCAAATCAAGACCGCAATGAGGTACCATTTCATGCCAGTCAGAATGGTTGCGATCCAAAAGTCTACAAGCAATAAATGCTGGAGAGGGTGTGGAGAAAAGGGAACCCTCTTACACTGTTGGTGGGAATGCAAACTAGTACAGCCACCATGGAGAACAGTGTGGAGATTCCTTAAAAAACTGGAAATAGAACTGCCTTATGACCCAGCAATCCCACTGCTGGGCATACATACTGAGGAAACCAGAATCGAAAGAAACACGTGTACCCCAATGTTCATTGTAGCACTGTTTATAATAGCCAGGACATGGAAGCAACTTAGATGTCCATAGGCAGATGAATGGATAAGAAAGCTGTGATACATATGCACAATGGAGTATTACTCAGCCATTAAAAAGAATACATTTGAATCAGTTCTAATGAGGTGGATGAAACTGGAGCTGATTATACAGAGTGAAGTAAGCCAGAAAGAAAAGCACCAATACAGTATACTAACACATATATATGGAATTTAGAAAGATGGTAATGATAACCCTGTATGCAAGACAGCAAAAGAGACACAGATGTAAAGCTGTGGTTTTTAATACCCATCCATGGTGCATGCATGCCTGCTAATTTGCTTTAGTCATGTCTGACTCTTTGCGACACTATGGACTGTAGCCCATCAGGTTCCTTTGTCCATGGTATTCTCCAGGCAAGGAAACTAGAGTGGGTTGCCATGCCCTCCTCCAGAGAATCTTCCAGACCTGGGATCAAATCCGTGTCTCTCAGATCTCCTGCATTGGCAGGTGAGTTCTTTATCACTAGAGTTGGAGAAGGAAATGGCAACCCACTCCAGTATTCTTGCCTGGAGAATTCCATGGACAGAGGAGATCTAGGGGCTACAGTCCATGGGACTGTAAAAAGCTGGACACGACTGAGTGACTAACACACACCTGGAAAGCACAAGTGTATCCATAGTTAACATATTTTATATTTTATGTGGTACTCTTTCCTGATGGCTCAGCTGGTACAGAATCCACCTGCAATGTGGGAGACCCGAGTTCAATTCCTGGGTGGGGACGATCCCCTAGAGAAAGGAACGGCTACCCACTCCAGTATTCTGGCCTGGAGAATTCCATGGACTGTGTAGTCCATGGGGTCACAAAGAGTCAGACATGACTGAGAAACTTTCACTCTTCTTAATCTGAAGTACCAGAATACAAGACATTTCAAGTTTGGGGTCATTACAGGAAAAGATGTCATAAGCATCCTCATATATACATATGCACATTATGGTGGAACTCATCTTGGTAATGTGCAAATTCAGTAAAACTTCTAGGTCAAAGCATCTGTCTACAATGTGGGAGACCCAGGTTCGATCCCTGGGTCAGGGAGACCCGCTGGAGAAGGAAATGGCAATCCACTCCAGTACTATTGCCTGGAAAATCCCATGGACAGAGGAGCCTGGTAGGCTACAGTCCATGGGGTCGCAAAGAGTCGGACACGACTGAGTGACTTTCCTTCTAGGTCAAAGGGTAGAAATATAGATATCTTTAATTTCAATAATAATTTTAACATGAGACTGATTTCAAACTTATTGACTGATAATTCCACCAGCATTTTTAATCAGAATTTCTACTGTTTCAGCTCAGTTCAATTCAGTTCAGTTGCTCAGTCGTGTCGGACTCTTTGAGACCCCATGAATCGCAGCACGCCAGGACTCCCTGTCCATCAGCAATTCCCGGAGTTCAACCAAACTCATGTCCATTGAGTCGGTGATGCCATCCAGCCTTCTCATCCTCTGTCATCCCCTTCTCCTCCTGCCCCCAATCCTTCCCAGCATGAGAGTCTTTTCCAATGAGTCAACTCTTCTCATGAGATGGCCAAAGTACGGGAGTTTCAGCTTTAGCATCATTCCTTCCAAAGAACACCTAGGGCTGATCTCCTTTAGAATGGACTGGTTGGGTCTCCTTGCAGTCCAAGAGACTCTCAAGAGTCTTCTCCAACACCACAGTTCAAACGCATCAATTCTTCAGTGCTCAGCTTTCTTCACAGTCCAACTCTCACATCCATACATGACCACTGGAAAAACCATAGCCTTGACTAGATGGACCTTTGTTGGCAAAGTAATGTCTCTGCTTTTCAATATACTGTCTAGGTTCGTCATAACTTTCCTTCCAAGGAGTAAGTGTCTTTTAATTTCATGGCTGCAGTCACCATCTGCAGTGATTCTGGAGCCCAAAAAAATAAGATCTGACACTGTTTCCACTGTTTGCCCATCTATTTCCCATGAAGTGATGGGACCAGATGCCATGATCTTAGTTTTCTGAATGTTAAGCTTTAAGCCAACTTTTTCACTCTCCTCTTTCACTTTCATCAAGAGGCTTTTTAGTTCCTCTTCACTTTCTGCCATAAGGGTGGTGTCATCTGCATATCTGAGGTGATTGATATCTCTTCTGGCAGTCTTGATTCCAGCTTGTGTTTCTTCCAGCCCAGCGTTTCTCATGATGTACTCTTCATAGAAGTTAAATAAGCAGGGTGACAATATATAGCCTTGACGTACTCCTTTTCTTATTTGGAACCAGTCTGTTGTTCTATGTCCAGTTCTAACTATTGCTTCCTGACCTGCATATAGGCTTCTCAAGAGGCAGGTCAGGTGGTCTGGTATTCCCATCTCTCTCAGAATTTTCCAATGTTTATTGTGATCCACATAGTCAAAGGCTTTGGCATAGTCAAGGAAGCAGAAATAGATGTTTTTCTGGAGCTCTCTTGCTTTTTCCATGATCCAGCAGATGTTGGAAGTTTGATCTCTGGTTCCTCTGCCTTTTCTAAAACCAGCTTGAACATTAGGAAGTTCACGGTTCACATATTGGTGATGCCTGGCTTGCAGAATTTTGAGCATTACTTTACTAGTGTGTGAGATGAGTTCAATTGTGCGGTAGTTTGAGCATTCTTTGGCATTGCCTTTCTTTGGATTGGAATGAAAACTGATCTTCTCCAGTCCTGTGGCCACTGCTGAGTTTTCCAAATTTGCTGGCATATTGGGTGCAGCACTTTCACAGCATCATCTTTCAGGATTTGAAAATAGCTCAACTGGAATTCCAGCACCTCCACTAGCTTTGTTTGTAGTGGTGCTTCCTAAGGCCCACTTGACTTCACATTCCAGGATGTCTGGCTTTAGGTGAGTGATCATACCATTGTGCTTATCTTGGTTGTGAAGATCTTTTCTGTACAATTCTTCTGTGTATTCTTGCCATCTCTTTTTAATATCTTCTGCTTCTGTTAGGTCCATACCATTTCTGTTCTTTATCAAGCCCATCTTTGCATTAGATGTTCCCTTGGTACCTCTAATTTTCTTGAAGAGGTCTCTAGTCATTCCCATTCTGTTGTTTTCCTCTATTTCTTTGCATTGATCACTAAGGAAGGCTTTCTTATCTCTTCTTGCTATTGTTTGGAACTCTGCATTCAGATGCTTATATCTTTCCTTTTCTCCTTTGCTTTTCACTTCTCTTCTTTTCACAGCTATTTGTAAGGCCTCCCCAGACAGCCATTTGCTTTTTTGTATTTCTTTTCCATGGGGATGGTCTTGATCCCTGTCTCCTGTACAGTGTCATGAACCTCCGTCCATAGTTCATTAGGCACTCTATATATCATATCTAGTCCCTTAAATTTATTTCTCATTTCCACTGTTTAATCATAAGGGATTTGATTGAGGTCATACCTGAATGGTCTAGTGGTTTTCCCTACTTTCTTCAATTTAAGTCAATTTGGCAATAAGGAGTTCATGATCTGAGCCACAGTGAGCTCCTGATCTTGTTTTTGTTGACTGTATAGAGCCTCTCCATTTTTGGCTGCAAAGAATAGAATCAATCTGATTTCGGTGTTGACCATCTGGTGATGTCCATGTGTAAAGTCTTCTCTTGTGTTGTTGGAAGAGGGTGTTTGCTATGACCGGTGTGTTTTCTTGGCCTTTGCCCTGCTTCATTCTGCATTCCAAGGCCAAATTTGCCTGTTACTGCAGGAGTTTTTTGACTTCCTGCTTTTGCATTCCGGTACCCTATAGTGAAAAGGACATCTTTTTTGTGTGTTAGTTCTACAAGGTCTTTAGGTCTTCATAGAACCATTCACCTTCTGCTTCTTCAGCATTACTGGTTGAGGCATAGACTTGGATTACTGTGATACTGAATGGTTTGCCTTGGAAACAAACAGAGAGCATTCTGTCATTTTTGAGATTGCATCCAAGTACTGCATTTCAGACTCTTTTGTTGACCATGATGGCTACTCCATTTCTTCTAAGGGATTCCTGCCCACAGTATTAGATATAATGGTTATCTGAGTTAAATTCACCCATTCCAGTCCATTTTAGTTCACTGATTCCTAGACGTTCACTCTTGCCATCTCCTGTTTGACCACTTCCAATTTGCCTTGATTCATGGACCTAACATTCCAGGTTCCTATGCAATATTGCTCTTTACAGCATCGGACCTTGCTTCTATCACCAGTCACATCCACAACTGGGTATTGTTTTTGCTTTGGCTCCATCCCTTCATTCTTTCTGGAGTTATTTCTCTACTAATCTCCAGTAAATATGTTGGGCACCTACTGATCTGTAGAGTTCCTCTTTCAGGATCCTATCATTTTGCCTTTTCATACTGTTCATTGGGTTCTCAAGGCAAGAATACTGAAGTGGTTTTCCATTCCCTTCTCCAGTGGACCACATTCTATCAGACCTCTCCACCATGACCCGCCTATCTTGGGTGGCACCACATGGGATGGCTTAGTTTCATTGAGTTAGACAAGGCTGTGGTCCTAGTGTGATTAGATTGACTAGTTTTCTGTGATTATGGTTTCAGTGTGTCTGCCCTCTGCTGCCCTCTTGCAACACCTACCATCTTACTTGGGTTTCTCTTAACTTGGACGTGGGATATCTCTTCACAGCTGCTCCAGCAAAGCGCAGCCGCTGCTCCTTACCTTCGACGAGGGGTATCTCCTCACCGCCACACCTCCTGAACCTTGAACCTGACCTTCTATTGTTTAACACTTGATATTCTTGCCAGTGCTTGATAATATCTAACTTTTTCATTTTAACCAAATCTGTTGTGTGTATAATAGCATCACTCCACTTTAAAACTTGTATTTCCCTTATTATCTCTAAAGTGGTTGTGTAGGGTGGAGAATCCCATGGACAGAGGAGCCTGGTAGGCTGCAGTCCATGGGATTGCAAAGAGTCAGAGACTGAGCGACTTCACTTTCACTTTGCAGTTTCATGCATTGGAGAAGGAAATGGCAACCCACTCCAGTGTTCTCGCCTGGAGAATCCCAGGGACAGCAGAGCCTGGTGGAAGGCCGTCTATGGGGTCGCACAGAGTCAAACACCACTGAAGTGATTTAGCAGCAGTAGCAGCAGCAGGGTTGGGGAAGACAGGGATGATTGCTAATGGCACCTAGTTGGTAGAGGACAGAAATGCTGCTTAAAATACTGTAACACACAAGATAGTCCCCACAACAATTATCTAGTCCCAAATGTCAATAGCACTGAAGTTGAAAAATATGACCTAGAGGACACCTCAAAACTTATAAACTATTAGACTCTGACTCTAAAATTTCTAAGCTATCAGAAGCTATACACATGGATGGCACTGAGTTTGTGCTATTTTGGTTTAGAAAGAAAATTCATTGATCAAAGAAAATGAAACGTCACAGCTGGCAGGAATTTCAGAAGTCATCTAAGTCAGCCTTCTTATTTGATGGTTGAGGAAACATGAAGCTTAAAAAGATTAAGTTATCTGCCCACTTAGAAATGTGTTTCCTTCCTTATGATAATGCTTTCCATTTCTAGAGCTATGTTAGCATTTTTTGTCATCACAGTTCAATTTACTAGATGGTTTTCTGCTTCAAAAAATGAAAAAAGATTGCTTCTTTTCTACACAATAAAATTCTCATTGGAAATCAAGACAAAACAAATACTTAGCTGGTCTTCAGTAAATGTTGCCTGATAATTATGGAAATGAACCCTCACCACTGAGTAAAACAAATCCCCTTACATTCCTACTCACCAAGTTTGCAATGAAGTACAAAAAGCAGGCTAAAATAAACTTTGACCTCAGAAGTCAATTATATACACATGAATAATTAAGCTTTATTTTATGACTACCAAAAGGAATTCATTCTCAGTTTAAACTTAATCACCTTTGTTCATTTTAAATATTCTCAAAAGGGCTTCAAATTTTATTTCTATAGATTGACTAGATACTAACACATAAACTAATTTAATGTTTATTAGAAATATAAAGTAGAGCAATATTTTAAAAAGTCTATCCTTGAGACTTTTCTACATAATTACTGATAACCTCAAATGGAAACCTTTTGGGGAAGAACATCCCCATTGTTCAATGGATTTTAGGTTTTTGGGTTTTTTTTTTACAAGTTTTCTGGTTCTGTGAGGTCCATCCCCATTAATGACTTTTAAGTAGTAATTGAAATTCCCATTAAAACACAGAATGGAATGAGAAAGTTCCATCTGACCCTAGATAAAACACATTTTTTTTTCCATTCTGACCTTGTTTTGGGCAATTTTTCAACTAAACCTGACTGAATCATAAGCTTCTGACCCAGCTTAAAGAGTCCTTGCATCCTGATATTTGGGGGCAACATTATATTTAGCTTATTATGCTTTCAATGTTTTTTCTAAGTGGGTGAAAGTAATATGACCTCCAAAATACTTTCTTAATGGCTAAGTCAAAATTGGATACAGTTTAAATGATTGAACCTACATTTGCTTCATTTTACCACATAACGTTGGCCTTAAATGCAGAAGACTATTTGAAAGTGGTTATCTAGTTTAAATGTATACTGACTACAACTCACTCTAAGGGCTTGTTCATTTTATTCAGTATGATCAGTAGCCCTCTCTCACTGTCTGCCCGGAGAGCAGCTTGCAGTTATTACTTCCACCACTGAGATCTGACACCATATATCCTCTAAATGGGACAGATGGAGCTTGTCTAAGATTGTGTTTCATCAGCCATATCCTTGGCAAGCCTCCCATAGACATCAGAGTATTGCAGACTGATGCTCGATCTGTTATTTATAAAAATTGATTTAATATTAAATTACAAAATGCTATTGACACAATTATAGAAAAGAAACTAATAGTGTCAGATTGAGTAATTTGAAGTTTCTGACATCAAAAAATCATCAACTACTTTATCCATACATCAGCATCTAACAAGCAAAAATTATGAGAGAGAGACACACTCTCTCTCATTTGAGAAGGTAATCGTGGTAATGTTTTTTTCTTGACTCTTTCTTGAAAGAGCAAGACCAGGTTTGAAAATGATGACTTCACAGCAGATAAGACAATGTTCAGTAAGTAGATTCATTAGGTCTTGAGTATTAAATCTCACAGCAACTTTACTAGAGATGAATAGTGACAAGGCCATACTATCTTATAGGGCTGTTTTATTAGGTCAAGTTTTCTGCTCCCAATTTTTCATGGAACGTGTTTTCAACTTCAGTGTGAAAATTAAAAGGTCAGAGGATTTTTCAGACAAAGATTAGGTTACAAAGAATGTTGTGTGAAGCAATTGTTCCTGGTATGGGAAGGATATGAAAGCTACCTTTAGTTTTCTGAAGGTCTTCCACTGTTTTGCACTAAAGATGCCTACATATAAGTGAACAGTCTGCATATCACCCCCCCTTCCCAGTTTATTGTATGTGCCATTGCTCATACTTCATTCCCCCAAATTCCATGTTACTGATTTGCTGCATTACTCAATTTGGCATTTAGATTCTGTTTAGAGTAATTCTGAAGTTTTTCTGGAATATATATATTTACCTCTCCAAAGAATAACAAATTCCCTTAGGGTAAATACTCTAATACTATGTGATCTCTATAACAGTAAGCAGAGAAATGAACACATTGGTAGCTCCTCAAAATTGCCTATAAAAACAATGAAAACTGAATGAGTAAAACTGCTTAAGAACAATGCTTAAACAAATGTTTAGAATGCAACATATTAATAGATGTTAGTGTTTAAAAATAAAAATTCAAGATGAAGAGAAGTTCATATATCTACCACACTCCCTTTTACTTTTCTGTTCTGTTTACTTTATATTGAGAAGCAAAAGCCAAAGGAGTTCTGAAAAGGAGAGTAGGAGAGAACAAGTAAAAATAAATAGAAACAGTATCAGAGTGCGACAAATACAAAAGTAATGGTATATACCAGGCACAAGGTTGGCACAGAGGGGTCACTGATCAATTTTCTTAGATAAATACGAGAGGAAATACTTGATCTGGGACTTGGGGCATGAGCAGAAATTCAACCACTATGTAGAAGAAAGAATCTGACTGTGATAACTCTTTTTGGCTCTATTTACTACAATAGATATTAAGATAGAGAAGGCATTGATGATTACAGGAAATTTAATAAGAATTTTTAAGAAGTATGAACCAAACTCAGAAGGAAGTGTAGAATTTAAGTACAGAGGTAAGAAATAGACATGGCTTAAGTAATAAGAAGCTTGTTTATAAGTTAGGTTAATTGTGGCTAGTGCTCATAGAGTAAAGAAAGGCAACTCAAAAGAGCCTGTACAGCACTATCTAACATACTGACTCCAATTCACATCTATCATCAAACAATCATGAGGTTCAAAATACTCTCTCCTTGATATATTCATTTGATTTTTACATGTTTTGAACTACCTGGCAATACTCATTTCACATAGATGGAATAAGTGAAAATATTTCACTAAAAATGTTTCTGTTGTATTTATTGAATTTGACAAGATTTAATCTACTGAAAATTTGAAGTCAAGCAGATAAGATAGTTTTATCAATATACTAATATATGCTAAAAGAATTTATCTTTAATATTGGGTTATATCATGCAAGAATAACTTTCAGAAACATTTATTCTATAAAGAAGCACCTAAGAAGCTTAAATTGGAATCCATTTCCAGACAAACATAGTTGAGCTTATATGAACTGCAATGAATCAGCAATAGTAATATATATATATAATCCACAAAAGATTTATTGGTATAATCTCCTATGGTACATCTGGTGCCTTTAGATAGCTAATAGAACCGATTTACCAGGAATGACATGTCAAAGCCTTAAGAGAAAATGACTCCTGCCAGATGCCACCTATAATCACTTTCCACTGGTTCTAATATCCATCGCTCTAGATGGCCTCAATCCATTCTGGCAGATACAACACGGAGAACAATGTCAGTAGACATTAGAAATGAATGGGAAGTGTAAATGAAAATACTGCAGTGGAGTAGGTCACACTGAAAACTCTATACATAGAAATTTAAAAGCAGTAACAATTTGATTCCATTTCATTTAAATGTCATCTCAACTGTTTAAAGTATTTCATAATAAAAATGGCTTTATAATAAGAAACTTTTAAAGCCCATATTCAGGCTTAGACTTTGTGGCCTTCAGAATTAAGGAGACACTTTGTCCTTGCCTTTTATCACTCTTATCCTTTTAAATATTGTTATAACAGGTAGTTATTGCATTCCATAACCTCTAGCACATGTTAAGTGTACATAGATAAGGACACTGACCCCCTGCAGCTTGACTTAAATCAATACTAATATACCCACAAAGATGGGAAGAACACCAATAGTCACCAGTCATAAAGAATTCTTTCTAGAAAACATTCAAATTGTGTGTACAACTACAGTGGGAATGCTCAGGCCAAGGATTCATTTTCTAAGAGAGCTATTTAATTTTCTTCAAATGTTCTAATTTCTGATTTCCGTTTTTATTTCTTAAAATACTTTGAAAAACTCTTCAAATATCACCATTAGCAATGAGGACTGTTTCTCAAAATTAAAAGGGCAATAAATCCCAGACCTTGGAGATATGTCTGTATTTGAGTATATTGTCTTAATCACGATGTTTTTGCTTTCCTCTAGACACTCTTTCTCATGTTTATTTTTGGACAACTACCCTGATAAAATTCATTAGAGTAGAAGCTCCAAGTGTAATATTTTGAAGAAAATTATTAAGCAAAATATAATTAAACCCCAAAGGAAGAAACCTTTTACATGTATAACAAAGGAACTCTTTTTTAGGCTTTATTCATTCATCAGCCTCCAATCATCAATGTGCATGGAAAGATAAGCTCATGGTACAATAAACACTATTTCAGCTCTGTGTCATTCAACAACTATTTCACACTTAATTCTCCACAGGCACCAACTGGTCTACCTTAATAAGCCTTAAAAAAATAAAGACATCATATATATTCCCCTGGGTTATACTATATTCTTTTCAGATTCAGTTGTAACAATGCTGGCATCTGTTGATTGATGGGATGTTCTCTTCCTGACACCAGAAGTCTCAAGTTGGACATTGTTTTGCCTTAACATAAAGATTTACTGGGTAGTTCCAAAAGATTCTATTATAAAGAGGGCAATCAAAGAGATAGGTAGTTCTCAAAATGACTAATTTATAGGGTGATAATAACTCAATGTTTCTTTCTCATGTGAGTTCAGAAGCAGAGTGCTTTTATGAGTACTAACAAGGGCCTTGTATTTCAGTCTTCAGCATTATACATCTCTGTCCTTTACTTTTACTATCCTTCTCATGATTGTTCTGCTGACTGGGATGAGAATCAAGAAAATATATACACCACCTAATTGCTGCCATAATTATTCTGTTTTCATTTTATTATTATTTTAACTTTAATGCTTCTTCTTCCTCAGTTACACAATGTACAATAATCATCAGTGAAATTTCCCATCTTTTAGGACTTCCTCTTAGGGCAATGCCAAGCCCAGCAGGCCTGTCAGTGTGAATTGTGAGGACAAGCTGAGGTCAGACATAGAGCTGACTGTCCTGGGAGAGAAACATATGACAAGTATAATGAGATTGTATTCATTTACATCAGAGATACTGTTTTTCATAAGCTTGTTGATAATCCTATCATATTTCTTATATCTAAGACTGCATAAATCAAATGATTTTTGATAATAATAATAATGTAGTGCTTTGGAAGGCCCATTCAGGAAAATAGTACATCTGGATATTCCAAAGAGAAAGTCATTTGAAGGTTACAATAGAATCCTTGGGTATAAGGAAATCACTGTAAAATTAGAGTTGTCATTATTATCATCATTTAACTACCATTTAGGCATGCCTTTTAGTGATTTACACTATTTTAGTTTTACATAATAGATTCAAATAAAGCACAAATAACTCCACATGGCAGTTTTAGTTTTGAATTCATTCTGTGCTTATACAGTACAGCAAGCATACTTTGGAGTCTGACAGGCCTGATTAGTTTCAATTCCTTCAAGCAGTAGCTACAGAACCTTAAGGAAAGCATCATCTTTTTGATGGGCTGTACTCATCCCTACCTGAAATGGAGTTGACCAC
Organism: Redunca redunca; assembly: GCA_006410935.1. Lineage (NCBI taxonomy): Eukaryota > Metazoa > Chordata > Mammalia > Artiodactyla > Bovidae > Redunca > Redunca redunca. Next base: position 417,711 of record SJYQ01002428.1, read on the forward strand.
TAAATAAGAAAACATACATTAAACTCTAAGCATTGTGCCTAAACAGATTCACAAAATAAGAGAATGCCCATGCTTGGACATATGTTTGCAGGTGTGTCTGTGCACATGTACAGTTGCACTCATTTCAATGCTAGCAAGGTAATGCTCAAAGTTCTTCAACCTTCGCTTCAGCGGTAGGTTGAAGTAAACAAGTAGTAGTAATCAAGTAGTAATCAAGAACTTCCAGATGTACAAGCTGGGTTTAGAAAAGGCAGAAGAACCAGAGATCAAATTGCCAACATCTGTTGGATCATAGAAAAAGCAAAGGAATTCCAGAAAAACATCTACTTTTGCTTCATTGACTATACTAAAGCCTTTGACTGTGTTGTTGTTCTTCAGTTACTAAGTCATATCCAACTCTCTGTGACCCCATGGACTGCAGCACACCAGGCTTCTCAGCCCTTTGCTATCTCCTGGAGTTTGCTCAGACTCACATGCATTGAGTCAATGATGCCATCTAACCATCTTATCCTCCATTGCTCCCTTCTCCTCTTGCCCTCAATCTTTCTCTCCTAAAGAAAATCAATCCTAAACATTCATTGGAAGCTCTGATGCTGAAGCTCCAATACTTAGACCAGCTGATGCGGAGTCGACTTATTGGAAAAGGTCCTGATTCTGGGAAAGATTGAGGACAGAAGAAGGGGGCAACAGAGGATGAGATGGTTAGATAATGTCACTGACTCAACAGACATGAGTTTGAGTAAACTCTGAAAGATAGTGAAGAACAGGGAAGCCTGGTGTCGCAAAGAGCAGGACACGAATATATAAGACTGAACAATAACAATCTCTGCATAGGTTGGGGACAGAAACTTCGTTAAAAATACTGTATTTTCAAACTTCAAAAAAGTAATTAATGAAAGCAGTCCCCAACTTATTAATTGGATATGTTCTATAAAATGTTTGTTTATTCAAAAAGACAAATTACAATAAATTTGGAGGCTTAAAACAATATAAAAGCATTGCCTTATAGTTCTGGAAGCCACAAGTCAGAAATGAGCTAAAATCAAGGTGTTGGAAAGGGCTGTGTTCTTTTCTGGAGTCTCTAGGGGAGAATCTATTTCCTGGTCTCCTGTAGTTTTTAGATACCACCCACAGTCTTTGGCTTGTGGTGTGGGTCCCTAATCTACCCTCAAACCAAGAACGTTTCATCTTTTTTTTTTTGGCTACACCACTTCGCATGTGGGATCGTAGTTTTCCCACCAGGGAGCATACTCATGCCCCCTGAATTTTAAGTGGGCAGTCTTAATGCCTGGCCTCTCCGGAAAGTCCCACATTCAATCTGTTTGACCTTCTTCCATTATCACATCTTCCTCTGAGCACAGCCTCTGACTAGGCTGGGAAAGGCTTTATTAGATTTGCATGCTAAGGAGCCTCAGTTATGTCTGACCCTGCAACTCCATGGACTGTAGCCCACCAGGCTCCTCTGTCAATGGGGATTCTCCAGGTAAGAATGCTGGAGTGGGTTGCCATTTCCTCCTCCATGGGATCCTCCCAAACCAGGGTTCAAACCCATTTCTCTTCTGTCTTCCACGTTGGCAGTTGGTTTCTCTACTGATAGCACCACCTGGGAAGTCTTAATCACATCTACAAAGTCCTTTTAGTTACATGAAACAATATATTTACAGATTTGAGGAATTATGCTGTGGACATCATTGGGAGATCATGACTCTGCCTACTTAGCTATATATATTATTTCACTGGAATTCAGAATGTATGTCTCCACAGAAATAGTGTTATACATGCTAGCTATACCCACGGATTAATTCGCAGATGTTTCAATAATAATGCATCTCAACTATAAAAAGGCACTATGTGAACAAACAGGCAAAATATAGTGCCAAAACATATTGTCTGAATTTAACTTAAAGAATTGGTACAGCATTCACCAATTCAAAATTCTTGAGCTGAAAGATCAGAAATAGCGTAAAGAGAATGGAGTAAAGATGGAATTTAGGAACTAAGGATAAGAAGCTGTGAGAATTAACTTTATGTGTCAACTTGATTAGGCTAAGGGAATGTCCAGATGGCTGGTAAGACATTATTTCTGAATATGTCTGTTTCGGAAGAAGTTAGCATTTGAATTAATTGACTAAATAAATAAGATCCTTATCATCTAATCCCTTGAGGGCCTGCATAGAACAAAAAGGCAGAAGAAAGCAAATTATTTCTCTCTCTTCTTTAGTTGGGGTATCCCCTTTTCCTGCCCTTGAATCTAAACTCAGACCTCCTGTTTCTAGGGCCTTTGGACTGTGGAACATACACCAGCACCCCACCTAGTTCTCAGGCCTTGAATTCAGAGTGAATTATGCCGCCAGCTTTCCTGATTCTATTGTTTGCTGATGGTAGATGGTGGGACTTTTCAGCCTCCATAATCATGTGAGCCAATTCCCTTAAAACATTTACTCTTATAGCTCTCTATACATCCCATTGGTTCCATTTCTCTGAAGAACTCTGAGTACCATAGAAATTGCCTCCTTCCCTATACCAAGCTCATTATTAGCCCATTACAAGTCTTTATTGGGGAGCAAACTTTGTCACCCCAAAATGTATCTCGCTAATTACTTTTAAGAAACAGAAGATTCAGGAAGTCTTTCTTTTTATTTTTCCCTTAACTGCCTAAAAGTAGTTAGATAACGGGCTTGCTCCAGGAAAAGCACTATCACCAGAGGTATCTATTAATACAAAAAACATGGACCAGGTATTGTAGGGGGATTCAGAAGAGCCTGGAGTCTGAAGTTGGCTTTGCTTCCCATTATATCTGCATAGCATTCCAAAGTTTGTATCAAACATTTGCTTTTCCATCTCCATACAAATAGCATTCCACCCTTATGAAGCCCCAAACCCCTACCCCTTTGTCCTTTTCTCAGACGGCATATAAGCCCCAACTGCCTAATTTGTTCTTGGTCCCCTATACAGACATAATTAAATGCAATTTTTTCCTGTTAATTTGTCTCACTTCAATCCAATTCTTAGACCAACCAGAATAGCCTAAAAAGGGTAGCAATGAGCTACTAATGTTTAGCATTACTAATGATTTTTTTGGTGACCTGCCTTTGCATAAAAAATGACCATAAATCTGATATAATTTTTGAAATAGTAGACTGTACCTATGACATTTTTGCAAGCAATACAAGCTAGAAAAAAAAAAAAATAACCCAAAATCTCATCGACAGAATATTTAAAGTAGGAACATCTTGATAGAGTTCACCTTTGCCCTGAGCCATCCCCTGGATGATTCTGGTCTCTTCCCTTAAAGAATGGCTTCTCTGGTAGCTTGGACAGTGAAGAATCCTCCTGCAATGTAGGAGACCTGGGTTCAACCCCTAGGTTGAGAAGATCCTCTGGAGGAGAGCATGGCAAGCCACACCAGGCTTCCCTGGTAGCTCGGACAGTAAAGAATCCTCCTGCAATGTAGGAGACCTGGGTTCAATCCCTAGGTTGAGAAGATCCTCTGGAGGAGAGCATGGCAAGCCACACCAGGATTCTTGCCTGGAGAATCCCCATGGACAGAGGAGCCTGATGGGCTACAGTCTATGGGGTCATAAGGAGTCAGACATGCCTGAGCAGCTAACCACAGCACACAGTCTCCTGCTGCTGCTGCCATGAATCCTCAGTGTCCTAGAGCAGCTCCACATTCACCCCCTGCTGCTTAGAATCCATACTGAATCCTCATGAAACAGATAAAAGTTTCTGCCCTACCTTGACTCACATATCACTACTCAGGGCAGGGTTCCCATGACAGAAGTAACTCAAGGGTCCCTGGGGACAAGACCTTCCAATTTCCACTTAGAGTAATTCTCTCCAAAGGATTAAAATCTAGGGACAAACTTCTCCACTGAGCTCTCAAATGCCTCCTCCTTAGATATGCTAAGCCTTTCTTTGAAATATCCTCACACGAATTTGATTCCTGGCAAGACCTCTTAATGTGCTGGTGACAGCTTCAACCAAAGCTAAAATTCCAAATATTTAAATAATATATCAGATAGAATAATGACAACATCCTGGAAGTGTTTCCCAGCTTTATTGGAAGTAGCTGTATAGCACCATTAAATAATACAAAGTGTTGACGTATTTAGGATGGTAGTGATGCCTTTGTGGTGATAAGGGTTGGCACTGTTTATCACCAATTTGATTCCCATTTTGTTGGGACTTAGAGATCACTAAAATAATTTGGTTAATTTGAACAATGAAGGTTCTTTGAGCATTGTTGTTATATCCTGATGCTNCCTCCTGATATTTGATTGCATTCACTTACATTCAAATGTTTACTAGTATCAAGAATATGAAACACATACTCCTTGAGAATCTTAGAAATCAAAAATTAAAAATGGCATATAATACCTGCCTTCAAGAAGTTCATAATTTTTCAAGAAACTTCATTCATAAAACATACTAAATTTAAACTGCTTTAAAGATGTCTGTGTTTAGTTAAATGCACTGACAGAAATTAAAATTTAAGATGATTTTACAAATATGTTGTTAGATGAACAAAATGAGCCTTTTTAAACAAATGATGTTGAAGAATACTCTTTTCAAAGAGAAATAAATGTAGGAGGAGAAGTTAAAGGTTAACTAGAAATTTAACTTTAGACTCCTGAAGACAAGTGCAGACTTGTGTACAAGTTCAGGTGTGTTTACAAGTATAGGCTTGATTTCAAATGCAGACCTGCATGCAAGTCTGTGGATTTATTTATAAAAGGATCCTGCTGTGTAGTGAAGAATTAACTTCTCCCAAAGAGCAGTCTGACACTTGCCTTAGGCTACTGAGAGTTTCTGACGCAGTGGTAAAAAATCCACCTACCTATGCAAGAAGCAGAGTTTGACCACTGGGTTGAGAAGATCCCCTGGAGAAGGGAATGGCAACCCATTCCAGTATTCTTGCCAGGGCAATTCTCTGAACAGAGGAGCCTGGCAGACGGGCTACAGTCCATGGGGTGGAAAAGAGTTGAACGTGACTGAGCTGCTGAGCACATGCACACTGAGAGGTGAACTCTAGTAGC
>SJYQ01002428.1:423096-442575 GCA_006410935.1 Redunca redunca
AAATGTCTCTGTTTGCCTAAGTGCTTTGGCCAGCAGCATACTCTTGAGAATCTCTTGGACTACAAGGAGATCAAACCAGTCAGTTCTAAAGGAAATCAACCCTGGATATTCATTAGAAGGACTGATGCTGTAAATGAAGCTCCAATACTTTGACTCGTTGATGGGAAGAACTGACTCATTGGAAAAGACTCTGATGATGGGAAATATTGAAGGCAACAGGAGAAGGGGGCAGCAGAGGATAAGATGATTAGATAGCATCACTGACTCAAAGAACATGAATCTGAGCAACCTCTGGGAGGAATCTGGTGTGTTACAGTCCATGGGGCTGCTAAGAATCGGAGATGACCTATCAACTGAACAACAAAAACAAGATGAGAAAATTATTCTTCCCATCATTATTGTGATGTTTCATTCATTTGCTCTAAGGTACTCCTGGTAATTAAAATTAAGATGTGAGGAGACTAACTCCAAGTCCTTATTAAATATTCTAAGTCTTCCAAAGAGTCAATCTGAAAAATTATGACTAGAGTAATTAGCAAAGTGAGGGCCTCTTATTTACAATAGTACTGTTTCACCAATGCCAATTACATTACTATGCATGACAAATAATTGCCTTTAGAGGAAAATTTTCTAAATAATTTTGTTTCTTCATTAGTATTTAAACAATCATGCCTGGGAGATCTATGTTCATGGAATTCTCTCTAAAGAAATCTCCAAATATAAAAATCCCCTTTGACTTGTGCATTTTAAGCTATAGATTTTAGATTATAAAAAGAGAGAGAAACAGAAAAAAAAAAAAGAGAGAGAGAGAGGAATTAAATGGCTCTTAATTTGTATCCCAATGTTACTATTTCAAGACTTTGACTAAATGATAGTGAGTTGTATTGGGTACGTATGGGTAATATGAAGAACAAAAATGTTGAGACCTTTTGCTATCCTCATTTTATCCCATCTATTTGCAAACCTATATATCTTCAAAGACATTGTATTTCAGACTGCCTCTTCACCCAGGGGAGTACAGACCTATCAACTAAGTTACTGCAGTCTGGTAGTTGCATGCAGACTGACACTTGAATTTTTATCTTCCTGGGTCACCATCTGGGCTATCTGACTAGATAGTTTCCGGGAACAGTGGAGAAACGGGGCACAGGACTTACAACAGGAGGAGAGGCGTGTGTATCGAGAGCTACGGTGCAGATCACTCACATCAGGGCTGAACAAAATTCATTGTAAAAAACATTCAAGGAGTTTCCAATCCCAACTGGAGATTAAATGAAATTTGCTGAATCAGACAATGCCTCAGGAATATCATCAAGCCAAAAGACCAGAAGAGGAGGAGGCTTCAGCTACAGTGCCCAGACTGCTGCCCAGCCATAAAGCGAGCAAGAAACCTCTCCTGGAGATCAGAGGAGTGAGGGGTCACTCCACCCAGTGACTCATCTCTTCCATGCTACAATCACCCAACCCCATACAGGACTTCAAAAAGGCAAATGTTGTTGCAGAATACCTCTGAAAAATTGTTAGAGGATGATATTATCTAAACATGTATATGTATGCTCATTTGCTTCAGTTGTGTCCCATTCCTTGTGACCCCATGGACTGTAGTCCATCAGGCTCCTCTGTCCATGGAATTCTCCAGGCAAGAATACTGCAGTGGGTTGCCATGCTCTTCTCCAGAGGATCTTCCTGACTTAGGACTGAACTTGAATTTCCTCTGTCTCCTGCATCACAGGCAGATTCTTTACCACTGAGCCACCAGGGAAACCCTTTACCTGAAGATAGTATTTAAATCATTGGATTGGGCTAAGGTTTAAACAGGATAGGAAATTTTGATTTTTCTTTTATGTTTAATGAATGAGAGGGACTAAGAAAAGTCAGAGCAGATTTTTATATCCCACAGTTATATTTTTTCTACAATACTGTATTGCAGCTTCAGTTCAATTTTATAACCCACCTAACAAATGAATGATTAATTTTGCATCTCCAAGTATCTTTGAGATATATATCCATATCCCGTACATGCATACAAATTTCTCAGAGAGAAAAAGACAGATGACAGATAGATGGATGGATAGATAAGTAGGCATAAAAGTAAGGACTGGTAAAAAGTTTATGAGAATTAAATTGTTCTAGATGCCTCTCCCTAACTGGTTTTAAAGCCTAAGAAACTGAAACTGACAGCTGTCTATTCAATTCACCATAGAGGATTTATCTCTAACTGACATGTCCCATATGCCCAACCAACAAAGTTTAACTGCAACAAGTATAGCTTTGGTATTGGCAAATGGATGCAAGTCAGGACTTCAAATTTACTGACAATGGGTAGCACCGTCCTGTCACACTAGAATCAGCACATTATAGCATTGTGAGAATCACACAGAAGCAGACATGTGTCACTGGTACATCATAGCTTAGATACCATTTTATACTCTTAATGCAAGTACCAGTTTAAATGTTAATCTAATCTATCAAATGAGCACTCTTCTGTTCAGTCATTGTTCCCAGGAATGTAAATGCAGTCTAGAAATCCTAGTATCTGACCACAAATAAAATACTACTGCTTACTTTCACAAGTTGATTGAATCACTATAGATAAGTGAAAGTGAAAGTGAAGTCGCTCAGTCGTGTCTTTGCAACCCCATGGATTGCAGCCTGCCAGGCTTCTCCATCCATGGGATTTTTCCAGGCAAGAATACTGGAGTGGGTTACCATTTCCTTCTCCAGGAGATCTTCCCGACCCAGGGATCAAACTCAGGTCTCTCGCATTGGCAGCAGACACTTTAACCTCTGAGCCACCAGGGAAGCCCACTAGAGATAAAGGTGAACTAATTTCATATCCACAAGGTCCCAGTGAAAGAACTCGACAACTGTCAGATATTCCTCACAATCTCAAGTATGTGGTGTTGGCAGTCTAGTACAAACCTGAGTGAAGGTTCTTGGGTCTTTAATGTCTATGGTGGTGGTTGTTTAGTTGCTAAATCATGCCCGACTCTTTGCAACCCCATGGACTACAGGCCACTGGGCTCTTTTGTCTATGAGATTTTCTGGACAAGGATATAGGAGTGGGTTGCTTCTTGGTCCCTTCTCCAAGGGATCTTCCCCACCCATGGGTTGAACCTGGGTCTCCTGCATTGCAGGTGGATTCTTTACCAACTGAGCCACCAGGGAATATAATAAAATGTATTACTTTTCATAGTTCCTGAACCATGAGGTCACAGTCTCTGTTAGCAGCCCACTGACCCATGTGCCCAAATCCATTTTACTTGATGGGCCTAAAGTTGAAAGCTATTTACAGAAATGCATAATTCCTACATGCAGAACTTTTAAATACAAGTACATGTTTAATCTGATCATTTCTATAGATTCAGAGTTCAAGTATTAAAGGACTTAAAGGCATGTCTGAAGAAAACAACCCAAACCAGCTCTTAAGGCAGCCATAGGTAGGATTCAGAAACATATAAGAAAAACCATTGCCTCTCCATTCATTCAGAGTGAGAATTTATCAGAAGTAACTTGGAAGACATCCCTAATATTTACCAAATTGTTGGGTTGCAGATGAAATTTTGTTAAAGTTTTTCTGATATTCCATGAGGAGACTTTTGAAGTCAATTTGACATAAAAATAGCAAACTATGTTATACTTTTATATAGAAAAACAAATCTTTTACTTTTATCATTTCTCTATAATACACACTAACTGTACAGTAGATGGTTCAGAAATGCAGCTCTCAGACATAATTTCAAATTTCCTCCATGTGTGATCCCATAATGCTCAGAAGAAATGAAACAGAATCCAAGTTCTGTTGCATTTCTTGCACCTCCCCCCTCACTGGCCATAAACAACCCATTTCAGGTGGACTTGCAAATGAGAGGTGAAAAATGTCACCTACATAAAAAGAGAACAGCTCTGGGGAAGAACAGGTAATTTGTGAGTCCATGTTTCATCCCTGGGAAGAAATTATAGTGGATGGCTAAGTAAATACTTCCTGAGGAGCTTAAGCTCTGAGTAAAAGTAGCTTTCCCTCCTGGCTTTACCTACAATCACCCACTGGTATCTCATTCACAGAATAAAATATAACTCTCTTAAGGGCAAACTTCAAGTCTCTTTGATCACTAACAGATCTTATACTACCAGTTTGACACCAGTGAAAAATACCTTTTCCTAAAATTCACTTTGCAACTGTACAACTTTACAATCAAATATTTTAGATAAAAATATGTACTGACTGTTTCTGCTATATTAAGAGCTTATGAGCATGATCTCATTTAATTCCTATAATAGCAGATAGGTACTATGACTATCTGTGTGTGCAGTTAAGGAGACCAAAGTTTAGAAATGTTAAGTGTTTGTCTCCCTAACTCCCCACTATAGCAGGACTAGGGTAGGGTGTGTGTGACTCCATTCAACCACTGCCCTAAAGATTTATCGCAAAGAAACAATTGGTAAACTACACTATAATAATCATTTTAAAAAATTATTTACCAAAGAAAGAGAGAGAGCAACAGCAAGGAAAAAGAAATTAAAAATGTACTGGAAAATGTAAAAAAAAAAACCTCTTAAACCAATGTTTTTCATGATTTGGTTACAGTACGGTTGGTGGCCTCCCATCACCCTGATTGGCAAGAGTTGATTCATTTTAAATCTGAGCTGTCTCTTCTTATCCTTTCTTTTTCGTGAATTTATAATAATAGCACATCACATACATACATATTAGACACTTATACACAACTGAAAACCACACAAAACAAAGCAAGAAACAAGAAAGTATTGTAAATCAAAAACTAATTTTTGTTGCAGTCAGTAAAATATTCAACTGTGATCAGAACTGACACTTTAATTTTTATTGCAAATATTCATTTGTGGGCTCTAATATGCTAACACATTGAACCTGCCCATTTACTACCCCAGAATCTTCTAGTAATAAGGAAATGCCTGGCATATACAAGTCATTTCATAACTTTGAGTTAAGCAAATAACATTTGAAATTGAATTAATTACATATATGTATTAATAGATCTTTAAAGGGTTGTTTTCCCTTAAATGGAAAAACAACCCTTTGTTGGTCTAGTAATACATTTTGCTTAAAAGAGACGTATACCTTTCCCTCCAGATGCAGTTCTTTGCATTGCATTAGCCATGAAATGTCTTTAGGACTCACAGACATTTACAATGAAAACTATCCAGACTAAATACCTGTTCTAAGTTCTTTGCCTGGAAATGGTTTCATTATCAGTATATTGCTTCTTCAGTATTTAAATGCTGCACTATTTTAGCAAAGCATGACAGAATTAGCTGTGGATGTTGAATAGTTCAAACTGTTTCATGTGATAAGCGTCTGCTTTCAATGTTTCCTGAAAGGTTATTGTGCTTCTTGTTGCCTCATAAGAGATGAAACTGGTCAAAAATGGGTCTGTCCTCTGAATTTCACAGAAAAATAAATCACACAGGATAAATCATTCTTGATAATGAAAATGATGTTCTCCAAGGAACTCTTACATAATACAGAGTAAGGATAGTAAACATTTTAATTTTTCATTTGGATCTATTGCTTCAGGCCATTAGCAAAGATCATTATGGCCCTACAGAAAAATCAAACTAATGTTGCATTGTCACCTTTCAAAAGAACAGGAGCCATTTGTCATGTTCAGAAACAGAAAGGGATGATTCTTTAATCAAACAGGCATGAATAAATTCATAATCTATGATATGAATTAGAAAGGGTGCTCTCACAAGAGAAAAATAGCTCTAAGAGTCAATTGAATGGTTTTATTCTTTCCTAAAGATTTTTTTTTTTTGCTTTTTATTTCTTAATGGATATTAGCAGCATTTATATAAATTTAAATCAGAGATATTTTTCAATAATAATAATAGCAAACAAAAACAAAAATCTTTACACTGAGACAAGGCTGTCCTAAATGTTTTACATACACAATTCATTCAAAATAAGTATACTTATAAAGAAATGCCAGTCCAAATGTCATTTGATTGATAAACTTTTGGGGAAAAAAACCCTGCTTGTAATTGATCTAGCAGCAGCAGCAGCAGCAAGGAAAACAGAAAGACTATGAATCAAGAGAACATAACTCTCTACTTTAAATATGCATCATTATTTTTTCATTCATTTAGCAAATGAGAGGCCCTGGGGATGTAAAATTTAGAATCTGCCTTCAAAGAGCACACAAGCTAGTAGAAAGATTGGTATTCAAATGGGCTTTCTCTGTTTTCAGAAGCTGAGATATACTTACACAAATTCAGAAAGTGTTGAAATCTTCATAACAAAAAGAAAGATAATTATAGATTTTATCATGAAGTTATAAAAATATTATGTAATAAGTCTTCACTTAGACAATACTTAATAAATAGCAGTTCAAAGTCAACAAGCAATGAAATATTATTTTTCTCAGAAGCTTAGAAAACTTGTAGAATTTTAGTGTTCTGGATTTGAACAGAAGAATATCTAGAGACTAATATAAGAAACTGACAGACATAGATTCTAAAAAGTAATAATAAAAACATTTATTTCACTGTTTTTTTCATTCTAAAGATAAAACATGTCCACAGATAGTGTTTTACTTGAGAAAATCTCTCAATCCTCTTTTAATATTATAGTAATAGAAAACTGTCTTACATATATATCACTTTTTCATTTTATTAGGTTTGAAGAACTGTTCACTTCGTGCAAAACAGTAATGTGTTCCAAATCAGGATAGTAAAAATTTCTGATGGATCTTCAAGCCTTACCTGTAAGGCTTCCACATCACTTGAAATCACTGCTCATCTTTTTCTAGCATAGCATCTCCATCAGCTGCTGAATTCTGAAAGAAGAGAAGCAAGTCTAAGTCCTCCGTTCCTTAAGAAACTTTGATGCTAGAATTATCCTTCCCATTTTCTCCAGTTATTCTGTATTGTGTGTTTGTTTCCTGAAATCTTCAGAAAAATTGAGTTCTTTTTTTCTAAAATATCAGAGATAATCTAGCATGCTTCTTCTCCTGGTTTATATATGTTTTCTAACATGTTCTTTCTTTCTAAACTTTGAAAATAGTGTTTAGAAAGTGTTAGATCGCAGAAGCAAAAAGTCAAAACAGAACATAGGATCAAGCTTCAAAGTTAAGAAAAAGTTAAACAATTTACAGGAATGTATGAAAAAAATAGCAAACTCAAAACTAAAGGAAAAAATATAAACAGAAGTAAAAGCAGAAAGACAATGAGAAGTTGGTAATCATCACTCACCAAGTGGCAGGGGGGCCAGAACATCATCAAGGATGATGTATGAACTTCAGATAATTGCATGGGTGAGTTTTAAATTTAAGACAATGAAATTTGAGGGACTGAATTTTGCAAGAGTTTGGGCATTTAAGCAAACAGATTATTTATGACTGTTAAAAAAACATTTGGGGCCATTTGTTACTAAGACAGGAAAACATGAATAACTTAATAACATATCCATAATTCAAACAAGATTTGAGCACAATATCTGCAACATAAGGAGACACTTTAAATATCCCTTGGTCAAGAGTCATAGAATTAAAACCATAATTTTTGATCAGTGAAGTGTAATAGAAACATATTTAAGAAAATGAGATTTTAAAGTGATATACTGTTCACCACATCCAAAGCCTCTATACATGCTGTGTTTTTTAAATATTTACCTTTGAGATGGAAGTGTGGGCAGAAAGTGTAAGAGAAGTTTTTTTCTCTCTTCTTTTTTTCTTTCCATTTAAGGAGCTTGTCTTTTAATGTAATGCATAGTTATGTCACACTTTACATTAGTCAACATCAGAAGTTATTCCTCCATTGTTAACTCCCCATAAATTAATGGTGTACATGAGTGTTTAGTCACGTCCAACTCTGTGATCCCATGGACTGTAGCCCACCAGACTCCTCCATCCACGAACTTTCCAGGCAAGAACACTGGAGCAGGTTGCCATTTACAACTCCAGACAATTTAATGGAGTCACTAATAAATAATCCCACATCCTACTTTGTTAGAAATCCTTGGTTGTAAAGACAGATTTTAAGGGCAATGAAACCACTCCATATGATACTACCACAGTGGATACAAGGCATTATATATTTGTTCAAGTTCACAGAATGTATAAAACCAAGAGTGAACCCTAATCTAAACTCTGGATTTGGGGAGATAATGATGTGTCAATCCAGGTTTATCAATTATAACAGATGCACCACTGTGGTGGGGGATGTTGACAATGGTGTAGGCTCTACAAGTTTAAAGCAGAGGGTTTATGGGAAGTTTCTCTACTGTCTGTTCAACTTTGCTGTCAAACTAAACCTGCTCTAAAAATGAAGATCTGTTTCTCAAAAAACCCAAATCCAATTGATTTACACCGATTGGGAGAGTTCTTATAAAGTATGTATAGGCACATTAAAGGTAAACAGTCTCCAAGACACCAAGAACAAGGGACTAGACTGCTAGTGAGTTCTCCTCTTGTCTCTCTCCTCCATTGCTTTCCTTCACCTCCCTCCCCAACACCTGCACACTCTCTCTTGGTTTTCTTTGATGAAGCCAATGCAGAAAACTGTTGCAGCACAGCCGTCCCACTATTAGACATGGGGTGGGAATGCACTTCTCTATTCTTAGTTCAAGACTTCCAACACATGTCTCAGAAGATCCTAGCTAGTTTGAATGTCCATTTTTACTGAAATTTATTATTTTCAGGATCCCAGGACCATATGAGAACACAGAAATCCCACTCAAATAAACCTGGAGCAGGAGAAACAGTTCTTCCTAGGAAATGTGGGAATGAATTCCAAATATACCAGTAGTCCTTTTGCATATGGCTCTATTTTCTATTCCATTGCAAAAGAAAATAGCAGAATCTCTATTACAAAGTGGTCATTCTAGGTATACATTTGGCCTTGTTGTTTATAGTGGTTCCATGACCTAGTTTTTTTTTGGTCACCTTCCTGCCTGGTGTTAAGAATGTAATTGGGCATGAAGCCATAGATAGGAGGAAAGCTCCAGCAGAGTTTCTGTGTAGAGCATTAGTTTTTCAACTGCTGAAATATACTCTAAATGCTTGGTAAAAGGTGTTTAAATGATGAATAATACTGAGAGTCAGCTTACAATTTGCACTGCTTTCCTTTAGGTCAAGAATCAAAGGGAGAAATTAGCATCATATGTTGTTTCTTTTTTTAACCAATTTTTGTTATTAAAGAGCAGAAGATCTGAGTGGTTTGAAATGCTCCTTTACCAACTCAAAGGGAAGAAAATTATTTTCCTTTCAATTTCTCAAATAGAGTGAATGACGCTACTATTTATGTCTAATGCAGAATTTCTCTAAATGTGGCTGTGGGCCACCTGCAATAGAAGTACTGGTATTTCTTATTGAATCTATTGAATTGAACCTTTACAGGTTGGCCTCAGTAAACATGAACTTTTAAGAAATGTCTCAAGTGATTCTTGTAGAAACATGCATGCGTTCATGCTCAGTTGCTTCACTTATGTCCAACCCTTTGTGATCTGTGAACTATAGCCTGCCAGGCTCCTCTCTCCATGGGATTCTCCAAGCAAGAATACTGGAGTGGGCTGTCATGCCTTCCTCAGGGGATCTTCTCGACCCAGAGATCGAACCCACGCCTCCTGTGTCTCTTTCATTGTAGGCAGATTCTTTCCCACTGAGCCACCAGGGAGTTTACTATTCAAAGTATTATACAAAATATCTTATTCAAAGATTAAAAAACATCGAAAGTGTGAATTTTCTGTATGTTTCAAATCAACACCACCTTTCATGTAACTAGTGTCTGGTCAATTCACATCAATACTTTTCAGTTCAACTTTATTCAAGACACAACTCTTGAGTGACTACTGTGCGTTGTGTAGCGTGCTGCTTCCTTTCTTCCAGATCAATTTTAGCCAACTGATGATCCAAGATGATTGGCTCATTCATTTGCTCATGTATGTGTTTATTCTGCCACTCAATAAAGATAAAGGACTTATTTCATGTCATATATTTGACAGGTACTGTGTGTACACATGAATTAAGCATAATCACTGCCTAGGTTCACAATACAGGAGCAATCACAGACACTGGAACTTTGCTGGAGAGGGATATATGATCTAATTCACAAGATGCTATGAAGGCAAAAGGAATAAATAACGGAAAACCATTGCAATGTTTCTTTTTTTCGTCCTTGCCACACATCTTGTAGGATCTTACTTCCCCAATCAGTAATTGAACTTGGGCCCTTGGTAGTGAAAGCATGGAGTCCTAACCACTGGACCCTTAGAGAATTCCCACAACCAAGTGGGAATCAATATAAGATTTCTGGAAAGCATACACCTACTTCAAACGTCATAATTATTTTGACTGATTTTTCTAAAGTTATCTATTGAAATTATTGCTTTAATCAATCCATAAGATTTATCTGAACACCTGTTTTGTACAGAGAAATATTCTAAAGTCCTGATGGGAAAACAGAAAACCATGAGATTTGCTTTTAAATTCACTGAGGTTTTTAATGAGATAACACACCATTAAACAGAAAGGGACTTAAACATCCTATAATGAATTTCTATTATTCAATGACTTAAGTCTAAAATATTCACAAGTAACTTCAAAGCCCTTTGCTAGAACACAACTTTCTGGACAATTTTAATTCCCTTCATGCTTATTTCCAGAGCTCTCACCCAAACTTACCCAAGAGTTCTTGCTAAAAGTATCTGTCTTTTCCCTTTGAGCTTCCCTTTGTATTGATATTGATATTACACTCACCCACTAATTTGAACCAACTCAATGCCAAATTTGTTTGCCTCAGAAATCTAAAAATAAGTTAAAATAAACCACATCATTGTGTATCTAAATACGTGTCTTTGTTTTATTTGCCTGTTCTAAGCTAGACTCTGAGATGATTCTTCCTTCTTCCAGGGATTTTCTTCACCTCAATCCTTATCTGACAAACTTAACTCATTCTTCAAATTTCAGTTTAAATGCCTCAGCCTTAGTCTTTTTAATCCCCTTCTCCAAACCCAGCCAGATTCCCTGTTATACTATCTCTGGAGGCTGGACTTTCTCTTCAGACCACATGCAAAAAGTTGTATTGTTCATCAGTATACATGTTCATGAATCTCTCTCCTATAAAATGTAATTTTGTGAGGGTCAGAGCAATACATTTTAGTCACTATTATGCATGCAGCACTTAAGCTCTTGGCTGGTTTACTGTAGGTATATAAAAATTGATTGAGAGTAGATGAATTACAAAAACAAATTTTAAAATTGTATTATGGACGACTCTCAGTATATGAATGAATCACTGTAAACTTTGTATATCGTATCTTAAGTAAAATTGCACCTATTATCTTCATCACTTTTTGGCAGTAAAGAATGTGAATACATATTAACTTAAATTGTTATGCAGCTATTCGTTGAGCTTGTATGTTGTATTTGGGATTAAAATATGAAACACCTAAGGTTAAAGAATTTTGCCTTATGCATCCTCTGCACTGCTCAGAGTATTTAGGATGACACTGAGCACATTGTAGGTTCTTAATACTGCTTAGCAAATCAAATTGAGCTGAATTGAATTGCAATGAATCAAAGAGGAAACTTCATAACATTTTGCCTTCTGGGTTTGGCAGATAGAATATTGAAGTGCTAGTTAGAATTACTGTACTTAGCTTTCAACTAGCTAGTGATTTTGGAGCCATTTGAAAGCCTCCCAATTCTCCATCTACAGAATGAGGATAATGCCTGTCTTCTTCAGGAAGATGGTACGAAGATTATATACTATCTTTACATGAAAAAAGCTTAATAAATATGAAGCACTGTCATTCAATACCTGAGCAGGTTAAGCACAGGGATGCAAGTGATATACTTAAGGTCTAATTCATGTAGGTAGAAATCTGTTAGGATAGAGAAAGATACTGAGAAAAAGTTGTAAGATCATATTTTTGTATTTGATAACACACCTATTTGGCTTGTAATTCTGAGATGCCTTTGTATCCTTACTTGTTTTTAGATATTGGAGGAGTATAAGACTTGCGCTAATTATAATGTAAAACTTCTCCACTGCTGAAGAAAGTTTGTTGTTGATATTATCTTTATTCAGTTTGATCACATAGACTCCAAATAATAAAGCCAGTGGGACAGTATTTCTAATGGTCCTCTGGCATGCTTTTGTCTACTGAGCAATCATTCTATTGAGGGAATTGTTCCTCTCCCACAGTATGAGACTATTGAACATATTCCCACATTGACCATGATCTCCATCTTAAGGTTGGGCGTATAAGTGTATAAATGACCCAAGGAGGGCCAATAAGAAACATGTCGGGAAAATCAATGAGAATATTACATGGAAGAAGGATTCCTTCAATTAAATATTGCAAGTCCCTTGGACATTATTAGCCTGGATTTACCAGAGGGTGTCTTTGCTGCTACACATATAGAGAGGCTGCCTGAAAACAGAAAGAACTAAGAAGTAGAGTGAGACAAAAGCAGATATTTGATGAAAGGTTGAAAGAGTGAAAACATGTATTCCTGTAATCACTATCCACTATTAGACTTCTCCATAGTTATATATAAACTGTTTATATCTTAACCAAAACTGAGTTGGGTCTTGTAATCCTCATTTCAATAACCCCCTATGTCCCCCCACCATAAATGCCACTTGCTATAGAATAGAAATTTCCTGTCCCATCTTAATTTTCCTCATTTCATATCAATGAATATAATATCAATCTTTATAATTTGGAAGCTTTGTGGGTATAATTACTTTGAAAACTCTGAAATGATAAGTGTCATGAATAAGTAGGAAGCTTTGAAAACAGAATTTCATGTCAATTGTGTTTATCCTAATCTTGTATGCATGCATGCTCAGTTGTGTTTGACTCTTTGTGACCCTATGGGCCATAGCCTGCCAGGCTCCTGTGTCCATGGGATTCTCCAAGCAAGAATACTGGAGTAGGTTACCATTTCCTCCCCAAGGGAATCTTCCTGAGCCAGTGATGGAATTGGCATCTACCACAACCCCTGTGTCAGCAGGAGGGTTCTTTACCACTGTGTCACCTGGGGAGCCCATCCTTATCTTACTCATAAAAAAAAATAGTTTGATTATTTTATCATCATAACATTTCTTTTGCATTGTAACTGACTAAACTGTCCTCAAATAAAGAAACTAAAGTGAAGATATATTAATGTTACAGAGAGAGAGTCTTGGAATAGAACTTGACTCAGTGCTTAAATTTCCAAGCAAGTGGCCATCTGGTACACATGATCCCTCTAGTAACAAAAACAGAAACAGAAACAGAAAGATGAGTCCTGAGGAATTAATTCCATTTGAGAGTAGTTCTGTTTGACAGAAAGTTTTCTTTACAGTGATCTGAAATCTGCATGCTTTGAGTTTGTTTTGGCTGATGGTGCTTACCCTTTCATTCTACAATCCCAGATAAACCAAGGACCGCTTCTCTTTTGTTCATCACTTCATATGATTACACAATATGTATGTGGGCTGTTTACTATATGTGCCAATGAATGTGCTAAGTCACTTCAGTAGTTTCTGACTGTTTGTGACCCTATGGACTCTAGCCTGTCAGACTCCCCTGTCCCTGGGAATTCTCCAGGCAAGATTACTGGAGGCGGTTGCCATCCTTCCTCCAGAGGATCTTCCTGACCCAGGGATTGAATCCGTGGCTCCTGTGTCTCCTGCGGCTCCTGCATCACAGGCAGATTCTTTACCACTGAGTCACTGAGGAAGCCCTATGCAATAAATGTTCCTGAATAAATAAAATCATAAACCAACACACGAATAAATAAACTCATGGGTATATAATCTCTGTAACCATGTAGAATATTTCCAGCACTGAAAAACAACTGTTGGAACTAAGCCTTCAGTTTTTCAAGCTGAACAGGTTCTTATTTCAAAATGTTACCTAAGCTCTTCACTATCTATTTGTTATTCCAAGGATTCATTCCAGTCTGTTAAGGCCTCTTTATAGAAGCATATTCTTCTATAATTCTATGATTTCATCCTAAAGTCCTACTAATTTTTGCTTTTGTATTTTTAGCTGTTTGTTTGCAAATCAGTTCATCATACTGTCAGCTCAAAATGAATATGGAATAAACTAACATCCTAGAATGTTTCAAATTTTGTACTTGTGTGGGTTTCTACATTTTCTCATATCAAGATTTCTACTGCTAGATTGGATCCATTTAACCAATCTTCCAAAGTAATTTTTGATATCAACTGTGTTGTCCAATAAATTTGTCCTTTAGTTCAGTGAATTTGCTAAACTTTTAACTACTGTGGTGTTCATATAACAATATACTGAATAGAAGAAGCACTTTCTAATTATTTTTGAATAAATGAAATCAGTGAATCTAAGGAAATCAGTGAGGCATTCATTGCAGTTCTAACTTAAGGATGAGCAAGAAATTGAGCTTTTGGGAATCATAGATTTGGTTCTAATCATTAAGGAAAACTTTCTGCACTTTCTGCATTCAGCATTGAAACATGCTAATAAGAACATAGCTATTCTAGGTAAGATGTGTCAGAAGCCTTGGGCTTCTCATATTTGAGCTTTGTCACAGTTAGTGGCCTTTTGTTCTTACCTGATGTGTTGCCAATTTAGTGTTTGCCTGAATGCAATAAATTTTCTTTGACGTGTATTTAATATGAGCTTTTAAACATACGCTGACTGGATTTGGGGAAAAAAATAGGAAGGATTGCTGTTGCTTTGGTCTTCCATTTAATGGACAGAATTTAGGAAAAGGAGCAAGAAACACAAGAGAAGCATATTCATACTGGAAAGAAGTAGGTCTTGAAAATATCCAAGGGAAGTCCATGCCACTGAACAACTAATTAGTGTCTTCATTAGTGCTTCACAACAAGAAATATGAGCATGGAGGGAGGGAACTCCTAGACTTCTCCAGAGAGATTATAAAACAAAGTACTCCTTGATCTGATCTCATCTGTTCTTCTCTTTTGTCTTTACAGACAAAGAAGAGACATAAATAAGCTCCCACCTTCTGTTAAGGGCTGCACTGCTTGCCAATTATTTAAATGATGAAGGAGGAAAGATGGCTATTGGTAAGTGCACTTAAAAGGAGAGAAAGAGGCCAAAATACCTATATCATGATAACAGATTCATTCTCCCTTTACTCCATATTTGTGCACAATTCAGATGGAAACTAAAAGGCCCAGAGCTGTATTCCGTCCCTTGCCTTTGCATAGGCTTTTCTAGGTAAGCATTTAGCAATACAGCTGCCTCAAAACAGCACTGAAAGAAGTCAAAGGGAGGGAGATTCTGGCAAGCTTCTCTGCAACAGTGGTTGTTCCCTCAGAATCAACAATGTCTTGAAAGAATAAGGTAATATTTTACTAAAAAATCATATTGCCAGACTTTGGTAAAAGATAACAAAATTTAATTCTAATCCCAAAATATCTCACTAAATAATAGTAATAGCTGAAATTGTAATATCTCCAATATGCCAGGCAGTTTTCCGAGTGCTTCATGTGTATTAATTCATGCACACAGGAAGAAACTGAGAATAAACAATTTGCCCAAGCTGACTTAGCTGATAAGTGTTGGAGCTGGAATTGGATTCCCTGCCCAGATTCTTAACCATCAACGAAACTGTTTCTACAGTGATCAACTTGTTTTAGATATGTGCCAAACACAGACCACAATCTAAACCACAAATGTGAAGTTGAATTATAAAGCAAAATTACTATGTAAAGCTTCGTTTTACTCACCCATCACAAAGACTCTCTGAGAAATACATATTGCCAGTGGCATCAAGCATATCAAGATTTAAATATCTAATCAAGCCTTTTCATATCCATTGATTTACATATTAAGAATACCTAATAAAGTTTTTTTCTTCCACTCTTCTATTCCCACTTTTTTGGCATGATAAGATGCACATAAAATAAAAATTCACCATGCTAGTCATCTCAAATATGCACTTCAGGGGCATTAAGTTTGTTCACACGGCTATACAACCATCATGACCATCCATCTCCAGAACTCTTCATCTTACAAAACCAAAACTATCTGTTCAACAACTCCTTATTTTTCCCCTCCTCCAGTCTCAGGCAATTACCATTCTATTTTCTCTGTGAATCTGACTATGCTAGGCACCTCGTATAAGTGAAATCATACAGGATTTGTCTTTAGTGATTGACTTATTTCATTTAACACAACATCCTCAAGATTCATCCACATTGTATCATATGTCAAAACTGCCTTCCTTAGTAAAGTCAGATATCATTCTATTGCATGTATACACCACACTTTGCTCATTCATTCATCTGTTGATGAACACTTGGATTGCACCAACCTTTTAGGTGTTGTCAAAAAAGCTGCTATGAGCATAGGTGTACTCTCCCACTCTTTATGTACAAAAGAGAATCTGCAAAAATCATCATACATATTTTAGTTAACTAAACAACTATTTTAACAACAATTTTGAATCAGTAATAAAATTATAAAACTATGATACCATCTGATTATCAGAAACAGTTTTCAACTTAAATACACATTTGTACCATTTGGAATAGTATAAGCTTAAAATTGTTCATTCCACAAGCACTAAGGAATGCTTGTTTTGTCCATAAAACTTACAGGGATTCAGTGATGATTAAGAGATGACTCCTACCCAAATGGGACCTGAAAGTTTATCTTCAGTTTAAATTTAAATAAATGTAAATCAGTTAGGAAACTATTATATAAATATGTAATATAAATATATACAGTAAAATACACATGAAATATTTAGCTTCATTCATTGAAGATAGGTTGTAATCTAGTAAATAATTAACATCTGAGAATGAATTATCTCTGTCAAATATAGTCAGAGTAAGATGGTAACTGCAGTCACAGAAGTATAAAACTATATTAGTACAAATGAAATTGACTGCTATATATTACCACTCCCTAATTCAATGGCAATACAGCTGAATTCTAGCTGGGCAGTTCTGCCTCAGGCTTCAGCAACTAAGTGGTTCTGCTTCTCACAACAGATGCATGGACTGCCTTGCAGCCACGGCATAGCTATTTTCATAGCAATGCATATTTGCAAGAGAACACCTGCACACACACACACAGACACACACACACACATACAACGCCTCTCAGGCCTAGGCTCAGAAAATGATCCCCTGTCACATCTGCCTCATCCCACTGGCTAAAACAAGCCATACAGCAATCTCAAAGTCAAGACAGAGGAAAATAGACTTGAT
The DNA here is from genome assembly GCA_006410935.1 of Redunca redunca. Lineage (NCBI taxonomy): Eukaryota > Metazoa > Chordata > Mammalia > Artiodactyla > Bovidae > Redunca > Redunca redunca. Next base: position 440,293 of record SJYQ01002428.1, read on the forward strand.
TCCAAGTCAGAACTGCAAGTTACATGGCAAAAATCAAGGATACAGGTGGAGGAAAACTGGCACCAGTGAGGCAAACTACCACAGCAGAAGAAAGTAAATGTAAATTATGACTAGAAGATTAACAGTTGGCTTGCAGAAGATAAGTTATTTTAGCAGGAAACCAGAATAATAAAGGTTATATGAAATAAAAATTGTTGTCAAGGTATTAGATGTGCCTTATTGCAGCCATGAAATTAAAAGACACTTACTCCTTGGAAGGAAAGTTATGACCAACCTAGATAGCATATTCAAAAACAGAGACATTACTTTGACAACAAAGGTCTGTCTAGTCAAGGCTATGGTTTTTCCAGTAATCATGTATGGATGTGAGAGTTGGACTGTGAAGAAAGCTGAGCACCAAAGAATTGACGCTTTTGAACTGTGGTGTTGGAGAAGACTCTTGAGAGTCCCTTGGACTGTAAGGAGATCCAACCAGTCCATTCTGAAGGAGCTCGGTCCTTGGTGTTCTTTGGAAGGAATGACGCTAAAGCTGAAACTCCAGTACTTTGGCCACCTCATGTGAAAAGTTGACTTGTTGGAAAAGATTGATGCTGGGAGGGATTGGGGGCAGGAGGAGAAGGAGACGACAGAGAATGAGATGGCTGGATGGCATCACCAACTCGATGGATGTGAGTTTAAATGAACTCCGGGAGTTGGTGATGGACAGGGAGGCCTGGCGTGCTGCGATTCATGGAGTCACAGAGTCAGACACGACTGAGTGAGTGAACTGAACTGAAAATAAATACCCATTGCAAATTGTGATTAGATATTGCTCAGAGTTTTCAGTGTAGCATGTTGTCTGAGTTTGTTTATCTGAATTCCTTTAAAAATTGAAAACGACTGTTACTGGGAATGTGTGGAGTGAATGAAGCATGACTAACATGAGCAAATGTGGAAGAAAAGGCAATTAGGGAACAATCAGTTGTATAGCAAACAATTTGTCAAAGGAAATAGTGAGGATAATGGGAGATACAGTATAGAGCTGGTTTTTTTTTAATTTTTATTTTAACTTTATTTTACTTTACAATACTGTATTGGTTTTGCCATACATTGACATGAATCTACCTGCGTTCCCAAACATGAAACCCCTCCCACCTCCCACCCCATAACATCTCTCTGGGTCATCCCCGTGCACCAGCCCCAAGTATCCTGCATCCTGCATCAGACATAGACTGGCAATTCATTTCTTACATGATAGTATACATGTTTCAATGCCATTCTCCCATCTCATCCCACCCTCTCCCTTTCCCCCAGAGTCCAAAAGTCTGCTCTACACATCTGAGTCTCTTTTGTTGTCTCACATACAGGGTCACCATCGCCATCTTTCTAAATTCCATATATATGTGTTAGTATACTGTATTGGTGTTTTTCTTTCTGGCTTACTTCACTCTGTATAATCGGCTCCAGTTCCATCCATCTCCTTAGAACTGATTCAAATGTATTCTTTTTAATGGCTGAGTAATACTCCATTGTGTATATGTACCACAGCTTTCTTATCCATTCATCTGCTGATGGACATCTAGGTTGTTTCCATGTTCTGGCTATTATAAACAGTGCTGCGATGAACATTGGGGTACATGTGTCTCTTTCTATTCTGGTTTCCTCAGTGTGTATGCCCAGCAGTGGGATTGCTGGGTCATAAGGCAGTTTTATTTGCAATTTTTTAAGGAATCTCCACACTGTTCTCCATAGTGGCTGTACTAGTTTGCATTCCCATCAACAGTGTAGAAGGGTTCCCTTTTCTCCACACCCTCTCCAGCATTTATTGCTTGTAGACTTTTGGATCGCAACCATTCTGACTGGTGTGAAATGGTACCTCATTGTGGTTTTGATTTGCATTTCTCTGATAATGAGTGATGTTGAGCATCTTTTCATGTGTTTGTTAGCCATCCATATGTCTTCTTTGGAGAAATGTCTGACCTATTTTAGAATGTTATAAATATCATAAGACAGTCTATCATTTTTTCTTAAAATAGTTCTTTGTATTTTAAAACAAAAATCACCTTCTATATTTACCTAAATACTATTTCAAATGCTCTTCATTTCCTTCTAAAAATTCAAGTTTCCATATGACATAATTTACTTACTGAAGAAATTCCTATAGCAGTTTGTAGTGCCAATTTTCTAACAGTAAATCTCTTAGTTTTCTTTAATCAGAAAATGTTTTAATGTAATTTTTGTTGTTTTTTAAAAGTGGTTTCTAAAAGTGCAGATGAAACCACCCTTATGGCAGAAAGTGAAGAG
>SJYQ01002428.1:443943-482332 GCA_006410935.1 Redunca redunca
TCAGTCCTTCCAATGAATATTGAGGATTGATTTCCTTTAGGATGGACTGGTTGGATCTCCTTGCAGTCCAAGGGACTCTCAAGAGTCTTCTCCAACACCACAGTTCAAAAGCATCAGTTCTTCAGTGATCAGCTTTCTTTATAGTCCAACTCTCATATCCATACATGACTACTAGAAAAACCATAGCTTTGACTAGATGGACCTTTGCTGACAAAGTAATGTCTCTGCTTTTTAATATGCTGTCTAAGTTGATCATAGCTTTTCTTCCAAGGAGCAAGAGTCTTTTAATTTCATGGCTGCAGTCACCATTTGCAGTGATTTTGTCAGGATAGTTATTATCAAAACAACTACAAAAACAACAAAGTGTTGCGAAGAATGTGAAGAAAGTGGGACCATTGTACACTGTTGTTACAATGGAGTATTACTCAGCCATTAAAAAGAATACATTTGAATCAGTTCTAATGAGGTGGATGAAACTGGAGCCTATTATACAGAGTGAAGTAAGCCAGAAAGAAAAACACCAAGACAGTATACTAACGCATATATATGGAATTTAGAAAGATGGTAAAGATAACCCTGTATGCAGAGATACAGATGTATAGAACAGGCTTTTGGACTCTGCAGGAGAGGGAGAGGGTGGGATGATTTGGGAGAATGGCATTGAAACATGTATAATATCATATAAGAAATGAATCACCAGTCTAGGTTCGATGCAGAATACAGGATGCTTGGGACCCATGCCCTGGGATGACCCAGAGGGATGGTATGGGGAGGGAGGTGGGAGGGAGGTTCAGGATGGGGAACACGTGTACACCTGTGGTGGATTTATGTTGATGTATGGCAAAGCCAATACAATATTGTAAAGTTAAAAAAAAATTAAATTAAATTAAAAAGAAATGCAAAATAGTGCAGTTGCTATTGAAAATAATATGGGGGTTCCTCAAAAAGTTAAAACTAGAACCATCTAGCAATCCCACTTCAGGTTATACATACAAAAAAAATGAAATTAGGATCATAAAGGAATATTAGCACTCTCTTGCTCAGTACAGCACTATTCACAATAACTAAGATGTGGAAACAACAAAAATGTGGTATATACATATAATGGAATAATATTCAGCCTTATAAAAGAGGAAATTTTACAATACTAAACAAAATGGATAGACTTTGAGGAATTTATATAAAGTGAAATGAACTGGTCACAAGTGTTGAATGATACCGCTTCTGTGAAGTATTCAGGTTCATAAAATCAAAGAGTAGGATGATGGCTGCCAGGGTTTGGAGGGAGGGGAAAGTGTGGTGCTGTCAATCAATTGTCATAAAGTTTCAGTTAAGTAAGATGAATAAGGTCTAGAGATCTGCTCTATAATATCATTCCTATAGTCAACAGTAGTGTATCCTGCAATTAAAATTTAAGAGAGTAGATCTCACATTACATGTCCTTACCATAATGATAAAAAGATAACCCAGTTTATTGAAAATTTATGTGGGATAATGATTAAGAGTGGGAAGGGAAACAACATTTTGTTGTTTCCCTGTGACCATTTCAAAGTTTTCAGCAACACTAATTGACTCAATTCCACTTTAATCAACACCACTCATATCACATATTAATCTTCACATTTCTCTGAATGATTGGCCTCCCCTGTTGGCTCAGTGGTAAAGGACCCACCTGCTAATGCAAGTGACATGGGTTTGATCCTCTGGAGAAGGAAATGGCAGCCCCCTCTGGTTTTCTTGCCTGGGAAATCCCATGGAAAGAGGAGCCTGGTGGGCTACAGTCCGTGGGGTTGCACAGCTGGTCACAACTTAGCAACTGAGCACGAGCATGTAATGTATCCAGATAATTTATGACTTCTATTGTGTCCCATTAATACAGCTTTTTATTTTGGAAGCAGTTATAATATTTCAAGTATTTTAACTTTAAAATTTATTTTAACTTTTATTAAAAATAGCTTTCTGCACAAATCATTTAATTGAAAAATGCTGGTAGTTAAGTTCAGTTTAAAGTAGGGGTCAAGACAAAGGCTCCGTCTGGGTAAGTTAAACAGATTTGACTAAAGATTGGTAAAGAGCTCAGGGGCAGACATATTCTCCAGTGTTGGACAAAGGATGAAACTTTTGTGTCCCCAGAACAGATACACGGTTGTAGATCTTAATGTGAGTCAGGGAGGGCCAAGTTAGAACTTTAGAAAGTTCAACTATCCCTTCAGGTACAGACTTACGTGCAAGAGGCATTAGCACGAGAGTCCTGCCTGGACACATGCTGGGGACCCCTGTCACTGGCTGGGGCACTGTTTCACCTTACACTTACACAGTGTACTGTATGATCCCCACTAGCACAAACAAGGCATGAGGGCAGTAACTGTCTGTTTCATTCATTGTTTTATATTCAACATCAAAAACTGAGCTTGGCATAGAGTAAGAGTTCAACAAAGAAGTGCTGAATCCGTTCAGGAATTCAGTGCTGGACAAAAGCACACACTATACTTTGTCTGGAAACAACTCTTTATCCATCACTCTCAACATCTTGTGTTCATGCTGTTTGGCTGACCTTGTAACTGTGAAAATGGAACATGAGTCAGTCTTGTCACTGGGAGTTATGCTAATCAGATCATGGACAAGGTATAAGGTCTATTGAGGATTGCCTGTATTATTCACGAGTTTCAGATTTATTTTTCTGTTATTTAGGCAAGGTTTTTTGTCTATAAGAATTTAAAAAATAATCTGATTTTTTTAAAATCAACATTTGGACTATATCTTATTAAATTAATAAATTATTTTGAGACAAAGTGACACATCTATAGTTAACGGCTCAATCTAATAATAGATTATGTTGTTTTTTAAAACCCTATTTTATAACTTTAAGTAGCTTTATAACATGTTTTCATGTAGGTCTTGCNCCATATATCTTCATTTTACTAAAATTTTTTAATCTAAAAAAAAACTAAAGAAAAATTAGTTCTCACCTAAAACTTCTTTAGAACTGTACTGAAATCTAAGACTCATCTTCCCCCATATTTTTCCTTCCTTCTCTGCTCGGTAAGGCTGAGACATGGAAGACAGACTCATGGATCTATCAGTTTCCTAGATTCATTTCCCATTCTGTTTCACAGGTATTCCTCCTAGCAAATCTCTTGCAAGTCTAGTCCCATTTTGGTGTCCACTTTTCAGAGGATTCAGACTATCACAGTGTACCTGGAGTGGTCAGAGAAAATAGGCTGTTAGATAGATATTTGGGACTAGCTCACACTTAATAACAGATTCTAAAATGGGCTGAATTGGCATACATAATATCATAGCCCTTCTTTTACAATGGGAACATATGGGGTCAGGTAATAATAAATGACATTCTGGACAGAGTCTAGCTCCCAGTGGCCCATTATGTCTTCAAACCCATAACAGTGATCATTTCCTCAGATTTCATATATAATTGGAATCAATAAATTTGACAGTTGAAGTAACACCCATAATGAGTTCTTGGCCTATAGAGTAAGAGCTATCATAGCAGGAAAGTTCAAGAGAAAATCTTTGAAACTGAATCTCCCAGTTCGCCCAAAATAAACAATTCAAACATAATATCACAGGCTGAAGAAACAGCAGACTAGTGATGTGATTAAGGACCGAAAAACAAGAGTAACAGTCCCTACTGTGCATGTGTGCCAAGGCGCTTCAGTTGTGTCTGACTTTTTGCAAGCTTATGGACTGTAGCCCACCATGCTCCTCTGTTGTGGGATTCTCTAGGCAAGAATATTGAAGTGGGTTGCCATGCCCTCCACCATAGGATTTTCCTGAACCTGGGATTGAACTTGTATCTCCTTACATCTCCTGTACTGCAGGCAGATTCTTTACCACTTGGGAAGCCCTGTTCCTCCCTTGTATCTATTCAATTCACCAATCTGACCCCTGAAGAAACTGAATGGACCTTGGAAAATGACTGCAGACTACCTCAACCCTGATCATGGCTGCTATGCTAATTGTATTATCATTGCTAGAAAAGATTAATAGGATTATTGATTTAGTGAATGCATTCATTTTCACTGCAATTAGAAGATAGAATTCATTCATAAGATTTCTTAGGCTTTGCCTCAGGGCTTCTTAAGTCTCCTGTCCTGTGTTATACTGTAGTCTGAAGAGATCTAACCCATCTGAATATTTAAGAAAATGACACACTGAATCATTTCATCAATGATGTTATACTTATTGATAAAATGAGCAAGATGTGGCTAGTATGCTAAAGACTCTGGTGAGATACACACACTTCAAAGGGAGATAAATCATATAAATAAAGACCTGTGACTTTTGTAAAGCCTTTAGAGGTTCACTTATCAGGTGCTATGTCAATAAAAGACAAACTGCTGCATCATCAATTTCTTACCGCAATGAAGGAAGTATAGCATTCTTTAGCTTATGGAAGTAACACAATTCATATCCATAGATAAACCCACCCATATACGTGGTTACAAGGAAGGCCGCAGCTCTGAGTGAGTCGCAGAAAGAAAGGATTCTGCAACAAATTTAGGATGTGGTACAAGAGGCATTATTGTTTGAGTCATACTATCCAACAGACACTATGATGTTGGCAGTGTCAAGTGGTGGGAAAAGACACCATATGGAGCTGTGGCAAGCCCCACTGGGAATCTCACAATGCAGGGCCATGCGATTCTGGAACAAGGCCATAGCATCTCCAATAGGGATTTATACAGCCTTTGAGAAACTGCTCTTGACATGTTAATGAATCTTTGTAGAAATGGAATTCATGACCATAAGACAAAATATGACCATATGCCTACAGCTGCCATTATAAACTACATTCCACTGGACTTGGAAACCACAGTGTTGGGTTTGCTCAGTAGTAGTTCCTCATAAAATAGAAATAATACGTCTGGCCATGAGCCTCAGCAAAACAAGAAGGTATAAGTAAGCTGCCTGACAAGTATCCCTCTTTGGACTTGTACTTAGTTATAAGAGAATGTTATAATGAAGCAGCTGAGTGAGGAGGGAAAAAACTGAGCTTGTTTTACACTTGAGTCAGCTCAATATGTTCAAAAGCCCAAAATGTATGTGAGTGGATTACAGACACAAATAGGGATATTCTTGAAAATGTTGGTGAGAATTCTCCCCAAAGAGTAAAGCTGATCCAATGCACCTGGTCATCAACTTAAGGCAAAAGTAAAGTAAAATGGTTTGAATGAGAATTTATAGGCTCTCAGGCACCACTTTATCTAGAATTTTTTAATGAGTTAAATTTTTCTACAAATTTTGATATTATAAACACTGTGCACATGTGTATAATATTGTTTGGATTATCCATTTTTCAACTTTAATCTTTCTTAGTTATGTATATTAAATTTATGTGAGAAATTAATTTCTCTGATATCAAAATAGCCACTATTCTTTACTTTTGTTTTGTTTCTTGGGGGTGGCAGTTTAGTGTCTAAGTAGTGTCTGACTCTTGCGATCCACCAAGCACCTCTGTTGATGGGATTCTCCAGGCAAGAATACTGGAGGTGGCTCTGAGTTCATTTCATAATATTTCTCTTAAAAATGACATCAAGTTGAGATTTTCATTGAGATATGGGCCTAAAATAATTTCCTTTTAATCATAAAATTTAGTTCATTCACTGTTATTTATATGACGCATTTCACCTTAGTCCTGATAAATTGGTTTATAATAGAATGACTGAATTTAATGAGATTTTTATTTTTATCTATTAAATGTTACCACACTTCCTTCTTCTGAAGGTTTTTGTAGATATAATAACTGCCACAGTCTAGCTTGTCAGTGCTGCTGTACAGAAGTCTAAGGTTAGTATGTACTTTCCCGCTTTGTAGGTGATGTGATATTTTGCCTGAGTGATCATTTCATTTATTTTTTGAGATACAGTAATTTTCCATGTTATATACATAAATTATGAGTAATCATTTCTTTTTGAGTGCATTTAATTTTGCAAGGAAAAAGACTGGTGAATCCAGAGTCATATCTGAGTTCAGAAAGCACCATGGTTTCACAGCTAAGACTCTTAAATACTGATTTCTGTGTGTTGGTTTAAACCTTACTTCTTGCCTATCTATAGCCTCCTGGCCCCACAATTCCTCAGGTTTCTGAAGCTCTTCCTATACATGAATATTTTCAGTATCCTTCAGAAGTTACTCAATTTTGTTTGTTTTATTTTCGTTCTGCTTCAGACTAGATTGAACTGGGTTTCTGTTACCTACAGATGAACGAATGCTCATAGTTTCCAAAGTAGACAGTCTAGACATTTGGAAGTAACAAAGTTGAAAATTAAATCATGTTAGGCTCTCTTNTCATGTTAGGTTCTCTTTCAGAACAGTGGAACAAAGAGACCCAGAACCTTGAATGATGGCACGCTTTCATGTCTGTTTGCAGTATTATATCCTAAGCACTCAGTGAAACCTTAAGGTCTTACACAGAAACTGTACTTGAAGAAAATTAGTAAAGTGATAAAGTTTCTAAGCCTCACTCACCCTCAATTATGCAGTATGTGAAACAAAGGAGGGAATAGAATCATATTTAACTCACAGCACACACATAATTAGAAGCAATGCATGCACAATATTTGGTTCAATGCACTGTATCTTATACAGAGAAAATAAGTAATATTGATTAGTAGTAGTATTACAGAATGATTAAATTTGAATGACAGTTTCTTAGTGAGGGGTGATAATTTCTTAAACTTCTTAAATATAATTAAATGGAAAGTCATCTAAGAAAAAACTGTAAGAAATGTTGATGAGCTGAAAAAGAAGCTTTGTAAATGATAAGATATGAAATTCAAATTTAGGATATTTAATATTTGTTCTTGATAATTACTTCTAATATAATATTTTTGAGGAAACATATGGATGCCATTGTAGAATTGAACTCTCAGAAACAGAATCACCATGGTATTTTAAAAAAATAACAACTGTTGACTTTGCATAAAACCCAAGATGCAATGAACCTGAAATGGAACCTGTTGGTAGGTAGCTGACTCCTGCCTGAGATTTCTTATATCAGGAGCATTAGGATGATTGATAGCACACTAAGTCCATGTAGAATTTTCAATTTCATTATAAATGAGTAAACACACAAAAAAGAAGTTGATGAAAATTACCTATTAATCTCAAGTTGAAAAGTAAATGTCAAAATTTGTATAAGGCAGGGGTTGGGGGGAGGGAGGATTCTATTGTTTTTAGAATGAGTTAAAAAAATGATAAAATCCATTATTTTGATGAGTCTCCCAAGCTAATCAAAAAAGGATTCACAAGGTAATTCTTCCCACTCTCCCAGTCCCATCCATCCAAAAAGTCATTTGTAATCTAGCCTAATATGGATGTATACACCAAAAATGTTATACAATGAATGAGAAATTATATTCTCTAGTAGTATTGTCCAATTCTCCATAACTCATTATTAACACTAGCAGCTGATCAATAAAAGTGTTTCAGAAATGCAGGATTTCAGCCAGTGCAGGTTTACCTATACTGGTACTGCTTTATTTTACTCGGATAGAATATCCGTACATCAAAGATTTTTCTAATCCTATTTCTCATTATATTTGCTTGTTTGCCTTCTTTCTCTTAAAGATGCTTTGAATTGTAAATTAAAATGTTGACTCTGTCTAAAAGTAATTCAAGATAAAATTCAAAGAATGTATTGGTGGCCTAGAGCAGAAGGAACTATGGGAAGCCTGTACTGGCAAATACCATGTGGTATCCTAGAATGAAAACCCAAAAGCATAAGCCTAGCTCAGAGGGCCTAGGGTCTGTTATAAATGATAAATGATAAAAATGACAGCAAACTTATTGAGAAAATGATATCACAAAAACCTGAATGGCTCCCGCTGGTACAAAGTATTAGTTAAAGCCAAGAAACATACATGGAAAAATACGTTATTCTTAAAGCCCTGTGATGGTTTTAAACACAACACTGAACATAACAAAAATATACTACCCTCATCATTGACTCCCTGTCGCATTTTGCTTTGGAAATGACTTTCCACTGGAGGGTTTTCTGACAGTGTAATAGAAGCATATGAAAGGCCTTCCCTGGTGGTCCAGTGGCTGAGATGCTGCACGCCTAATGCTCAGGGCCCAGGTCTGATCACTGGTCTGAGAACTAGATTCCATGTATCACAATTAAGAGTTCCTAAGTGGTAACTAAGAGTTCAGATGGCTCAATTAAGACCCAGAGCAGCAAAACAAATTATTTCTTTTTAAAGAAGCCTATTTAATTATGAATAGAAGACCAAACTATTCATTGTTAGTTTTAATTCTTGGTCTTTTTCTGTAAGAATGGGTCAATCAACAACCATGTCAATGTATGGCAAAACCAATACAGTATTGTAAAGTAAAATAAAGTAAAAATAAAAATTTAAACAAAAAAACAACTAAGATATATTATTTTTAATTGCACTCATTAAATGTATCTTTCACATTCACTGCCTAAATATATACATTTTAAAGATTAAACATTTTTTTATTGGAATAAAATTTTTTTTGAAACTTCTCTTTTAGGTTCAGTTCAGTTCAGTCTCTCAGTCGTGTCCGACTCTGCAACCCAAGGAACCGCAGCACGCCTTGTCTCCCTGTCCATCACCAACTCCTGGAGTAACCCTAAATGCACGTCCATGGAGTTGGTGATCCCATACAACCATCTCATACTCTGTCATCTCTTTCTCCTCTTGCCCTCAATCTTTCCCAGCATCAGGGCCTTTTCAAATGAGTCAGCTCTTCACATCAGGTGGCCAAAGTATTGGAGTTTCAGTTTCAATATCAGTCCTTCCAATGAACACCCAGGAATGATCTCCTTTAGAGTAGACTGGTTGGATCTCCTTGCAGTCCAAGGGACTCTCAAAAAGTCTTCTCCAACACCATAGTTCAAAACCATCAATTCTTTGGCGCTCAGCTTTCTTCACAGTCCAACTCTCATATCCATACATGACCACTGGAAAAACCATAGCCTTGACTAGACGAATGTCTCTGCAACCTCTGTCAAGGTTGGTCATAACTTTCCATCCAAGGGGTAAGTGTCTTTTAATTTCATGGCTTCAGTCACCACCTGCAGTGATTTTGGAGCCCAGAAGAATAAAGCCAGCCACTGTTTCCACTGTTTCCCCATCTATTTCCCATGAAGTGATGGGACTGGATGCCATGATCTTAGTTTCCTGAATGTTGAGCTTTAAGCCAGCTTTTTCACTCTCCTCTTTCACTTTCATCAAGAGGCCCTTTAGTTCTTATCTTTCTGCCATAAAGGTGCTATCATCTGCATATATGAGGTTATTGATATTTCTCCTGGTGATCTTGATTCCAGCTTGTGCTTCATCCAACCTGGCATTTCTCATGATATACTCTGCATATAAGTTAAATAAGCAGGGTGACAATATACAGCCTTGACATACTTCTTTTCCTATTTGGAACCTGTCTGTTGTTCTATGTCCAGTTCTAACTTTGCTTCCTGACCTGCATATAGGTATCCCAAGAGGCAGGTCAGGTGGTCTGGTATTCCCATCTCTTTCAGAATTTTCCACAGTTTATTGTGATCCACACAGTCAAAGGTTTTGGCATAGTCAATAAAGCAGAAATAGATGTTTTTTTTCTGGAACTCTCTTGCTTTTTCAATGATCCAGCAGATGTTGGCAATTTGATCTCTGGTTCCTCTGCCTTTTCTAAAAGCAGCTTGAACATCAGGAAGTTCACGGTTCATGTATTGCTGAAGCCTGGCTTGGAGAATTTTGAACGTTACTTTACTAGTGTGTGAGATTAGTGCAATTGTGCAGTAGTTTGAGCATTCTTTGGCATTGCCTTTCTTTGGGATTGGAATAAAAACTGACCTTTTCCAGTCCTGTTTATATATTAACTCTTACCTACAAATAACTATCCATTAGTTGGTGGATCCTGTGTTCTCAAAATAGTTCTAATTCAAATTTCTTGTTATTATTATATTCAGAAAATTTTAAAATATATAATGGCTCAAGGACATAATTCTTGAAATAATAATAAATCATTGTTATTAAAGAAACAAAGCAGTATAAACAATATATAATGAAAAACCACAGAAAATGCACATTTCATAAGAATAAGTAATTTGTTTACAAAGTAATCCAGACCCCCATCTTGTTTGCTGTTATCTGGTTCTTGTATGTCTATATATGTGTATGTACATGGTAAGGTGCTTCAGTCATGTCCAGCTTTTTGCAACCTTATAGACCATAGCCCACCAGGTTCCTCTGTCCATGGGATACTCTAGGCAAGAACACTAGAGTGAGTCAACTTGCCCTCCTTCAAGGGATCTTCCTGACCCAGGGATTGAACCCACATCTCCTGTGACTCCTGCATTGCAGGCAGACTCATTATTGCTGAGCAACTGCAGAAGCCCATGTCTATCTATCTGTCTATCTGGGTGTCTATGGGCTTTCCAGGTAGCTCATGATAAAGAATCTACCTTCAGTGCTGGAGAACCATGTTTGATCCCTGGGTCCGGAAGATCCTCTGGAAAAGGGAATGGTAACCCACTCTAGTATTCTTGCCTGTAAAATTTTATGGACAGAGGAACCTGGCAGGCTACAGTCCATGGGGTCTCAAATAGCTGGACAGGACTGAGCGACTAACACACACACACACACACAAGTATGCATGTAGGTATATATGTATAGGCTGCCCTGGTGGCTCAGTGGTAAAGAATTGGCCTGCAATGCAAGAGACATGGGAAGCGTAGGAAACAAGGGTTTGATCCCCAGGTCAGGAAGATACCCCAGAAAAGGAAGTGGCAACCCATTCCAGTCCTCTTGTTTGAAAAATCCAATGGATAGAGGAGCCTGGTAGGCTACAGTCCATGGTGTCGAAAAAGAGTCAGATACAGCTTAGCAACTAAACAACAACAGCTATACATACACATATACACACATATACATGCATATATATATATATACATATTTATGTGTGTGATCTGTCACTTTANTATATATACATGCATATATATATATACATATTTATGTGTGTGATCTGTCACTTTAGTTGTGTCCGATTCTCTGCAACCCTAAGGACTGTAGCCCACCAGGCTCCTCTGTCATAGGATTCTCCAGGCAAGAATACTGAAGTGGGTTGCCAGGCCCTCCTCCAGGGCATCTTCCCAACCCAGGGACTGATCCCACATCTCTTGTATCTCTTGCATTGCAGGGACATTCTTTAACGCTGAGCCACTGGAGATATATATGTATATACACACATATATATATAGTTTTAATTTACTACATTATTTTACTACACACAATATTTTCCTTCTTTATTAAAATGATGTAAATTCTGTAGCAGATATAAGAATATTTTTCCTCAACATGAATTTGTTTTCCTAAATTGTGGTTACACAAATAAGTTATAAAACATTGAGAACATTAAATATTTAATTTTATATAAGTTCAGAAAGAAAAAATGTAAATTCAAAATGAGGAAATATTTGCAAAATTTAATACATACCTCACCATACAATAAAATTCTTACTATGATATTTCACACACACACACAAAGTAGCTTTCCTAAAGCATAACGATCCCTGGTGGCTCAGTTGGTAAAGAAGCCGCCTGCAAGGCTGGAGACCTGGGTTTGATCCCTGGGTCAGGAAGATCCCCTGGAGATGGAAATGGTAACAAACTCCAGTATTCTTGCCTGAAGAATCCCTTAGATGGAGAAACTTGTTGGGCTACAGTCTTTGAGGTCACAAGAGTTGGACATGACTCAGTGACTAAATCAACAAAGCACAGCAAGACCGGTTTGAGATCATCAGTTCAGTTCAGTCGCTCGATCGGGTACGACTCTTTGTGACCCCATGGACTACAGCACACCAGGCCTCCCTGTCCATCACCAACTCCCAGAGTTCACTCAAACTCACGTCCATCGAGTCAGTGATGCCATCCAACCATCTCATCCTCTGTTGTCCCCTTCTCCTGCCTTCAATCATTCCCAGCATCAGGGTCTTTTCAGATGAGTCAGTTCTTCACATCAGGTGGCCAAAGTATTGGAGTTTCAGCTTCAGCATCAGTCCTTCCAATAAATATTCAGGATTGATTTCCTTTAGGATGGACTGGTTGGATCTCCTTGCAGTCCAAGGAACTCTCAAGAGTCTTCTTCAACACCACAGTTCAAAAGCATCAATTCTTCAGTGCTCAGACTTCTTTATAGTCCAGCTCTCACATCCATACATGACTACTGGAAAAACCAAAGCTTTGACTAGTTGGACCTTTGTTTGAGATCATATACCTCAGTCAATTATATATAGTATAACATAGATGTACTCATCTATGAGATTAAAATATAAATTTTCACATTTTATTGTGATAATTAAATCTCCTCAGGAAAGAATTACCTGTATTGAAATTCATACTATAATAACCTATATTTAGATATACAGATCTATATATTAAACTTGTAGATTTTATTTATAGATAACTATCTTATAGAGATGCTGACTTAATCCGATAAGAGCCATAAAGTAGCTAGCATACTACAAGTTCTCAAAAAATATGAATTCTACAACATTCATCATATAAATTTGTTTTGTTACAGAAAAGTTTTTAAATTAAAATTATTATTTTATATATGGTTTCATTTTTTTCAGTTTCATTCTCATTATGTTTTATGTCTCCTTTCTCATTAAGTAAAACAAATAACAATTGAGAAAAAAATAAATGTCAAGAATAGAACATAAAATTGTGTGAACAACATGGGAAAGATTTTTTTTTTAATTGTAGCTAAGCAAGAGATAAAAAATAAACTCCCAGTTAAGAAATGTGTTTTTATATGTCTACTGAGTATGCAGATTTGACAGGTTCTTCCATTTAATCATGAAGTAATCTCTCAACAGATTTCTTTGAAGACTTCTAGTTTATATCATTAAGATTGAATTATAAGAAAAAGGTGGGGAGGATCAGTGTATTCCAGAAAAATCTTGAACTGTTTCTTGACATGAGGCTAATTTCATCACTGTCGCTTCACATACAGAATTTGTTCTTTTTAACAATTCAAGACAAATATGTAGAATAGCCAAATAATAGGAGCTAATGTACTAGGGAAGATAAGTAAAAGAACACAGGATTGCATGCCAAGAAGGCATGACAGCAAGGACCCTAAGTAGTTTCTGTGTAGGTTGCTGACTTGGGATGATGTGAGTGATCACAGAACATGTGCTAAGGAGATGTCAACACATGATCTGGATGTCAACACGCGAACTGGATTTTCATGACAGTAAGTGTTTTCTCATCATGCTATCACCTTTGGCTTAGCTAGAAGCCTCTTTGAATGTTTGTTTCACAGCTCTTTAGTAAGAATTACAGAATATGTATCAAAGTAGAGGAAATAAAAATATCAGCTGAGCATCAGATCCTCACTTAAGATCTTAAATATTCAAACAGTAAATTTCTCTGATCATTCTGTTGGCAAAATTTAATACCTTGTATCTAATGCCACTTCCCTTTTTCCCTTTCATTATGAAGTTATTCCCTGAGTCCTTTGCTGCTTTTTAAAATAATATATCTTGTATTCATTCCTGTTCCTGCAGTTTTACTAATCCCAGTCCTATCCAGCCCATCACTATATCAGACCTAAAGACCTACCCACCTTCCTTCTCATTGTAGCCATCCCTCCTTAATCCCAAATCCAGTGCTACCAGTTCCTAAGTCTTTGGAGAATTATTTGTGAAAACCACTTTATTTTTCAGCTTTTCCCACTTATTCGAAAATTGCCTTGGGGCACTCAGTTATTGTGCATTTGGTAACTTACCAGCCACCAAAAATAGCCTGCTGTTGTCTTATTTCATTCTCTTCCCTTCTAATTATTCATTCACCATATACTTACTTTGTACATATTATTTTCAAAATGTTATTCACATACAGTTCTTAAAGTGTTAACTCATGTAAAGAAGTTAAGGAAGTCACATAAATCACTTTGGTTCAAATTTTAGAAGTGATATCAACCTGATACTGTTTACAGAAAAAAAAAATGTACTAGATGAATTTACAATAGGGAAATGACTTCTGGTGGAGGGCATCAGGGAAAATTTTGCAGAAAATGTGGCATTTGAGCCGGACCATAATATCAGATAGGATTCATATCTGCTCTGGTCTACCTCCCTCCGTGGAACTTGCATATGGCATCTGGAACCCTTTGCAAGAGCATAATAGATATGGACACATTTTTTTTTTTTGGACCAAACACACATAGTTTCAAATTCTATCACTGTTACTAGATAATGATCACAGAAATATCACCTAATCTCTCAGTGCCTGCAAGTTGGCTTAAAGCTCAGCATTCAGAAAACGAAGGTCATGGCATCCGGTCCCATCACTTCATGGGAAATAGATGGGGAAACAGTATCAGACTTTATTTTTTGGGGCTCCAAAATCACTGCAGATGGTGACTGCAGCCATGAAATTAAAAGACGCTTACTCCTTGAAAGAAAAGTTATGATCAACCTGAAATCCAGCAGACATTCCTTTGCTGACTAAGGTCCATCTAGTCAAGGCTATGGTTTTTCCAGTAGTCATGTATGGATGTGAGAGTTGGACTGTGAAGAAGGCTGAACACTGAAGAATTGATGCTTTTGAACTGTGGTGTTCGAGAAGACTCGAGAGTCCCTTGGACTGCAAGGAGATCCAACCAGTCCATTCTGAAGGAGATCAGCCTTGGGATTTCTTTGGAAGGAATGATGCTAAAGCTGAAACTCCAGTACTTTGGCCACCTCATGTGAAGAGCTGACTCATTGGAAAAGACGTTGATGCTGGGAGGGATTGGGGGCAGGAGGAGAAGGGGATGACAGAGGATGAGATGGCTGGATGGCATCATTGACTTGATGGACGTGAGTTTGAGTGAACTCCGGGAGTTGGTGATGGACAGGGAGGCCTGGCGTGCTGCAGTTCATGGGGTCTCAAGGAGTTGGACGCGACTGAGTGACTGAACTGAACTGAACTGAACTGAAACTGAAGATAAGTATATTCACCTGACAGTATTACTATATATATTAGAGTGGTTGAAGTGAAGTGAAGTGAAGTCGCTTAGTCGTGTCCAACTCTTTGCGACCCCGTGTAGCCTAACGGGCTCCTCTGTCCATGGGATTTTCCAGGCAAGAGTACTGGAGTAGGTTGCCATTTCCTTCTCCAGAAGATCTTCCTAACCCAGGGATCGAACCCAGGTCTTCCGCATTGTAGGCAGACGCTTACCATCTGAGCCACAAGGGAAGCCCTATTAGAGTGGTTAATATACATAAAAGTACTTAGAATAAGGTCTGATGTATAGTTAGCTCTCATTACAACACTAGATATCATTTGCATTCAAAATTCTGTGACCTACTGCATTTCATTCTTGGTTCTTTTTCAAAGCTTCTATCTCTAACTCAACATTCTCCCTTTGTTCTGATATAATCTGGCCATGTCTTCCCTCTTAGCCACATCTCCCCTTGCTTTTCCCACAGTTTTAGGCTCCAGAAATATTTGCAGCCACAAGCACTATTCTGTGTTGTTCATTGTTTCGGGGTCCTGCTGCTCCCTGGGCCTGAAATGACCTTCTGTCTTTGCAGTCTGCGGGCACGACTGAAGCGACTTAGCAGCAGCAGCAGCAGCAGTGGCTCTCAGGGATGCACACCACATTCCGGTTTAATGCTTATTCAGTAATAAAGCTATTTTCATTTTCTACTACCTTTGTGGAGAGGTTCTCTGGGTTGGGAGAAGAGTTTAAGTTCATTTCCCCAACAGTATCTCTATGTTCAATTTTCCCCTTTTCATATGGACATGTAGGATTAGGGCCCATTCTAACCACAGTACCTTAATTTAAATTTTCAATAACCCGATTTCTAAGTAAGGTCAAATTGTGAGATAACGGGTAGTAGAGCTTCAACCTAAGATGTGGGTGGGGGAAGGGGAATATAATTCAATCCATAACAAAGAGTACAATCCCAAGTACAACTGTGTGTTAGTCACTTAGTTGTGTCCGACTCTTTGCGGCCCCACAGTCTGTAGCCCACCAGGCTTCTCTGTCCATGAATTCTCCAGGCAAGAATACTGGAGTGGATTGCCATTCCCTTCTCCAGAGAACTTCCCAACCCAGGAATTGAACCCTGGTCTCCTGCCTCGCAAGCAAGCAGGTCTCCTCCCCGCACGCAGATTCTTTACCATTTGAGGTATAGGGAACTCTCAAGTGCAATTAGTAAGTGATAAAAATCAGAGTATATGAACCATGTACGTCTCATGTTTTTAAGCACCATGCATACTTATTCCAAGTGCTTCTCCACTCTGTAGAAATCCAAAAGCAAAATAATTACATTTCGCATAATGGCAGACTCACTCAAAATAAACTACAACTCCAGGCTTAAGCATCCCTAATTGGTATTTTGCTTAAAAAGAAGTGTTATTCTCTTATTCTTTTACTCTCAGACCCAGAAAGAGCTCTATCATCAATAGAAGCAGCTTCAAACACAAAAAGATTTTTAGATCTTTAACATGAATTTAAAATGACATCACATGAAAGTATTTTAAAAAACAGCAAATAAATTTTTTTTTTCTTTTCATAAAAATAACCACCTGGTAAATCATATATGGGCCCATAATCATGTGATTATAAATGCAATTGTTACTAGACTCTAATAGGAAGAAGGAAACAAAGGCAATGAGCTCTCTGCTTCTCAGTCACAGCCTCTGTTTCAAGTCCCATGATCTCTTTTCTCTTCTTCAATTTTTAAAAATTCTGCATACTCTTTCATTATAGTGTCTCTGCCCTAAGAAACCATTTGAACATGAATTATTTCTTATTCTTAATAGGACTTCCAAATGAAAAAATGTGTTTATGGCTTTTATTGTTGCATTTCATCTACTCTCAGGCCAGATTTCACTGCTGGCTTCTTCTTTATTGGTGCAAGAGAAGTTTATTGCATAATTCATAGCCCATTAATGATCTGGCAACCGACAAAACTCTTAAGGCCCTGCAAAAATAGCCATGTCCACTGAAAAGAGAGATGAACTGCACATGGATGCTGTGAACAACTGTTCAGGGCATCAGGTAGATCTAAGAGGGACATGCTTGAGCCAAGAAACTGAATTTGCAATCCCATCTTTGTTCAGAGAGAATTTTCTCTTATTTCCTTAGTTAGAACAATCCAAGAAGCATTAATATTCCTCATGTATTACATAAACACAGAAATATTTACTTGATTATTAACAAATCATTGTTTAGGCAAAAACATAAACTTTCTATTTCTGTCTTTGGAAATAAAGTAATGCGTATGTTCCAATTAATTCTGTGATTGGATACAGTATTATATATGATATGGCATCAGTAGAGCCCATCTACTGTTTCATATATTTTTTCCTATCCAGTGATCAAATAGCTTCATGAGGCAGACTTTATATGTTTCAATTTTTAGTCATTTCTTATGGGCCCTCCTAAGTATTTCATTTTTCATAGAAATGAATATAATGATCCTGCTGGCTTTCAATAATATTCTTCCTACCCGAGCAAGTTTATCTTGGTTTAGAAGATACTGCTTGCATGAACTATTGGACAATCAGTCTCAGATCACACTCTGTACCACCAGTTCTTACCGTGTTTCTGCAGTAATTTTCTCCAGCTGTGTTGCGATACAGGTAATACAGCAAGCATTTATAAAATATTTGAAATCTTTCTTTTTTAGTCAAAGTCATGTTCAGAGTTCTCTCCAAGTCAACTCTGGGGACCTTTGACACACTGTGTACTTTCTGAAATAACATAAAAGTTTTGGGGCTTTTAAAAAGTAAGTTTGAGAACTTCAATAGAAAAAAAAAGAAAGAAAGAAAGCTGATAGTCTCAATTACATTCAGACACTACTATAAGCCATACATACCAGGCTTGAAAAGAAAAGTCATGAAATAATATCTGAAACATTTTTTTTTCTAAGTGGGGGCAAGACTTTTACCTATAAGTAACCTTTCTCTTTCATATCTTTAGTTTTACTTTGTCAGTAGCTTCCTTCTCCATGTCTGTCACGAAAGCATTGTATGCACCTGGTCTTCCCAGTTGGCACTGGTGGTAAAGAACCTACCTACCAATGCAAGAGACATAAGAGATGCAGGTTTGGTTCCCTAGGTCAGGAAGATTTCCCTTGGGTAGGGCATGATAATCCACTTCAGTATTCTTGCCTGGAGAATCCCATAGACAAAGGAGCCCAGCGGGCTACAGTCCATAGCGTCACAGGCAGTCGGACACAATATGAAGAAACTTAGGTTGCACACATGTCCCTATATTACTTCTCAAGGCTTATGTCACACATGTCAGTTCAAGAAGCTTTTATCTATGCCCCCAAGGAGATGTGGTACATGTATACAATGGAATATCACAGTCATCAAAAAAATAATAATAATAATAATGCCATTTGCCACAAAATGGATGGACCTAGAGATTGGCAACCTGAGTTAAGTATATCAAAAAAAAGAAAGACAAATATCACATGATATCACTTATACACAGAAACAAACAAACAGACAAAAAAGATACAAATGAACGCATTTTCAAAACAGAAACAGACTCACAGACTTAGAGAAGAAACTTATGGTTACCAGGGAGTAAGAATGAGGGTAAGGGATAGTTACAGAGTTTGTGAATGACATGTACACACTGCTATATTTAAAATAGATAACCAAGGACCTACTGTATAGCACAGGGAACTCTGCTCAGTATTATATAACAATCTAAATGGGAAAGGTATTTTACAAAAAAGATACATGTATATGTATAATTGACTCACCCTGCTGTACACCTGAAAATAACACAACATTATTAATCAACTATAATCTATATTTGAGCTTCCCTGGTGACTTAGATGCTAAAGAATCTGCCTGCAATGCAGGAGACCCGGGTTTGACCCCTGGGTCAGGAAGATACCCTAAGAAGGGAAAGGCTACCCACTCCAGTATTCCTGCCTAGAGAATCCCATGGACAGAGGAGCCTGGCAGGCTGCAGTCCATGGGGTTGCAAAAAACTCAGTCATGACTGAGCAACTAAGCACAACTATAATCCAATAGAGAATAAAAAGTTAAAAATTAATAATAACTGCTTGGTAACACCCGAGTTATCTTTTGATAGGTGAATGAATAAACAAATTGTTGTATATAACATAATGGAATATTTTTTATTGATAAAAAGAAATGAACTATCAACTCATGACAGACATGTAAGAAACTTAAATGTGTATTTCTAAGCAGACATAGTCAGTCTATAAAGACTACTCTGTGATTTCAACTATATGATATTCAGGAAGTGGAAAAACTAAAGAGACAAGAAAAAGATCAATGGTTGTCACAGCTTGGGAGCAGAGAAAGCAAGGAATGAATGGGTGAGGCAAAACTATTCTAAATGATCCTATAATGGTGAATACATGACAGGGTGCATTTGTCAAACCTGTAGAATAGAGAGACACAAGAGAGAATTATAATATAAGCTATGGCCCTTATTAATAATAATATGTCAACATTGGTTCATCAATCATAACAAAAGTGCTGCACTAATGCAAGATATTAATGATAGGAATTGTATATGTGTGAGAGGGGTATATGGGAACTCTGTATCATCTGCTCAGTTTTTCTATAAACCTTGTTGTTGTTCAGTTGCTAAGTCATGTCCAACTCTGCAACCCCATGAAACACATCATGCCAAGTTTCCCTGCCCTTCCCAATCTCCTGGAGTTGGTTCCAACTCATGTTCATAGAGCTGGTGATGCCATTCAACTATCTCATCCTTTGTTTCCCCCTTGTCCACCTGCCCTCAGTTTTTCCCAGCATCAGAGTCTTCTCCAGTGAGTTAGTTCTTCACATCATGTGGCCAAAGGATTGGAGATTCAGCTTCAGTATTAGTCCTTCCAATGAATATTCAGGGTTGAATTCCTTTAGGATTGACTGGTTTGATCTCCTTGCGGTCCAAGGGATTCTCAAGAGTCTTTGGTTGCTGGCACCATGGTTTGAAAGCATCAGTTCTTTGGTGTTCACCATTCTTTATGGTCCAACTCTCACATCCATAAGTAACTACTGGGAAAACCATAGATTTAACTATATGGACCTTTGTCAGCAAAGTGATGTCTCTGCTTTTTAATACACTGTCTAGGTTTGTCATAGCTTTTCTTCCCAGAAGGGCTTCTCTGGTGGCTCAGATGGTAAAGCGTCTGCCTGCAATGTGGGAGACCTGGGTTCGATCCCTGGGTTGGAAAGATCCCCTAGAGAAGGATATGACAACTCACTCCGGTACTCTTGCCTGGAAAACTCCATGGATGGAGGAGCCTATATTCCATGAGGTCGCAAAGAGTCGGACATGACTAAGCGACTTCACTTTCACTTTTCTTCCAAGAAGCAAGTGTCTTTTAATTTCATGACTACAGTCACTGTCTGCAGTGATTTTGGAGCCCAAGAATATAGAATCTGTCACTGTTTCCACGTTTTCCCAATCTATTTGTCATGAAATGATCAGACTGGATACCATGATCTTTATATTTTGAATGCTGAGTTTCAAGACAGCTTTTTCTCTCACCTCTTTAACCCTTATCAAGAGGCTCTTTAGTTCCTCTTTGCTCTCTCCCATCAGAGTGGTGTCATCTGCATCTGTGAGGTTGTTGATATTTCTCTTCAATATCTTGATTCCAGTTTGTGATTCATCCAGTCCAGTATTTTGTATGATGTACTCTGCATGTAAGTTAAATAAGCAAGGTGACAGTAGACAGCCTTGACACACTCTTTTTCTGATTTTGAACCAGTCCATTGTTCTATGTCTGGTTCTAACTATTGTTTCTTGACCTGCATACAGGTTTCTCAGGAGACAGGTAAGGTGGTCTTCTATTCCCATCTCTTTAAGAATTTTTGGGAGTTTGTTGTGGTCCACACAGTCAAAGCCTTTAGCACAGTCAATGAAGCAGAAGTAGCTGGTTTTCTGGAATTCCCTTGATTCTGTAACCCAAAACTATCTTAAAAAGTAAATTCTATTCATTAAAAATAGCAATGATAAAATAGAAGTCTCTATCCATAGCAGGTTAATTTCCTTATATCACCTAAATAGAGACTACTTATTGTTTTCCTCCAGCTATTTATTGTAGGAATCTACCTGCCAACCTGCTGTTGCTGCTGTTTAGTCACTAAGTTGTGTCTGACTCTTTTGCGACCAAGAGGACTGTAGTCTGCCAGGCTCCTCTGTTCATGGGATTTCCCAGACAAGAATACTGGAGTGGGTTGCCATTTCCTTCACCAGGGGACCTTCTCAACCCAGAGATCAAACCTGCATCTCCTGCTTGGCAGGTGGATTCTTTACCACTTAGCCACCTGGAAAGCCCTAACTACTACCTAGAATCTCTTCCTTTTGCTTGATAAACTTTTAAATCCCTCAGTACTTAAAGAGTATCATCTTCTCCACATCAATAGATTCCTTCTCTGTATTCCTACAGAACAGATTGTAAGATATGAGGAACTCTGGTGGATACCGTAGGACACTACCCTCATTATATTTGAAAAGATTCTGAGCTGTTTACTTGACTCATTCTTTTGACTCATAATTTAAAAAAAGCTTCCAAATCCCTTGGGAATCCTTCAGCCAAAAAAAAAAAAAAAGCAATATTTATAATTATAATGTTAACTCTTAAAAGTAAAAAAGTAGTACTTTTGCTGCTTTTATATGGAATACTCATTGGAAGGACTGATGCAGAAGCTGAAGCTCCTATATTTTGGTCATCTGATGCAAACAGCTGACTCGTTAGAAAAGTCCCTGATGCTGGAAAAGATTGAGGATAGAGGGAGAAGAGAGCATCAGAAAGTGAGATGGCTGGATGACATCACTGAGGCAATGGACATGAACTTGGGCAAATTTTGGGATATGGTGAGGGACAGGGAGGTCTGGTGTTGCAAAAGAGTCAGACACAAGTTAGTGACAAAAAACCAATAACCCCTTATATTCATAGGAGCTAAATTTTAGAAACATCTTAATAATGAGCCATTTTCCATGTTTGCCAATTGCCCTGGAGCCAAACTTATGGATTTTGACAATCTTTCCCTTTGATTGCAATTAATTACCTAAGATATATTATACAGATTGCTAATGGGCCCACTTTCTTGTTCCTTTAGGATGACTGCATGCCAAGGTGAAAGTGAGCAGAGTACTGACTCATTCTGAGCAACTTATTCCTGACAGGGGTAGGCTATTGGAAAGTTGCATAGTCCAGAAGAGCTTAAATGTAAGTACTTCAAAATCAGTCTAAACCTGGTGCAAATCTTGGTTCAGGAGTTTACTTAAACAACCAGGCACTTCACTCTCTCATCGTGTATTTTCCAAGTCATCTAGTTGAAATAATGCTAGCAAACTCCAGGGTTGTTATGAAGATTAAATGATATTGTAGAAATTGTTCGATTAGTTTACTGGCATAATCAGAATATTTGTTCAATAAATAATAGATATTCTGTTTTCTACTGAGAAAATAAAGAAGCCAATACTGCACATTGAAACAAAAATAGCAAAGGTGAATACCTTTAGCTAGTGGAGGACAAATCAAGTCACAATAAGGCCATAGAAGTAGATATAGGGGTGTGCATAGTGCAAATTTCCATTAAAACTGCAAACTATGCAACATAGAGCTTAGAAATACTTCATGATTAGGTTTAAAAAATCCTTGAGTATAGTTTGATATAATGATTTCTTGACTCATTTTTTATAATCACACAGAATAACAATCACACTGTACAACCTAAAGCTTGTTTCAGTTCAGTTGAGTTCAGTTCAGTCGCTCAATCGTGTCTGACTATTTGTGACCCCATGAATCACAGCACACCAGGCATCCCTGTCCATCACCAACTCCTAGAGTTCACCCAAACTCATGTGCATTGAGTCGGTGATGCCATCCAGCCATCTCATCCTCTGTCATCCCCTTCTCCTCCCGCCCTCAATCCCTCCCAGCATCAGGGTCTTTTCCAATGAGTCAACTCTTCGCATGAGGTGCCCAGAGTATAGGAGTTTCAGCCTCAGCATCAGTCTCTCCAATGTACACCCAGGACTGGTCTCTTTTAGGATGGACTGGTTGGATCTCCTTGGAGTCCAAGGGACTCTCAAGAGTCTTCTCCAACACCACAGTTCAAAAGCATCAATTCTTCGGCACTCAGCTTTCTTCATAGTCGAACTCTCACATCCATACATGACCACTGGAAAAATCATAGCCTTAACTAGACAGACCTTTTTTAGCAAAGTAATATCTCTGCTTTTGAATATGCTATCTAGGTTGGTCATAACTTTCCTTCCAAGGAGTAAGTGTCTTTTAATTTCATGGCTGCAATCACCATCTGCAGTGATTTTGGAGCCCCCAAAAATAAAGTCTGACATTGTTTCCACTGTTTCCCCATCTATTTCCCATGAAGTGATGGGACCAGATGCCATGATCTTCATTTTCTGAATGTTGAGCTTTAAGCCAACTTTTTCACTCTCCATTTTCATTTTCATCAAGAGGCTTTTTAGTTCCTCTTCACTTTCTGCCATAAGGGTGGTGTCATCTGTGTATCTGAGTTTATTGATATTTCTCCTGGCAATCTTGATTCCAATTTGTGCTTCTTCCAACCCAGTGTTTCTCATGATGTACTCTGCATAGAAGTTAAATAAGCAGGGTGACAATATACAGCCTTGAGGTACTCCTTTTTCTATTTGGAACCAATACAACCTAAAACCTAAGACAGCTAGAGCCTGTTTTCTCACCATAATTTCAGTTTCTTCTTTCAGGGGTCCAAGGTGACAACAGCCCCATGATTAGGGCACATAGAATCATGTGTGTATATGTTCTAATAATTGTATGCTTACAAATTTTTAAAGTAAAAGTGTTAACCTGCTGATATCATCAGTTTAAGAAGCTACGTGGGTTTAGCCAAAACCAAAACATATTACAAGTAAGCATGCCCTTAGGTAAGAATTCTTTAATCAACTCCTTTTGGAAGGAATAGGTAGAAAAGAATAGCAGGTTTCATATAAGAGTTTTCTTTTATACTCAGCCAAGTATTTAGTAAACCTGAGATAATCTATAATGAACGATACTGTATAGTTTATGATATATATAATATATAAGTGATAGAATGTGCCCAATATAATCAACACCCTTAAAAACATATGCAACAAAAACATTAAAATGTGTTGTTGTGCCTTTAAATCATATTCTGCATCCCACTGAGATGATCATAGGAACACTGAAATAGATTCAAAGCTGCAGGACTGCTTAAAAACCTGGAGGTATTGTGCTAAATCACTTCAGTCATGTTCGACTATTGTGACCCCATGGACTGTAATAGTCCATGGAAACCACCAGGCTCCACTGTCCATGGGATCAGGCAACAATACTGGAGTGGGTTGCCATTTCCTTCTCCAGGGGATCTTCCCAACCCAGGAATAGAACCCAAATCTCCTGCATTGCAGGCAGATTCTCTACTTACTGAGCTCCAGGGAAGGCCCACTAACTCTATTGTTATGCACATAGATGGAAAACTTTCACCCTGCATCATGTTAACATGCAACCTATGTTATGAGAACCATTATTACAATTAAAAATGAAACACTAAAGTGATACTATCATGATTATATACCATTTTCTATAATTTCTCATCAGTGCAGTAGTATATAAAATGTAAATAATATAAATCAATAAAAAGTAAAAGAATGCAACAATTATCAGGCAAAATAATCAAAGACTACAGTCTTCCAAGGGCTCCCCAGATGGCACTAGTGGTAAAGAACTCAATCACCAATGCAGGAGATACAAGAGAGGCTGGTTCAGTCCGTGGGTCCTAAAGATTCCCCTGGAGGAAGGCATGGCAACCCACTCCAATATTCTTGCCTGAAGAATCCCATGGACAGAGTCTCGTGGTTCAAAGGGAGTTAAAGTTATCTTGAAGTTCACAAGAGTGGAACACGACGTAGTGACTAAACCACCACCAAGTGCTAGCTGTTATTATTTTTTTTTATTACACACACAATGACATCCTAAAGAAAAACATGATGGTATTTTGAAGTTATAAATATGAATAAATAAGTAAAGAGTGGAGACATGGTAAAGCCAGCAATGTGACTGAATAGGTCCAACAAAAGTTCCTCTTACTATGCTAGGGCTTCAGATGTGGCTCTACACTCTCAGTCAATCCAGAAAAGAAACATTCCTTACACAATTCCTACTACCTACAAGATAAAAATTAAAAGTTGCTCTGATGTAGCCTTATTTTTTAACTGAAAATCAATCAGGGATTTCTGCCATGAACACACATTCTGTGCCATAAACCCTTTCATCTACCTTCATTTTAACATTAGGCTCCTCACATATGCCCTCTCTGTTAAACAGTGATTGCAAGGTACTTTTCATCGAACCATAAGGTTATTTTTCCTGGTGGAGTCATGTGTTTTCCATTTATACTGCTTTCACTTATTCCCCATGAGCCCTGCTGACCCACCACAGACAACCAGCAGAGCTCCTCATTCAACTTGGTGTAAAGTCCAATCCCTGTGCCTGGCACAGGAAACCCGACTTGCAGTTCTTTTTCTCCATTCTGACAGCATCCTGTGTGTGGACCATTAAGAACCACTGACCATCCTCCTGATATATATTTTTTTTAATGTTTATTTTTACTTTATTTTACTTTACAATACTGTATTGGTTTTTCCATACATTAACATGAATCCATCATGGGTGAAAGTGCGTTCCCAAACATGAACCCCCCCTCCCAAATCCCTCCCCATGACATCTCTCTGGGTCATCCCCGTGCACCGGCCCCAAGCATCCTGTATCCTGCATCGGATATAGACTGGCGATTCGTTTCTTACATGATAGTATACATGTTTCAATGCCATTCTCTCAAATCTCCCCATCCTCTCCCTCTCCCTCAGAGTCCAAAATTCCACTCTACACATCTGAGTCTCTTTTGCTGTCTCGCATACAGGGTCATCATTACCATCTTTCTAAATTGCATATATATATGTTAGTATACTGTATTGATGTTTTTCTTTCTGGCTTACTTCACTCTGTATAATCGGCTCCAGTTCCATCCATCTCCTTAGAACTGATTCAAATGTATTCTTTTTAATGGCTGAGTAATACTCCATTGTGTATATGTACCACAGCTTCTTTATCCATTCATCTGCTGATGGACATCTAGGTTGTTTCCATGTCCTGGCTATTATAAACAGTACTGCGATGAACATTGGGGTACATGTGTGTCTCTTTCAATTCTGGTTTCCTTGGTGTGTATGCCCAGCAGTGGGATTGCTGGGTCATAAGGCAGTTCTTCACTTCCTGTTTGGTACCTTTACAAATGTTTTAAAAATATGTTTTTGTTTTTGTTTTGTTATCATAAATGTAACTGCTCCTTGATCCAACTAGCTCTATCATATTCATCCCTCAGAAATCAAATTCCTTCCTCTGAAAGGTCTTCTGACTTCTTCCAGCTGAGGAAAACATGGCTTTTCTCTCTCCCACAGTCCCTCTATAGATAGATTTTACCCTGCAGGTGTTACATGGTCATCACTTATGTGACACTCCGAAAATACTTTGTGCTTTGTGTGGGCTAATTTCTGTGTTTTATTTATCACTGCTTTGAAACCCACATGGCCAGCCTACTCAATATTTGTCAAAGTAATTACTGAGTGAGTGAGTCTGTGAGAGCCTGGAAAGTGAATGGAAGATGGTGTGTGAACAAATGAATGCATTTCTCTTCCTGATTTTCCCCCAGTAAATTCTCTACTATTTGACAGATAGTCTGTATTGACATTGTATATTTGGAGTTCATTGCTGGTGGCTCGGACAGTTGCCTCAGTTAGGTGGCTGCAGAATTTGTCTGCAATGAAGGATACCTGGGTTCAATCCCTGGGTTGGGAAGATCCCCTAGAAAAGGGAATGGTAACTTCAGCAATACATGAACCATGAACTCCCAGATGTTCAAGCTAGTTTTAGAAAGGCAGAGGAACCAGATCAAATTGCCAACATCCACTGGATCATGGAAAAAGGAAGAGAGTTCCAGAAAAACATCTATTTCTGCTTCCTTGACTATGCCAAAGCCTTTGACTGTGTGGATCACAATAAACTGTGGAAAATTCTGAAAGAGATGGGAATACCAAAGCACCTGACCTGCCTCTTGAGAAACCTATATGCAGGTCAGGAGGCAACAGTTAGAACTGGACATGGAACAACAGACTGGTTCCAAATAGGGAAAGGAGTATGTCAAGGCTGTATATTGTCACCCTGCTTATTTAACTTATATGCAGAGTACATCATGTGAAACGCTGGGCTGGAAGAAGCACCAGCTGAAATTAAGATTGCCGGAAGAAATATCAATTAATTCAGATATGCAGATGACACCACCCTTATGGCAGAAAGTGAAGAGGAACTAAAAAGCCTCTTGATGAAAATGAAAATGGAGAGTGAAAAAGTTGGCTTAAAGCTCAACATTCAGAAAACGAAGATCATGGCATCTGGTCCCATCACTTCATGGGAAATAGATGGGGAAACAGTGGAAACAATGTCAGACTTTTTATTTTTGGGGGCTCCAAAATCACTGCAGATGGTGATTGCAGCCATGAAATTAAAAGACACTTACTCCTTGGAAGGAAAGTTATGACCAACCTAGATAGCATATTCAAAAGCAGAGACATTACTTTGCCAACAAAGGTCCATCTTGTCAAAGCTATGGTTTTTCCTGTGGTCATGTATGGATGTGAGAGTTGGACTGTGAAGAAAGCTGAGCACCGAAGAATTGATGCTTTTGAACTGTGGTGTTGGAGAAGACTCTTGAGAGTCCCTTGGACTGCAAGGAGATACAGCCAGTCCATCCTAAACAAGATCAATCCTGGGTATTCTTTGGAAGGACTGATGCTAAAGCTGAAACTCCAATACTTTGGCCACCTGATGTGAAGAGTTGACTCATTGGAAAAGACTCTGATGCTGGGAGGGATTGGGGGCAGGAGAAGAAGGGGACGACAGAGGATGAGATGGCTGGATGGCATCATGGACTCAATGGACATGAGTTTGGGTGAACTCCGGGAATTGGTGATGGACAGGGAGGCCTGACGTGCTGCAATTCATGGAGTCACAAAGAGTTGGACACGGCTGAACAACTGAACTGAACTGAACTGAACTGAACCCACTCCAGTATTCTTGCTTGGAGAATTCCATGGACAGAGGAGCCTGGTGGGCTACAATCCATGAGGTTGCAAAGAGTTGGACATGACTGAGTGACTAACACTTTCATTGTCATTTGGAGTTCAAGTAAATTTTCTTTAAATTTTAAGGACACTTGAGTACATCTGGTAAAAAATCTAGGACAAAAGTCCCCCCTCCCTACTGTAAATGAGCTAATGGTGGGGATATTTAATGGTGAGGCATTTAAGATAATGGCATTTTAAAGAGTCAGTTCTATAGTGCTTAATCTGAACAATGTAATTATTTTTGGATGTTGGAAAGTAAATTATGAAGAAAACATTTTATTAGTCATGAATAAATTGCAAATCATTTCTTTGTTGCTTAAAAATTTACTAAAAACCCCTAGATATTTTTGAAATATGGAATTTGATTTAACTGCCAGGCATTAATGAGATTAAATAATTCACAAAGTGGCAGCTTTTAATTGGCACAATTTCATTTCAGTAATGCCAATGTTTTCTCTAAATTATTTAATAATGGACTTTAATTCCTACCGAACAGCTTCTACTTAAATGAATTTGGAACATTACCATTTTGATAGATGAAAATGTTAACTTTTTATATAAAACTATATACCTGGCCAATTGAATTATTATATATATACATTAGAGCAAGGTGCATGATGATTTCCTATATGCATTTAGAAAAATAACTACTAGATATCTAAATAGTGTACATCTTACTCCTCAGTTTCAATAAAAGGCAAGTATTTAGTAATTTTAAGTTCATTTAGATACTAAAGGTAGGACGGGTGCTGAGAAAATGTTGATACTTTGATTGGAGGAATCAGAAGAGCAATCAAAATGATATAAAAGAAGCAAACAGTTAAACACTTTTTGGACTAGTAGTAAATACTTGGTAAAAACTATGTTTACAGCTATTAGATTTGGACAGATTGAAAAGTCTGGGTGAAAGCTATCTTTATATAGTGTAATCACCTAAAACCCCTATGTAAATAGTTACTTAGTATACTTCCCTCATCTTTTGAGACATACCTATTTCAAAAATTCTCTTTTCCCATAAACATTAATATTATGACAATTATCAGAAAATGAATCTCAATTTTGAATACAGATAATTTATTTTTGCCACTAATTCACTCTTTCCTCCAAATGCATTTCAATTTGTTAGTATTGAAGTCACTCTATATCATCTCTTGAAGTTATCACCTTCTCTCCAACTCAACTTGAACCTACCAACCTGAGTCATCAACTTTCCTGCAAAGCACCCTTTAACGGTTTCTCATATTTATTCTTGAGCTTCTCTAACACTGTCTACTAAAAAAACAGAGAAACTTTTAAAATATTTAAATAAGCGAATGTCACTTATCTGCTTAATAACTTCACTGAATTTTCACTGTTGTTAGGGTAATATCCAAAATCTTTTTCATACCCTCCAAGACCTGAGTATTCTGACACTTACCTACATCTCCCACCTAAATTAGACGCCACCTTCCCTCTCATATCTGTTGCCCCAGCAACGTTTCCTCAGTTCCTTAATATCTTATGAGCTTTCCTATCAAAGAGTTTTGCTTGCTTTTGCCTAGAGTTTTCCTCCCATTCTGTCCTTTACTTGCTAACTCATTAACTTTCAGGTCTCACCTTAAATGTCACTTCAGAGATTTCCAGTCTTCTTCATATATCTATATTTTGCATTTCTCTTTTACCAATGCATCTCACTTTAACAACTTCTTACATGTCTGTCTCCTGCATGAGATTTAATAGTATGTGATGACAGAAGTCACGTCTATCTTGTTCAGCATTTTATCTCTTCTCTATAATTAGGCCCTAACAAAATACAGAGTAGGCATACTCAGCTTTATCTTTGAGCAGGGCTGGATCAAACATCAGCTCACCGACTGCATTGAAATAGTTTGCACTGGAATATGATTGTGCTGAACCTAAATCCAAGGTCAAGTCAGGCAGAGGAGGCCAGAAGTTTAGGTTAGTGGGTGCCTCACAGGAGTCAGTCTAAAACAGACAAAGGCATTAATGATTCACATGCCCCAACAGCTTGAGTTAAAAAAAGAAAACAGAATAAAAGACAATAAAATAATTTTAAGATAAAAATAATTCAGGATAAAAGTGATAATCAAAATTTCATGTGTTGAAGTACAAAAAGAAAAACTTAGGTGTTACCTGACACAACTTCCCCTGCAAATAAGGAAATATTCTATCCCATTTCCCTCCCTTTTTATGCTTCTAATGATGTTTGACCTTCTTAAAAATCTGTGTTGGTAAAACCCCTGGGTACTGAGCCTCATGAAGACACAGGAGTCCCTGGATAGTTGGAGAAAACGACAGAGGCTAATCGGACAGAAGTCCTCCTGGGCCGGTACTCCCTGGCAAGGTCAATTGCAAACCTCATTTCTTCCTCATCTCCATATTTTACTCTCCTACTTCTTGTCACTTTCATCTTATTTCCCCTCTCACTATGCATTGCTCCTGCCTACTTCTCCACCTCTCTTCTTTATCTCTATATTGTCCTTTTCCATCAGGTTGAATTTTCTTTAATCGAAGTAAGTTCTTTAATAGAGAAGGGGCTTTTATTTCCATCTTATGAGGTTTCAAAACAAACAAGATACAGGAGAAAAAATAGTGAATTAAGGGCAGAAAAATATGTGGAAGAAATCTGATCCTGTGTACTCTCCCATATTCCTTTCTAAATTAGATTCAAGAAAAGAAAGATGATGGGTGAGTGGCAGACAGAACAGGCAGAAGGGGATCTGGAAGTGAAATATACCTAAACAGCTTCTTCGTATTCAAGTACTATAGGCTATCACCCATCATACTGAACACACTGAATAAATGACAGAAAAAGGAATTGAGAGGTAATCTATAATTGCAGATATCATAAGATAACATATTTCTTATTATAAGTATGTAATTTGAAATCTGAATACACCACTTAAGAGAAGTCAGATTTTTCCTGTAAACAAATTACATTTGAATAGCAGGAATAGCTAGTTATTGTTTTTAACATTCCACACTCCGTATCTGGCACTCAACTCCCAGAGAACTCAAGGACTGAAGAATCTTTACTGATCAGCAGAGAAAATTGCTTCACCCATCACAGAGGTGGCATCTTTGGGGCAGGAGCTGGCAGCTTTTTAACAATGCATAATGTTTCATGGCGTTTTAGAAGGGGTTTGAAAGCTGAGTTCTGACTGAGCTGTGGCATACTCTCCAAGCTTTGTTACATCACACTCAACTGTTAGTCTCTACCATATGGAATTTCTTTTTCTCTGAACATAACTCCTTATAAATAAGGCAGCTTGTTACTCTACCCTTTTGTCAGGTGTCAGAGGCTTTGCTGTTTTATGTTTTGGAAGTATGTTCAGTTGATTCTCTCTTACGAGATGCAAGAAAAATAGAAAAAGAATTTATTATGAAGAAGCGTCTCTGGACTTGGTTCTGTTTTTAACATGCAACCTCTTCCAAATTCCTTAAACTCTATCTCAGGTTAGTTAAAATTAGATATTACTGTTTTTACTGTATTACTGATTATCTAGGTACTCATACTAAAATCAATGCATGTTACTTATGCGTTGAGAAAAATCTTTTATTCAACAGATTTTCACTAATGGAGCCATAATCTTCCAAGAATTGGGAAAACAGCTGTGAACAAAATTATATGCTTGTCCTCCTGGAGTCTATATTAAAGTGAGGGCAGACAGTTAATAAAACAAACGAATAAGGGATCAGAATAAGAGAATGAGGAGTTTATATAAAGTGGTCCAGGTTGTATCCCTGCCAAAATGATGTTTTAGCAGAGACCTAAAGGCAATTAAGAC
This sequence comes from Redunca redunca, assembly GCA_006410935.1. Classification (NCBI taxonomy): domain Eukaryota; kingdom Metazoa; phylum Chordata; class Mammalia; order Artiodactyla; family Bovidae; genus Redunca; species Redunca redunca. The sequence goes on from SJYQ01002428.1 coordinate 475,935, forward strand.
TGTAGTCAGGTTAGTAACTAGGGGAAAGTTGTTCAGTGTAAGGAACAGAAAGGAGAAATGGCAACCCACTCCAGTATTCTTGCCTGGAGAAGCCTGTAGACAGAGAACCCCTGTGGGCTGACGTCTATGGGATTGCACAGAGTCGGACACGACTGAAGTGACTTAGCATTCTTAGCCAAAGAGAGCAAAAGGGAGAATAACAGATGAAGTTAGAGAAGTAGTTAGGGGCTGGTCAATATAAAGCTTGTTGTCCATGGAAGGGTTTGGTTAAGACACAGGAAGGGCAGAGTCTCATTTTCTTTTTTCTTTTTTTTTAATTTTTCACTGTGTTGGGTCTTGTGCTACATGGGATCTTTGTTGTCTCATACAAGATCTTTGTATGGCAAATGATGGGGAAACAATGGAAACAAGGAGAGATATTATTTTTGGGGTGCTCCAAAATGAGAGGACCTTTCCAAACCAGAAATCAAATCCACTTCTCATGTCTCCTGTATTGGCAGACAAGCTGTTTACCAACTGTGCCACCTGGTTCAGTTCAGTTCAGCTCAGTAGCTCAGTTGTGTCCCACTCTTTGTGACCGCATGGACTGCAGCACACCAGGGATCCGTGTCCATGACCAACTCTTGGAGTTTACTCAAACTCATGTCCGTTGAGTCAGTGATGACATCCAACCATCTCATCCTCTGTCATCATCTTCTCCTCATGCCTTCAATCTTTCCCAGCATCAGGGTCTTTTCAAATGAGTCAGCACTTCGCATCAGGTGGCCAAAGTATTGGAATTTCAGCTTCAGCATCAGTCAGTCCAATGAACATTTAGGGCTGATCTCCTTTAGGACTGACTGATTGGATCTCCTTTCAATCCAAGGGACTCTCAAAAGTCTTCTCCAACAACACAGTTCAAAAGTATTGATTTTTCAGCACTCAGCTTTCTTTATAGTCCAGCTCTCACATCCATACATGACCACAGAAAAACCACAGCCTTGACTAGACAGACCTTTGTTGGAAAAATGTCTCTGCTTTTTAATATGCTCTCTAGGTTGGTCATAACTTTCCTTCCGCGGAGGAAGCGTCTTTACTTTCATGGCTGCAGTCACCAGCTGCAGTGATTTTGGAGTTCAGAAAATGAAGTCAGCCACTGTTTCCATTGTTTCTCCATCTATTTGACATGAAGTGGTGGGACAGGATGCCATGGTCTTAGTCTTCTGAATGTTGAGCTTTAAGCCAACTTTTTCACTCTCCTCTTTCACATTCATCAAGATGCTCTTTAGTTCTTCTTCACTTTCTGCCTTAAGGGTGGTATTATCTGCATATCTGAGGTTATTGATATTTCTCCCAGCAATCTTGATTCCAGCTTGTGCTTCTTCCAGCCCAGCATTTCTCATGATGTACTCTGCATATAAGTTAAATAAGCAGGGTGACAATATACAGCCTTGAAATACTTCTTTCCATATTTGGAACTAGTCTGTTGTTCCATGTCCAGTTTTAACTGTTGCTTCCTGACCTGCATACAGGCTTCTCGAGGCAGGTCAGGTGCTCTGGTATTCCCATCTCTTTCAGAATTTTCCACAGTTTATTGTGATCCACACAGTCAAAGGCTTTGGCATAGTCAAGGAAGCAGAAATGTATGCTTTTCTGGAACTCTCTCACTTTTTCAATATCCAGCAGATGTTGGCAATTTGATCTCTGGTTCCTCTGCATTTTCTAAAACCATCTGGGAGTTCATGGTTCATGTACTGCTGAAGCCTGGCTTGCAGAATTTTGAGCGTAATTTTACTAGCATGTGAGATGAGTGCAATTGTGTGATAGTATGAGCATTCTTTGGCCTTGCCCTTCTTTGGGACTGGAATGAAAACTGACCTTTTTCAGTCCTCTGGCCTCTGCTGAGTTTTCCAAATTTGCTGGCATACTGAGTGCAGCGCTTTCACAGCATCATCTTTCAGGATTTGAAATAGCTCAACTGGAATTCCATCACCACCACTATCTTTGTCCATAGTGATGCTTTCTAAGGCCCACTTGACTTCACATTCCTGAATGTCTGGCTCTAGGTGAGTGATCACACCATTGTGATTATTTGAGTCATGAAGATCTTTTTTGTACAGTTCTTCTGTGTATTCTTGCCACCTCTTCTTAATATCTTCTGCTTCTGTTAGGTCCATACCATTTCTGTACTTTATTGAACCCATCTTTGCATGAAATGTTCCCTTAGTATCTCTAATTTTCTTGAAGAGATCTCTAGTCATTCCCTGTTGTTATACTCTATCTCTTTGCACTGATCACTGAGGAAGGCTTTCTTATCTCTGCTTGCTATTCTTTGGAACTCTGCATTCAAATGAGTATATCTTTCCTTTTCTCCTTTGCTTTTTGCTTCTCTTCTTTTCACCGCTATTTGCAATGCCTGTTCAGAAAGGCATTTTGGTTTTTTGCATTTCTTTTTCTTGGACTTGCTCCCTGTCTCCTGTACAATGTCAGGGTCCTCCATCCATAGTTCATCAGGCACTCTGTCAGATCTAGTCCCTTAAATCTATTTCTCACTTCCACTGTATAATTGTGAGTAATTTGATTTAGGTCATACCTGAATGGTCTAGTGGTTTTCCCTACTTTCTTCTATTTAAGTCTGAATTTGGCAATAAGGAGTTTATGAGCTGAGCCACAGTCAGCTTCCAGTCTTGCTTTTGTTGACTGTATAGAGCTTCTCCATCTTTGGCTGCAAAGAATATATCAGTCTGATTTCAGTGTTGTGCATCTGGTGATTTCCATGTGTAGAGTCTTCTCTTGTGTTGTTGGAAGAGGATGTTCGCTCTGACTAGTGTGTTCTCTTGGCAAAACTCTATTAGCCTTTGCCCTGCTTCATTCTGTACTCCAAGGCCAAATTTGCCTGTTACTCCAGGTGTTTCTTGACTTCCTACTTTTGCATTCCTGTCCCCTATAATGGGTAGGAATACCTGGTATGAGTCATTTTTATGTCTAAGGATTTTTGATGCACGTCAAGCCTGCCTATGAAGTAATATACACAGATTGTTTTTCTAAAAAATCCTGAATGGATCCAACATAAAATAGAATCAAAACACTGAACAAGCAGGACTAATGGAATCCAATCCCAAAGGAACATTTTTTTTTTTCCTGGTCTTTTACCTTTGTTTGGAAAATCTCTCTTTTCCTGTCCTTGGTAAAATTGCTTAGTGCTGAACATTTAGACAATACAAAGCAACAATATATAGATTTGATTCACTTATCTTATACAGACTAATAACTTAAATTTCCTTCAAAATTATAGCTACTTTGCTCCCTGCCAGGACCTACATTAATAGAAAAATAATAAGTCAAATAAGAAAGAATATTCTGCTTGTTTTTTTTTTTTCTCCTTCTGTTCCTCCACTATATTGCTAACCATGTCTCTAAATCATCTGAAACTGAAGCATGAGGAGGCTGAGGTGTTAATTTGGGAAGGGAACATTTGTACTCGTTACTCTCGACTGACTGGTATGACTGTACTCACTGTATAGAACTCATTACTGGTTCTATATTCTCTGGTCCTGGTTTTTTCTTATGTGACACATTGCTTGGTGTTGCCCCAGTTGCTACCGACCTCTCACCTGAACTATTCTTGGTTTAGACAATGACCTCTCACCTGCAGTATTCTTGATTTAAACCATGTATCTCTTCCTTCTTCCTCAGCCCATCAGAGTCCAGCAATTCATGTCCAACTTTTCTATGTAGAGTTTATTTGCTCCTCTAGGCAACCCACTTGGTCAGGACCTAAAATAATTTTACTCAGGTTTGATCTCAACATTGTCCACACCATGTTTAAGTGACACAGTCACTTGTCTTTAAACCATCCTTACAAGCCTCACCCATTTAGGTATCTCAGGTGGATGCAGACACTAATCCTGGTATTCTCTGGTCCTGCTCCTCCAATGCACAGGGCACATGTCATGTTCTACCTCTGTATACTTGGATTAAAGGAGGGGCCAATGGTGGAAACTTTCCAAAGTAGTTCTTTCTCAATCTCCAATAATCTGACACTTTATAATACCAGTTTTGGTAAAGGATCATGTAATTAATTTTCAAATATTTCCATAAAATTTTTGCATTTTGTTCTGGCTCTTCATTTTGGAATATCATCTTTATTTGATATGGTTAACTCAATTAAGTGTTCTACTTTAATAACCTTTTAAAATATTGCTATTTTTAAATGAATTTCTCATTTTGTATCCAATAAGATATACAATTCTAATAAAATGAAGTCAAAAAGTGTATGATTCTATGAATCACAGTTCTTACATGTCAATTTTGGTTACAGTGCCCATTTACTCTAAAATTATTCAGCAAGAATGACTACACATATGAGTAATAGCTTCATATTTTTTTGTGTGTGTGGACATATTAATAGCTGCTCCATGGAGTTAGCCTTTCTCTGGAATATGTTTGCGTGCTGCTTTCCGCCAAGTCACAATAAAGAGTCCATGAATAAGTGTACATTATCCATTTCATCCTGCTAACTTTGAATGAAGTTTTGCTGCATGTGACTATTGTTCCTCACCTACTGCATATCCTGATACCCAGAATTAGCCCAGAAAACCTTCCCCTTGACTTTGCTTCTTCTAAGCCTCTTATCTCCCCACCGTAGCTCCTGGCAATAACTTAGTTCAAAAGACTTTTTGAAGGAGCTCCTCTGGCTCCCAGGGTTATGGATCTGTCCTTGGACTGCCAATGACCCACCCAGGCACCCCTGGAGCACTCTTGAAACTCCCCTCAGTGCCTAGGCCCATCAGTGAAGAGTGATTCAACAGAAAAGGCTAACTCTTGTCATCTAATGGTGGTGTTCTGCATACCTGTTTCAATGGCAGTATTAATTGCTACCACAAGACAAGGAGCTGTTACAAATTAGCCATTTATTTGATAGTGTCCATTTGATTAAGAGATATTTATTTTTATCTTGAAAGCAGAGTGCAATTTTTAAAGTGAATCTGTCTCTTTGCTCTCTGGCTAAAATAGGGACTGATTTCTTTCTTCCCATTCTATCAATCAAAGCATCACAAACAAAGCTCTGATGGATGGCCAGCCATGATGGATTAGAATTATGTCATTATTAGAAAATGTCCAATCATCACTTTTTCAAGTGTCTATCAATTATGGAGCCTTTGAATTTAGATATATGTTTTCAGGAAGACATCTTCCTTTCTATACCCCTCATGTGGTACCTTTTGCAGTTAACTCTTTCTTTGCTTTGTCCCTAATTGTTCTGATCTTAATACTATTGTATCAACCTAAATAATAGTTTTCACTTCTTCTAAAGACACTCATTTTGACAGTCTTCTTAGTCATACTGCTGGATTCTTCCAGCATTTCCTAAGACAGAGCAACCAAGTGCAACTAAAATGAAGAGAACACTTCACACCCAGATTCAAATTTGTAATTCACAAAAGTTGACATTTTGACACTCATTTAACTGTTTGTGGAATAAGTCATGCATTCACTATACACAGTCTTATAATATTTTACCAAATGTTTCTAGTCTGCAAGATACAATAAAATTCCTTGGTATTCTAACCTGCCAATATTACCCCTACTTACAAAGCAAGGCAATAAATAACCCACTCATTGCAAAATACCCTTCAGTTCAGTCGCTCAGTCATGTCCGACTCTTTGTGACCCCATGAATCACAGCACACCAGGCCTCCCTGTCCATCACCAACTCCTGGAGTTCACTCAGATTCATGTCCATCGAGTCAGCGATGCCATCCAGCCATCTCATCCTCTGTCATCACCTTCTCCCCCTGCCCCCAATCCCTCCCAGCATCAGAGTCTTTTCCAATGAGTCAAGTCTTTGCATGAGGTGGCCAAAGTCCTGGAGTTTCAGCTTTAGCATCATTCCCTCAAAAAAATTCCCAGGGCTGATCTCTTTCAGAATGGACTGGTTGGATCTCCTTGCAGTCCAAGGGACTCTCAAGAGTCTTCTCCAACACCACAGTTCAAAAGCATCAATTCTTTGGTGCTCAGTCTTCTTCACAGTCCAACTCTCACATCCATACATGACCACAGGAAAAACCATAGCCTTGACTAGATGGACCTTTGTTGGCAAAGTAATGTCTCTGCTTTTCAATATGCTAGCTAGGTTGGTCATAACTTTTCTTCCAAGGAGCAAGCATCTTTTAATTTCATGGCTGCAGTCACCAGCTGCAGTGGTTTTGGAGTTCAAAAAATGAAGTCAGCCACTCTTTCCACTGTTTCCCCATCTATTTCCCATGAAGTGATGGGACCAGATGCCATGATCTTCATTTTCTGAATGTTGAGCTTTAAGTCAACTTTTTTACTCTCCTCTTTCACTTTCATCAAGAGGCTTTTTAGTTCCTCTTCACTTTCTGCCATAAGGGTGGTGTCATCTGCATATCTGAGGT
>SJYQ01002428.1:484101-505418 GCA_006410935.1 Redunca redunca
CGTTTCATAATTGCTGAGTAATAAACAGAAGGGAAAGAACTTATTTAATATTTTCAGTTAGTGAAATTCATTGGAAGGAACATTCTATTAAAGATGGACAGGAAGGAATGGACAGGACTATATTTTAGCTATGGATTTTTTATGAAAATAGCTTCCTTGTGAAAAAAAGGCAAAAAAAATATATAAATGCTGTAAAAAGTGTAAAATGCAACCCATATATGAAACATCTTTATGCCAGAGCTCATTTTAGTCTTTCTGGATTTTTCTAACTTTGATGATATTCATCAGAACAGTTTAGGATGCCGTCTATGGGGTCGCACAGAGTCGGACACGACTGAAGCAACTTAGCAGCAGCAGCAGCAGCAAAAGTAAAGAAAATTGGGGGGCAGGTGAAATTTAAAAGGAGATACATTCAGGCCACATGGGTCTTCTCTCCCATGACAACACTATTGCATTAGCTGGTGTGGCAGACTGACTCTAGGGCAGCTGCTCTTAATCTTTGCTTCCTAGTTTACACATTCTTGTGTAACCTTTTCTCCCTGAGCGTGGGAGGGACTTGTCATTCCTTCCTAGCCAATAGAACCTGCAAAGGTGATGAGAGATGCTGATTTCTAGGACTGCTTTACTATCTTAAAGGCTCTGTCTTGCTCAAACTCTTTCAAAAGGCTATTTGTAGGCTTGATATAGTAAGGAGTCATGTTGGAAAAGCCAAATGGCAAGGAACTGTGAGTGGTCTCTGAATTGTGAGCAACTTCTAGGAGCTGAGCACAGCCTCCAACAGATAGCTAGCAAAAAGCCAGGTCAAGTGGTATATAGCTATATATATTTATAGCTATATAAAGTTAATTCTCTCAATAGTCTTTGTGAGCTTAGTAGTGGATTCTTCCTCACTCATTTCAGATAGGAATGCAGCCTGATGACATATTGATTGTAGTTTTCTAAAGGTCTCAGCTACTCTGTCACTGGACTCCCAACTCCCCACCTAAAGAAGCTGTGAAATAATAAATGGGGGTTGTTTCAAGTTGCTAAGTTTGTGATGATTTATTAATCAGTAATTGGAAATTAATGTAGTTGGTAAAGGATTCATGATTAACCTGACCTAGCTAGTGATAACTATCAGAATAGGATGTCAACTGATCTTTTGATAAATCACAGCCTGGTATTGATCCTCATCCCCTCTGAGATAGTGATCATAAGTTTAATACTTTCCACATTTGCACTGAATCAGCTGGTTATATCCTAAAAATTTTTAAATCTAAATCAAAAGATTAATTGTCCTTAATATTTATCTCCATGTTGCTTCTCACTCTGTCAGAAAAATCAAACAATGCTGGATCCAAAGATATGTAAAAAAGTAACAAATGCTTATATATTATATCTAGTTCTTTTATTACAACTGTCTGCTTCATCACCAAGAAGGCCTAGAATATCAGACTCTCTTGTAGCTGAAACAATGAGTTTGTGCACACGTGCTGTAAACAGAGTGTACTTGTTAAGAGACACTCAAAAATTCTATTTTCTAATAGCAAAAGACACCAACAATTTTATTTCCATTTTCCCATTCTATCTGTTATTTATTCAGCATTGAAGTCTCTTCTAAATCTCTGATTTAAATGTTCTAAAGTGCAGAATGCAATAATCAATTATCTAACACCAATAGATATTCTCCTTGCCCAGTGAGCTCTAAAGTACAGAAAGGAAATCTGTTAGGTCTTCTCTCTTTATGTCAGGATTCTATGAGATTAAATTCTTAGCTCTAGCATTAAATGTATTAGCAAACTGCCAAAACAAGGTGAGTGAATTCCCTTCTTTTCCCAACAGGGAGACACTGAAAGGACTTTGGATCACTCAACTGGAATGTTTCTATTTAAGTATATGTGATATAGTGAGCACAAAATATCCTTTTCTCTAAAAGTAAGACCTCCTACCTACCAAGATATGTAGTGCTTTCCTGAGTCACTTCTCCCTATTCTAAAGAGAACATAAACTATTTTTATATCAGAGTAAATGCTAGAAATTGTTCAATTACTGCTTTCTACTGATCCCCCCCCCCCACCAGCTTTGTGCAGTTTTATCTTTATAAAACTACACTATAGTCCACGGAATTCTCCAGGCCAGAATACTGGAGTGGGTAGCCTTTCCCTTCTCCAGGGGATCTTCCCAAGCCAGGGATTGAACCCAGGTCTCCTGCATTGCAGGCAGATTCTTTACCAGCTGAACCACAAGGGAAGCCCAAGAATACTGGAGTGGGTAGCCTATCCCTTCTCCAGAGGATCTTCCCAACTCAGGAAACTTACCAGGGTCTCCTTCATTACAGGCAGATTCTTTACCAACTGAGCTATCAGGGAAGCCCAGTTTTATCTCATGAATGTCCAAATAAGTACACAGTCAGAGGCTAGAGGATCACATATCCTCTCTGCAAATCTCCAGCTCTCTTTCTACCTTCTCTTCTGTTGGATACCCTATGTGTTCAAGTCAGCCTGCCATTTTGTCACTCTGATTTCTATGTTCTCAATTCAGGGGGACTATGAAGCTCTGTTAAGGATCTTGCACCTTCCCCACCGCTCTCTGTAGGACTCAGGAAACTACTTTGGGGTATTAAGGCAAATCAATCATAGACTAACCTCATTTTTTATCATTTTCTTGTAGATCATTACCTGTGGTCTAATGTTGAATAACAGTTGTTTCACATATTTAGGCCAGTTTTTTGGTCGCATCAAAGCAGTGCAATTCTAATGGTAACTAATTTTTTTTGGCCAAAAGTAGAAGTCCTCATACCTTTTTTACTCTATCCTTCACAAAATGCAGGATATCATGTGTCACTTGATGTTCTTATAGACAGCACCCATTCCACACAAGTGAATACCAAAGAAGTAATGAGCTGGAGTGAGAAATTTTAACTCTGGGGAAAACAATTTGGAAGCTCAATAGAGACGAGCACACATCCTGGGTTTACATTCTGGCTTGCTACCTATTAGCTATGTGACCTTTTGCAAATTGTTAAATTTTCTCAGCCACACTTTTCTCATATGTCAAACATTGATAGTGATAACAGTTCTCATAGGAGTGTTGGGAAGATTAAATTATTTGATACCTGCAAAGTTCTTAAAGACTGACTAGCATATACTATTCCCTGTTGGCTCAGTGGTAAAGAATCTACCTGCCAATGTAGGAAACACGGGTTCAATCCCTGGATAGGGAAGATCTCCAGAAGAAGGAAATACCAACCTACTTACCCTGACATTCTTGCCTGAAGAACCCCATGGACAGAGGAGCTTGGAGGGTTACAGTCCATGGGGTCACAAAAGAGTTGGACATGACTTACCAACTAAAACAACAACAACAAGACTATAATAATTATTATTATTACTATTACTATTATAGCTTGAGGAGATGAGAAAAAAAAGGTGTTGAGAAAAATGGGTGATATGACTATTTGACTGGAAAGTAAAAGGAGTATTGTTAATACTCCTTAATACATGTGAGCTATTATACCACCAAAGATGGGCTCTGTGGTCGTACACTAAGGCTAAAGTTCAAGAAATTGTCCAGAGAGTATGCACAATTACAACTAGAGAAGAAAAACATTTCCTGATAGAAAATACAGTTAAACACAAAGTCAGAAAATTTTGTGAAATGCTCTTTTCTTTAAAACAAGGAAGATCCAGGATCATACATACAGGGGTAAAGTTCTACTCTGACCTGAGAGCAGAGGGTGCCCATTCACCCCTGTGTTTGTTTCTTCATGGAGTAAAGGGTGATTAGCATCTGCTGCAACTTCTGTTTGAGGTCTTATCTGATACAAAAGTGAAGTATGTGGTTCCTACCCTAGATAAGATAATGAAGAAGTAAGGAAGATCTAAAACACATAATTTTGAGGCAACACAAATAGACCTCTAATCAGTGTGTAATGAAAGAACCAAAAATAATTGCCTAAGAGTACTTCTAGCCTGAATTTGAGATTAAAAGATACAGTGTTGATGGTTTATTTTAAAACATTAACTCATATTATTTTCCTACAGAAATCTCAACCAATTAATTTTTTAAATAGAGAGGATGTTTTGATTTAATATAGTGAATGACTAGTCATTATATGCCAAGAAATGTGTTTAACAATCAACTAAAATTATTAAGTACAATAAAGGCATTTAATAATCAGCTAAATTCCCCAAATATTTAAAGATTAAAAGCAAAGACAAACAATGTTTCACCCCACTAAGGACTTCCTCTGTAGATATCACTAAACTCTATGATTTCAAAAAATGAATGAGTAACTCCCTGTGATGATACTCTTCAGAAAATCCATCTTATTGCATTTGATCTAATGAGGGACTGGAGACAGGTATCTACGTGTAATAGAGAATACGAAATAAAAATGATAGCTACTGTTTTAAAATATTATTATATGCCAGCAGTTCTTCTAAGTACTTAAGATCATTGCTTGTATTTAAGTCTTATCTGAAGTAGCTGCTACTACTTTCCCTTTTAAGTAATAATAAAACTGAGTTTCAAGGATGATAAATAAATATAGGTTATGTGGTTCACAAGTGGTGGAGCTGGCATTTCGAACCAGAGCCATGTGTCTCTAAATCCTTAGCTCTTAACATAACATGTGTTACCTCCAAACCTTAATGGCAAATTTTGCCCGAATTGCTGAGCTAAGCATTGAGAAGCATGGCCCTCGTAGGGATTCCTTCCCATTCCCAAGGTATTAAGATACAGGTATAATGGAGTGGTTCAAAACAACAATTCTTTACGAGTTTCATTTAAATATCCCATAAAAATGAGTTTCTTCCACTTTATTTTCCTCTATCCTTTTTCTCCACTAAAAGGATTTAGCATTCTTTTAGAGGAAGAAAAAAAAAATCAAATTACTTCAATAGACAAGATTGATGGGACCTTGGAAAAAAATAATGATTGAAATTCTCAGCTGCTCTCCAAGGTGATTAAATCCTAATTGAGGAAAGGGCCTTGTGTGAAACCCTCAGGCTATACCAAGGCGGTTCTGTGGGCTCCGAAGGATATGCAGTTGGATCTATTGCATTCAGCGATTGCTTTAGGCAGTTACATATCGAGTGGTTACAATTCAATAATAGGAAGGGCTGACATTATAACGATTTCTACTCTCCCTAATTACTCTGTGATGTTTGTTGACGTGCATAAGTGATGATTCTGAAACACCATTTAAGAAGGCACAGAAGGTCTCTCATTTAGGTGAAAAAGCTCAATTTTAGGTGAGGTGACATTCTATTTTCCTCTTAATATATATTGTACACCCACCCTTTGAGCTTAATGCCCTCAGGTTGTTATCATTACTTAGCAATAGAAGATGACTATTCGGGGAAGAAATGACAAAGTTCTATTAATATTTAAGCAATAACATATCATTTGGATCCTCTCCAGAAACAAAATCTTGGGAGGGAAAATGTTCACAGGTTTTCAGAAAAAGTGTCTTCCCATTTTGCAGATTAGGAAAATGAGGTTTGAAGATATTAAATGCCTTGTCAAACACAACATAGGATATAAAGAACCAAGCTGTGTGTGCTTTGTTTTGTTAGTGCATTTGTGCTTTATTGATTTTAAGAGGGTATTCTTTTCTCTTTGAGTAAAATTCATTAGCAACTTTTCCATGTAATGAGTAACTAAAAGATGCTATATTAATAACTCATTTGACAGATCTTTTTGGATGCCCACCACATACCAGTGGTACAGAAACCAAATGCTGTTTCTGGGAGCTTATCATTGAGTGGTGAACAAAACACTGAACCGGTAACTAAGATTTAGGAAATTGATTTAATTCTTATATATAATATGGAGAGAAATTGAGAGAGAAGCACATTTGGCTTTTATCAGATGCTTTTTGAGTTTGGAGATGCAGAAAGAAAAGGAAAAAAATCCTTGGTAGACAATCAGGAAATATTGCAAACCAAAGGTTTAATTAAACGATCAACTTATGTACTAAAGAGTCTGACCATTTTTGATGCTTGGCTTCTGACGGCTTTCAGAACTCATACTTCCTTTATCCCTTCTTGCCCTGTATAAGAAAGTCTGGTGTATCTTCCTATGGTACCCATAGGTAAGATCAAATCATGCAAATCCTCATCCACATGTGAGAATGTACCACCAGCCCCATCTCTTAACCACAATGCAAACCAAAGCCATTACCTATCATGCAGCTCAAGGCACTCCAGACAAATGTGTGCACTTGCCCTTCCCTATTTTGTGTAAAATAAGCCTTTTCATTTCCTTCTGGTGCATGTGTGACATGATCTGCCTTGGTATCTGAGGAAAGTTGTGGGAAGAATATTTGATCCCACTCTCCACAGTGCTGCGAGAGCAGAATGGTTGAGGAATTATCGCCATTGCCCCTAGGGCTATCTTCTCTCCTTTGACTGCAAACTAGATCCTGGTAAGCATGCCCTTGGTGTAGCTGCCTGCTGGCTAGCCTGCACTCAGTACCATGCTGCTTCCTGCTGGTAAAACTTGGCTTTGAGCTGTACTGTGGTGCTTTTACAAAGTCCTACCAAGTCTCTGTTTTAGGTTTATGAACCCAAGTTGCAAGTTTAAAAAACTGGTGACAGGAATATGAGATTGAGAGTTTTTCTAAAAATGGAGCTGGGTTGTGTGTCTCAGCCTATGCTTTGTGTCTTAGATACCTTTTGCTTTTATTCCAGCATAAGCCATGATTATCATACACTCAGGAGAATGACCCTCATTCTCTAACAACTGGTTGTTTATATCAGGTATTGCTCTCCATTCTGTGAAACTCTTGGGAGATAGACCCATCCTCTGTGCAATATATGAGCCCATCAGGTATTCATTCATGTAAAAAAAAGAAGTTCATAGGCCCCAAACCAGATATCCTAACTTGGATCCTAGGAAGCCCCACATATATCTATCACTGCTGCCCATGCCTCTGTCACCAAAAAAACACCCTGATCATTAATGTTATAGGAGAAAAGACCTATGACACTCCATGACATGAATGTTTTATCCCTATCACTGTTAGAGAACTGGAAGACATCATACCCTAGCAGATATCTGTAAAATAAACCAACAAAGGCCCTGGGTTCAGCTGAGCACCATGGCTTATCAACATGTCAAGAGGTAAATTCCAACCCAGTTTAAGCCTAGGGCACCACAATCTCAATAAGACAACAATCACCATGAGGAAAGACCCTAATCCTGACAGTATTTATTTGAGACACTCTAGAGAAAGAAACGCACCTACTCATATGAGTAGGGTAGAGGGGACCTCCTGAAATATAGCTAGTAACCACATGCGTGAGCACACACATGCGTATGCACACACATGAGTGCATGCGTGTGTGCACACACACACACACAGAGTTGCAAAGACCTTGATACCAGGAGAGGAAACAAAAATTGAAAGAGATCTGCTATTTGATCCAATTGGAAATCCAAAGTTTACTCTATAAAATGGAGGAAAATTCCTTTGAAGCCACATGCTCAGCTCATTGGGATCTCAAGTCCATGTTACAGGGAACTTTATTGTGTTAAGACATTGGGAATGCAACCTCAGAGATGCTGGGCCTTATATTTCTCACTCTAGAGCAAAGTGTCATTGAGTCCGTTTGTCATACTTTAATCAACTGCTTGCTTACATGGAAATTTTTTTATTCCATTCAAAGTTTGCATATGAGTTCCTACTTTCTTCATTTTGTCCATTCAAATAGAATTTAGCTAGACATTTTTTTCACATTTCATATATGGTTTGAGAGGCAATTTTAACTCAGGCTTTTTTCCTAAAATATAAAATGTTTGTAAAAAATTTCCTTTGCTTGGGATATGGCTTATGCTGCAAGTAAGACAAAGTATTTATTCATTCTCTAATGTATGTTTATGGTCTGCCTGTATGCTTATTCTCTAATGTATATTTAGTGTCTGCCTGTAGGTACTAAGCATATATATAACTATGAAAGACAAGGACTGTGTGCTTGGGAGTTTATAATTAGCTGTATTTAAAGTAGTTATCAGTTCAGTTCAGTTGTGTCCAACTCTTTGCGACCCCATGGACAGCAGCACGCCAGGCTTCCCTGTCCATCACCATTTTCTGGAACTTGCTCAAACTCATGTCCATCGAGTTGGTAGTGCTATCCAACCATGTCATCCCCCGTCATCCCCTTCTTCTCCTGCCTTAAATCTTTCCTAGCATCAGAGTTTTTTCTAGTGAATCAGTTCTTTGCATCAGGTGGCCAAAGTATTGGAGCTTCAGCTTCAATATCAGTCCTTCCAATGAATATTCAGGACTGATTTCCTTTAGGATGAACTGGTTGGATCTCCTTGCAGTCCAAGGGACTCTCAAGAGTCTTCTCCAACACCACAGCTCAAAAGCACCAATTCTTTGGTGCTCAGCTTTCTTTCACCACTCAACTCTCACATCCATACATGAATACTGGAAAAACCATAGCTTTGACTATATGCTGTCTAGTTTGGTCATAGCTTTTCTTCCAAGGAGCAAGCATCTTTTAATTTCATGGCCACAATCACCATCTGCAGTGATTTTGGAGACCAAAAGATAAAGTCTGTCACTGTTTCCACTGTTTCCCCATCTATTTGGCATGAACTAATGGGACAGGAAATGGCAACCCACTCCAGTACTCTTGCCTGGAGAATCCCATGGAGGGAGGAGCCTGGTGAGCGACTTCACTTTCACTTTCAATGGGACAGGATGCCATGATCTTAATTTTCTGAACGTCGAGCTTTAAGCCGGCTTTTTCACTCTCCTCTTTCACTTTTATCAAGAGGCTCTTTAGTTCCTCTTCACTTATAGCTATAAGGGTGATGTCATCTGCGTATCTGAGGTTATTGATATTTCTCCCTGCAATCTTGATTCCAGCTTGTGCTTCATCCATCCATATAGTAAAGTAGCTATATTCGATGTATTATTCCTCCCTTAGATGTGATTAAGGCAACAAGGTTGGTCCTACTAAATTCACCCAACTAGTCCTATTTCTGAAGCGTATGCAACCCTCATAAGTTGCATCTGTGACAATCCTGTCTCTTGAGTTTTGGAGTTACAATCATTACAATCATACATTCATTGGAGTTACAATACATACATTCATACACATGCTTCAGTGGAGTGGGAGTATAAAAGAAGAAGTTATCTTTGTCTAGTCTGTCAGAAGGGACGTCATGGAGAGTTGCATATGAGGTAGACGAGTTTATCAGAAAGCAATGTTACTGGAATATTATGCTGAAATGAGAGAGGAGGAGAAATTTGGCTGTGGTTAGATTTTCAGTGAGTATAAAATTTATTCTTTACCATGAAAGAATGGGAACCACTGAATAATTTTGAGAAAGTAGGTAATGTAGTTTGATTTGCATATGTGAAAGAACATTTTGGTGGCATATGTGGAGAATTAATTAAAAAGCAACAAAGATACTGGGATAATCAAGAATTCTTGGAATATTTTATGTGTAGCATTCTCTATACTTATTTGTGTATATCACTGTATTAGAAGAGAAAATAGAGGCTGTAGTGATAAGTTGATACAAAAATAGTAGCATTAAATTAAAACAAGATAAATTATTTATTCAAATTTGGATGTAACTGGATTATATCTGTCTATAGATTTCCTTTTTTTTTTTTTNTTCCTTTTTTTTTTTTTTGGTGCTTTTTATTTTTGATTTATTTATTCATTTTTTTTTACTTTACAATACACTGGAGAAGGAAATGGCAACCCACTCCAGTGTTCTTGCCTGGAGAATCCCAGGGACAGGGGGCCTGGTGGGCTGCCGTCTAAGGGGTCACACAGAGTCAGACAGGACTGAAGCGACTTAGCAGCAGCAGCAGCATACTATATTGGTTTTGCCATACATTGACATGAATCCACCACGGTTGTACATGAGTTCCCAATCCTGAAAACCCCTCCCACCACCCTCCCCATATCATCTCTCTGGGTCATCCCAGTGCACCAGCCCCAAGCACCCAAGCATCCTGTATCCTGTATCGAACCTAGACTGGTGATTCGTTTCTTACATGATAGTATACATGTTTCAATGCCATTCTCCCAAATCATCCTACTCTCTCCCTCTCCCACAGAGTCCAAGATTCTGTTCTATACATCTGTGTCTCTTTTGCTGTCTCACATACAGGGTTATCATTACCATCTTCCTAAATTCCATATATATGTGTTAGTATACTGTATTGGTGTTTCCTTTTAATACACCAAGCATTCTTTAGAAAATAACAATTCTATAAGCTAGCTACTTTTCTCTCCATTTTATGGATGAAGAAACTGAGACTAAAGCAGTTAAGTCATGTAATAAATAACAAAGCTGAAACTTGAAGTTGGCTTTATCAGATATGATTAACATTAAATTTCTTATGCTTCTGACAACTCACTTGATTCAGGCCTGCACTACACTCTGCTGCCGGCCAAATACTGCCACATACATGAAGTTTGATATCTAGAGGTGAAAGCTTTTAGATCAGGTTCCTAATGGCTTAGCTGACAGATTTGATGGATTGATAGACTTAATAAAAAGGAGAAATGGTAAACAAACAAACAAACAAATACATAATTACCACCCTTTGTTCAGGCATTCATTGATTATTGTGCATGATTTATTTTGTTTTTGAGATAAGAACAATTAAATGCATATAGAGAATATAGAAATAAGGTCTATAAATATGTCTATGCTAGGTTCAATGAATTTTGTTAAATTTTTTTTAAAAAATAGAGCTAGAAATTCAGAGAAAAAACAATCAATACACATGAAGTCTGATTTCATGTTGACATTGGTAAATACTTTGATATTGAGTACTTTTCACTTGCTTCGAATCACTACTCTAGAGACCAAGTAAACACTTTTGGAAATATGGTGAAATATCAATATACTCCTCTATTCTTTGGTAGACTATGTTTTTGTTTTGAGATTGAGGCAGCCCACTGGGAAACTTTCTTTAAAAAATTAGGCACTATAAATTCTTTACTTGTATCTTCTCTTATTCCTGTCAGCAGCATGATTTTATCAGTTAGAAAAATGATAAGTGGATCTCTATTGAGCTCCACAAGAATTCACACTGAGCTACTGGATGTTAGCAGTGTTTTATAAATTATTTTTAGGAGTATTCTAACATCCACAATCCCAAGAAATATATAAATTATTTCTATTCTGCACACGAAAGGTATATAGATAAAGGAGGTGCTTTCCTTTCATATGATAACTTGCAGGACTCTATTTGATTATTATAAACAGGTGACATTTATCTAGCAATATATTAAGGATTAATAATCTTTTATAAAGGAAAACATTGCCTAGGAAACAGAGGGATGGGACTCATGCTCAGGATACAAATTACTGTTTCTTTAGTATTCACAGAATAATCATGAAAACAACAAATATGTATGGAGTATGCATTATAGGCAATTAATAACAATGTTCTATGGTTATATAGTGAGAAAGCTTTTTAAAAAGTGAATATGTTAATTTCTCTTGGGAACTTACCTTGTAATTCAAACATGAAAAATGTGTGTCACTCATTCTGTCACTTACCCTTTCTGGCCCTAGGCAATCTTGAGTTATCAAAGACACTACCTGAGCCCTGACTAAGCCACCTAAACCACCTCAACACTGTAATTCTTCTTGGCCTCAAATGAATCTATGAGTTAGACTACAAGTTGAATCTATGAGCCAATCCTGGTGACTATGCTAAAGATAAGTGGGAAAGAATAATAGACGTTTATTTGAGGAGTATCTATTTTGTAAAACATAGACGTTGAGTTTGGATAAAGGAAGGGAATACATTCTAGATGCAGTTGGGACACAAGTAAACAGAGGCAGGAGAAAACTGGCTTAGTTCAATATCATCATTTAGCTAGTCAACAATCAAAGCAAAATATAAATGGTGAGTTTACATCTCAAGTTCAAATAAAAACACCATTGCCTAATATTTAATTCAGTTTCCTGAACGATGCTCCAGGGAACATTAGCATTGTGGAATGTTCCATAAGAAGAGCTATTAATCAATTAAACTAAGGGAATCATGCATATTACTTACTTAAACATTCATCTAATAATTACTGAGCACTTATTTGGTTCTAAGTATCTTTTCAGATACTGAAGACCTAACAGTAGAAAAATTAAAATTCTTAATTGAGGTATGTTGAAAATAAAACATTTTTAATTTATATGTGTGTGTGTGCGTGTGTGTGTGTAATATTTCAGATGATAATAAATACTATTTTAAAAAAGCAGGTGAGGTTGATGAAATTTTTATTTTAATAAAAGACATTTAAGAAAAGATCTTTTTCAGAAGGTGATATATGAGTTTAGACTTGAAAGAAATATGAAAGCAAAATATAGATATCTAGGGAGAGGGTGTATCAGACAGAAGGTAGATCAGTAAAACTCTGAGTTGAGAGAGAGCTCAGCTTACGTAATCAAGGCACCATAAGGATGTCACAGAAAGAGTGATGAGATTAACAAGGCTGGGTCAAGTGGGAGATTTAAGTCATTTTTGCTAATCAGTTTGGGAAGACAATGGAGGGTTTTGAGCAAAGGAAAAAAAAATGAGATCTGATATATGTTTTAAATGGGACAGTAGAAGCCATGTGGAGAATATACAATGAAAGCAAAAACATGTGAAGCAGGGAACTAGTTTGGAGATTATTTTAATATTATAGGCAAGAAACTCTGTGGTTTAAATCAAAGTGTTTAGAATAATGAGGTAAAGAATTTTCAGCTTTGGGATATTTCTTGATGAAAGAATCATCAGATTTCCTAGTATATTATTTGTGGTGTTCAAAAGGAACAGAAGAGTCAACAAAAACTCCAAGTTCACTGGCCTGGATGAGCAGAAGAATTCACGTATGATGGTAAAAAGCACTTTGCAGTCAAAGTGCCCACTAACCTTAGAGTTTTCCCTTACTAACTGGAATTCTGGACAAGCCATCTGAGTTCTCTTATGCCTCAGTCTTCCCATTGATAAAATGAGTGTGGTAACAGTAACTGCTTCATGGGGTTATTATGGGTAGTAACTGAGTTAACAGTTAATAAATCACTTAGAATAGTGTCTGGAAGATAGCATGCCCCCTCTAATTGTTTATTGAAATATAACCTAAAGGAGAAGCAGTTCCGAGGTGAAGAAAGTCAAGAATTTAGTTTAAGATAGCTATTAGATATTTAAGGGAAGAAGATGTACAAGTAGATGGTTATATTAATCTAAGTCTTCCAGGTATTAATTTGACAGTTATCAGTGTACAGATGTTATACAAGGTAGGAGCTTGGACAAGATCCCCTAAGGAGTGAGAGCAGATAAGTAAGATGATAGAGCAGTGCATTCTGAATCATCCCAACTCTAGAGATCACAGACTTTAGGTCTGGGAAGAAAGGAAATAACAACGTGGCAGAGAAGAAACAAAATAAAATTTGGAAGCTAAGCAAATAAAATATTTCTATAAAACAATAATGCATTTACATTTTAAAAAAGACGTTTTTCAGGTACAGTACCTATTCATATTAAAAACTTAAAAATAGGAATCGATGGTCACTACCTTTGAACTCTATGACAAAATGTATTAATGTGTACATCAGTCTAAGAACCAGAATCTTACACAACAGGGTGACAATAGATTTTATTTATATGTTTCCCATTTAAAATAGGAAACATAAAAATAAAACATTTAAACATAAAACTTAAAGCAATGTCCAAAACTTATAAAGCCATAAAATATTTCTGAAAGACATATACATTGACTTGAAAAAATAAATAATAGGAAGACTGAACATCATAAAGATATTGGTTCTATCTATGTTAATCAGTAAACTTAAGGAAATTCTAATTTTTCAGTTTTTTTGTTGATGCTTTATAGTTTTGAAATGAAATTGATTATAAAATTAATTTGGAATAAACCTAACTGAGGAGACAAAAGAGCTATATACAGAAAACTATAAGACAGTAATGAAAGAAATCAAAGACAATATAAAGAGATGAAGGGATATTCCATGTTCCTGGGTTGGAAGAATCAATATTGTGAAAATGGCCATACTACCAAAAGCAATCTATAGATTCAGTGCAATCCCTATCAAATTACCAATGGCATTTTTCACAGAAGTAGAACAAAATTTTTCACAATTCATATGGAAATACAAAAGGCCCAGAAGAGCCAAAGCAATCTAGAGGAAAAAAGAATGGAAATGGAGGAACCAACTTACCTGATTTCAGACTATACTACAAATCTACACTCATCAAGACAGTATGGTACTCACACAAAAACAGAAATACAGACTAATGGAACAGAATAGAAAGCCCAGAGATAAAACCACACACATATGGGCACCTTATCTTTGACAAAGGAGGAAAGAATATACAATGGGAAAAATATAGTCTCTTCAATAAATGGTGCTGGAAGAACTGAACAACTACATACAAAATAATGAAATTAGACTACTTCCTAACGCCTTACACAAAGATAAACTTAAAATGGATTAAAGGCAGAAATGTAAGACCAGAAACTATAAAACTCTTAGAAGAAAACATAGGCAGAACACTGCATGACATAATCATAGCAAGAGCCTTTATGACCTACCTCTTAGAATAATGGAAATAAAAACAAAAATAAATAAATGGGACCTAATTAAACTTAAAGGGCTTCCCAGTAGCACAGCTGGTAAAGAGTTCACCTACAATGCAGGAGATCCCAGTTAAATTCCTGGGTCAGGAAGATCCACTGGAGAAAGGATAGGCTACCCACAGGAATATTCTTGGGCTTCCGTGGTGGCTCAGTTGGTTAAGAATCCACCTGCAGTGCAGGAGACCTGGGTTCAATCCCTGGGTTGGGAAGATTCCCTGGAGAAGGGAACGGCTACCTACTCCAGTATTCTGGCCTGAAGAATTCCATGGACTATATAGTCCATCAGTTCAGTTCAGTTCAGTTACTCAGTAGTGTCCGACTCTTTGCGACCCCATGGACTGTAGCATGCCAGGCCTCCCTGTCCATCATCAACTCCCAGTTCATGTCCATTGAGTCGGTGATGCCATCCAATCATCTCATCCTCTATCATCCCCTTCTCCTCTTGCCCTCAGTCTTTCTCAGCATCAGGGTCTTTTCGAATGAGTCAGCTCTTCGTATCAGGTAGCCAAAGTACTGGAGTTTCAGCTTCAACATCAGTCCTCCCAAAGAATATTTAGGACTGATTTCCTTTAGGATGGACTTGTTGGATCTCCTTGCAGTCCAAGGGACTCTCAAAAGTCTTCTGCAACACCACAGTTCAAAAGCATCTATTCTTCAGTGCTCAGCCATCTTTATAGTCCAACTCTCACATCCACACATGACTACTGGAAAAACCATAGCCTTGACTAGATGGACCTTTGTTGGAAAAGTAATGTCTCTGCTTTAACATGCTGTCTAGGTGGGTCATAACTTTTCTTCCATGGAGTAAGCGTCTTTTAATTTCATGGGTGCAGCCACCAACAGCAGTGATTTTGGAGCCCCCCAAAATAAAGTCTCTCACTGTTTCCACTGTTTCCCCATGTATTTGCCATGAAGTGATGGAATCAGATGCCCTGATCTTAGTTTTCTGAATGTTGAGTTTTAAGCCAACTTTTTCACTTTCATCAAGAGGCTCTTTAGTTCTTCTTCGCTTTCTGCCATAAGGGTGGTGTCCTCTGCATATCTGAGGTTATTGATATTTTTCCCAGCAATCTTGATTCCAACTTGTGCTTCCTCCAGCCCAGCGTTTCTCATGATGTACTCTGCATATAAGTTAAATGGGGTTGCAAAAAGTCTACATGACTGAGCAAATTTCACTTTCACTTTTCAATTAAATTTAAAAGCTTTTAGTCATCTAAAGAAACTAAACCAGGTGAAAAGACAACCCTCAGAATAGGAGAAAATAATAGCAAAGGAAACAACTGACAAAGAATTAATTTCTAAAACCTATGAGCAGCTCATACAACTCAATACCAGAAGAGCAAATAACCTAATCAAAAAGTGGGCAAAAGACCTAAACAGACATTTCTCCAAAGAAGACATACAGATGGCTAATAAACACATGAAGTGATGCTCAATATCACTCATTGTTAGAGAAATGCATATCAAACCTACAATGAGGTATCTCTTCACTCCAGACAGAGTGGCCATAAGCAAAAACCCCACAAAAACAAGTGCTGGAGAGGGTGTGGAGAAAGGGGAACTCTCCTACACTGATGATGGGAATGTAAATTGATACAGGCACTATGAAAGACAGAATGGAGATTTCTTTAAAAACTAGGGCTGAAACTACCATATTAACACATATATATGGAATCTAGAAGGATGGTACTGATGAATCTGTTCACAGAGCAGTAATGGAGATGCAGACATAGAGAACAGACTAATGGGTAAAGGCGGGGGAGAAGAGGGAGAGGAAGAGTGTAGCATGGAGGTGTATATACTAACATATGTAAATAGGCAGTGGGAACTTACTATATGACTCAGGGAACTCAAACTGGAGCTCTGAAATTACCTAGAAGGGTGGGAGGTGGGAGAGAGATTCAAGAGGGAGGAGACATAAGTACAAGTACCATTAATTCATGCTGATATATGACAGAAATCAAACCAATATTGTAGACCAATTGTCAATCAGTTAAAAATGAATATTAAAAATAAATGAAACTAATTTGGAAAGCAAACAAGAAGTTTAAAAAAAAAAAAAACACTGGGAAATAAATCCCTGGTTTGATAGTGGTATAGCCCACTAAACATTGACATATGCTATAAAACCTCTGTAATTAAAAAAAAAAAAAAATCTGGTATCAATAGTGGCAGTTGTATAGATCAGAACAGATAATCCAGAAATAGTCTAACTGCAAATGAAATTCCAAACACAATAATGGCAGCATCTCAAATCTCAAGAGAAAATTACTCTTTTTAATAGGAAGTGTTGATGAAAATGAATGTCTCTATAGGAAAAAAACAATGAGTGGATTAATCAAAATTTACAAACTCTAAATGTGTTAGATAATTGAATGTAAAGAAGTGAAATTATACAGGTAGTAGAAGAAAATATGTTCATCTTTACAATTGGGGAGCAGAGATAATCTTACTAACTATNTAACTATGACACAAAGCCCCAAATCAACAAAACATTTTAATTTAACTTAATTACACAAAATTTTAAAGACAATAAATTCTAACAACAATACAGAAATAAATAGTTCATAGAAAATAGAAGTGCAAATGGACCTTAACCTTAAGAAATTGATTGAAAGGCTTTCATGATAAGAAAACTGATCAGCTTTCTCATAATAAGAAAAGTGCAACTAAAACTTATTGAAATATTTATCTACTATCAGATTGGAAACACCTAAAAGTTTGACAGCATATTTTTTTGGTGAGGCTGTGGGAGGGCAAACACCCTCAGATTTAGCTGATTGGGAATACCGACTGAAATGAACACATACATTTTATCTGTGGAGCCTACATTCTACTTTCAAAGATCTATCTAAAAAACACACTGGCAAAAATAAAAACATATACATGTGCAAGACTAATTATCGTGGCACTGCTTGTCAGCTTCAAATGTTGAATAATTGTGTATTCACAGTACAGAATGCTACATAACTTTAAAAAGCGCTTCCCTGGTGGCTCAGCCATAAAGAATCCACCAGCAATGCAGGAGACACAGGAGATGAGCATTGTATCCCTGGGTGGGGAAGATCCCCTGGAGGTGGGCATGGCAACCAGCTCCACTATTCTTGACAGGCAGATCCTCTGGACAGAGGACCCTGGCTGACTGGTACATGGGATTGCAAAGAATCGGACACAAATGAAGTGACTGAGCATACAAGCACACAGATGAACTGTATACTACCATGGATGATTTTGGGATAAATTTGCACTCTATTCTGAAGATCATTTCACTGAGTATACAATAGAACACATACACACACACACACACACACACACACACAAGCATGCATACATATAAAAAGATGAACTCATAGGAAATACCCATGTACATAGGCTGTCCTAGTTTTTCCCAGTGTCTTCTCTCTAGGGATTCTTGGAAACTGTACCACAGAAAGGAAGGAAATAAAATATCCTGGCTGAGACATTCTCTATGATAAGGAAACATACTTTTGTCATTTCTAATTAATGAAACTTAGTTCTGAATAAAGAAACAGCATTAAGAAACAGATTATTCACCTTCCAAAAGATCACTTGTGTTTTTCAATAAATATTAGTTTGCAAGCTTTTATAACCTTCAACTTCTTAGAGAAAACAAAAAGATTTAAAAGGTAAGTTAATTATTTTTCATGCTTTAGAAAATAAATATGTTTTAAAGTTGATAACTACAAGATCTGCATTAAAATAAAGATTTCCCACACATCATGCTTTAGCAAAGGAGTGCTTCTTTATTCTTTATTGTCACTACCTAAGTAATGCCTTCCTTATGATTTTGACTGAAGTTAGTTTATCAACTAGAAATCTAATGTGTATGTAAAAATGATGTCAGTCATAACACAACTGCACAGATGAAATAAATACCTCATTTTGGTCCCCAGTAGTAAAAGATTTCCTTGTAAATATAAATGAGATAAAATACGAGTGAAAAATTCTTCTCTAACTTACCATAAGCAAACTTCCATAGAACAGTCTAGGATTTTTCAGTTCCATGAGGCAAACAACTGAGGTAGTAGGGCTTGCCCTGAAATTCTTGGGTGTACTGGACATTTAATCCCACTACATGGGGTGTAAGTTTATTTCAGTGATGTTTTTTATAAATGAGAAATTTATAGGTATGAAAAGCCCATGAATTCCTTGTCACACAGTCCTGAGTCAGACTGTTGGTCAATATTTAGTGAATATACACTCTGGTGCCAGGCATGATATCAATATTAAGTGTGGAGTATTCATTTATTTGGTTTTTCTAAATCTAGTAAGAAAGTTTTGGGTGTTTTTTGTTGTTGTTGTTGTTTTACTTTATTTTTTTTCCAACCACCAATCCTCACTTCAGGCAACTACCATTGTTCTCTGTATCTATGAGCTTGTGGCTTTCTATTTTAAAGATTGCATGTATAAGAGGTATTCATCTTTTCAGGTCTGACTTGTTTCACCTAACATAATGCACTCAAGGTCCAGCCATGTTGTCAGAAATGGGAAGATATCACTTTTTATGGCTGAATCAACACTCGTGTGTGTGTGTGTGTGTGTGTGTGTGTGTGTGTGTGTGTGTGTGACTATTTCTTTATCCAGTCACCCATTGATTGACACAGGTTACTTCCATGTCTTGGCTTTTGTAAACAATACTGCAATAAATACTAACTTTTCAAATTAGTGTTTTCATCTTTTTCAGATTAATACTCAGAAGTGGAATTTTTCGATCATATGGCAATTCTATTATTTTTTTAAAACCTCATACTGTTTACCAGAGTGAATGCATCAATTTATAATCTCACCAACCATGCAAAAGGTTTATTTTTTTCACATCCTCACTAGCAATTGTTATGTCTTTCCTTTTTGATAATAGCCATTCTAACAGGTGTATGGTAATATCTCATTGTTTTGATTTGTATTTTCCTGATGATTAATGATGTTGAGGATATTTTAATGGACCTGTCAGACATTTATATGTCTTCTTTTGAAAAATTTCTATTCAGACCTTCAGCCTATTTTTTAATCGTATTTTTTTTTTTGCTATTGTGTGAGTTCTTTATATATTTTGGATATTAGCTCCTTATCATAAATATGATGAGTTTCCCAGATGCCACTAGTGGTAAGGAACCTGCCAGCCAATGCAGGAAACAGAAGAGACACAGGTTCTATCCCTGAGTTGAGAAGATCCCCTGGAGAAGGAAATGATAACCCATTCCAGTATTCTTGCCTGGAGAATCTTATGGACAGAAGAGCCTAGAGGGCTATTGTCCATAGGGTCGCAAAGAGTCAGACACAATTGAAGTGACATACCACACTACTGACATCATACATATGATATACAAGTGTTTACTCTTATTCAATAGGTTGCCTTTTCATTTT
Source organism: Redunca redunca (assembly GCA_006410935.1). Classification (NCBI taxonomy): domain Eukaryota; kingdom Metazoa; phylum Chordata; class Mammalia; order Artiodactyla; family Bovidae; genus Redunca; species Redunca redunca. The sequence goes on from SJYQ01002428.1 coordinate 504,093, forward strand.
GTTAATGGTTTCCTTTGTTGTGAAAGCTTTTTAGTATGATGTTCCACTTATTTATGGCAAGGAGCTTATTACATATGTTTTCTTCTAGATGTTTTATAATTTCAGGCCTTATCTTTAAATTTTTAATCCATTTTGAGTCAATTTTTATGTAGGGTATAAGATAGTGGTGTAGTTTCATTCTCTTTTGCATTTGACTGTCTAGTTTTCCCAATACCACTTAGTAAAGAGACCTTCCTTTCCCCATTGCATATTCTTGGCTCTTTTGTATTAAATTCATTGGCCATATATGCCTGCATTTATATTTAGGCTGTTCCATCCTGTTTCATTGATCTCTGTTTTAATGCCAACATCATACCATTTTCATTACCATGGCTTTATAACCTAGTTTGAAATCAGGGAGCATGACACTTCCAGTTCTGTTGTTCTTTTTTAAGATTGCTTTGTTTTTTCAAGGTCTTTCACGGTTTCATACAATTTAAGATTGTTTGCTCTATTTCTGTGAAAAATATCATTGGGATTTTCATAGAGATTGCACTCAATCTAAATATTGCTTTGGGTCATTTGGACAGTTTAACAATGTTGATTTTTCCAGTTCATGAGCAAGGAAGACATTTCCATTTATTTGTGACCTCTGTTATTTCTTTCATTAATGTCTTGTGGTTTTCAATATATAGGTCTTTCAACTTCTTGGTTAAACTTATTCCTAGGTATTTTATTCTTTTTGATGCAGTTGTGAAATGGGATTATTTTCTTTACTTCTCTTTCTGATAGTTTACTATTAGTGCACAGAAGCCCAAAAGATTTTTGTGTATTGATTTGGTACCCTAGCAAACTGGAGCTCAGTTCTTATACCAATTACCGCCCCTAGAATTAGGTTTCCTTTGTGTTCACTGTTTTATCTTCTGTTGTGCAAATGTCAGTTTTGCCTTCCACCTACCCTTCCAAGTGCCACCATTTCAAAAGCCTCTTTCTACAGTTTATCACCTTTCTTGTGTACACTGGTACAGCATAATTACCTCCAACTTTATACATAGTTCCCTAGATTCTCAAGAACTACACATCAGTTTATTTAGAAGTCTTTATTCACAATATTTTAAAAAATCCAATTAAACTACAGCTGTAGAGCTAACATCTTTGATTTTTAAAAATCACATGAAGTGTAAACACTCAATCTGTTTAACAGTAGATTTATTTTTTTCATCATATCACATCTTGCAACTGATTCTTTTCTACCTGGATTCTTTGTAAATATGTATTTTCTAAAGATTTTTACTTTGGGATATTACAATATGAGTATTGCCAACAACCAAATTCCCCTGTAGCCTC
>SJYQ01002428.1:505434-521376 GCA_006410935.1 Redunca redunca
CCAGATGTCTTTTTTAAATATTTATTTCAAATCACTATCTAATTCTATATAGATTTGGTACTATTTTCTTATTTTTCTCTGAACTACATTACATTACCATTGCTTTTTCTCTTATGCATTCTCTTTGAATAATAAGAAAAATATGTATAGAATAAAGGTTAAGAGTCTTATCTATGCAGTGAAAATGTCTGGGCTAAAACCTTCACACTGTCATTTACAGTATGGACTTCAAAAAGTTCCTTAAAACTTCTGGGAACCTCTTTCCTTACATGTTAAAACAAAAACAACAGTAACAAAATAAGGTGGAGGAGGTAGTAATACCAAAAGATTGATGTAGAATTAAGTAGTTTAACAGATATAAAGATTTGAGTGGCCCCAGGCAAATAATAAATGTTTAATACACTTTAAACATTTTTCTGTTTTTCATTTTGGAAACATTGACTTCAAATGCCAGCTGCTATAAGATGTCTGAGCAGCAGGATTATAGACTTGGCAAGATTGTTTTTCAACTATCATTTACGTGAATGCTTTCACTAAGAAAATCAGTGTCTTAGCCACACTGACACATTATTGCTGCAGAAAGATTTCCACCCCTTTGATTTAAAAACATCCAGTATCTGGAAAAGTAGCAAAGCAATGGTTGAGTGAAGTCGCTTAGTCATGTCTGACTCTGCAACTCCGTGGACTGTAGCTTAAGAGGTTCCTATATCCAAGAATTTTCCAGGCAAGAGTACTGGAGTGGGTTGCCATTTCCTTCTCCAGGGGATCTTCCCGACCCAGGGAATGAACCCTGGTCTCCCACATTGCAAGCAGATGCTTTTACAGTCTGAGACACCAGGGAAGCCACATGGAAGTAATAGGCTGGTCTAAATTCGTAAGAATATTTTCTAAGAATCAAGGAGAATGAAGACAATTGAGTCCCTCATCCAGGAAATGTGGAATAAAATTCACAAGAATTATGTGCCCTAGGGAATTCCCTGGGAGATCAGTGGTTAAAACTCTGTGCTTTCATTGCTGAGGGTATGGGTTCAATCTCTGGTCAGGGAACTAAGATCCCACAAACCGCATGGTACAGTCAAAACATAAATAGATAAAAAATAAAATTAAGAGAATTACATGCCCTAGAGCAATGACATATACTTTGAGATATCTCAAAATCACCTGCAATGCTTACTAAATATATTTTATATATACTATTTACAAAGAATCAGAATGCATCCATTCTATTCACTAGCTATGTGGTAGGTCCCCAGTACTGGTCTGAGCCAAGCTCCCAGTGTGAACCAAAGTTTGAGAACCATTAGCTTTGATCAAGATTTATCAAGCTATTCCCTGAGGCCCAAGTCTGACCCAGTACCTGATTTTGTAAATAAAGTTTTATTAAAATACAGCCACATTCACTCATTTACATGTTATTTATGGTTGCTTTTACATTATTATGGCAGAAGTTGAGTAGCTGTGAAAGAAAATATGGAACCCACAAAGCCTATTTACTATCTGGCCCTTTACAGAAAAAGTTTGCCAACTCTTGACTTAGAGCATGGCATAGAAGTGAATTCATCACATAGAAGATTGTGTTATCTTTTACCAGCCCAGACAAGAGGGAATGGAATCATTTTCAGAATGTCTAGTTACATTAATTTTAAGAAAGTTACATACCATGAAAAGCTTCTTCTAAAAACAAACCAACAAACAAGACAAAACAAATGAGAATACCTAGTAAATCTAGTTCTCTTCATTTGTCAAGGGAATGAAGAATAAAAGCTTAATAGGAGGTCACATACAGCACTCTGTTCTTCTTAGCTGTTATTTTTTAATTTCTAGCATACCATAGCTATAGTTTTCAATAATAAATCAGTGACAATTGAAATCAAATAGTATGAGAATAATGAGCATTAGTTTAAGAGCATGAAGTTTAAGATGTTAATTTGACAGGAGTCTGATTGAAGCTAGAAGTTAACAACACAGTGAACTATTTTCAGAAATTACACTGACTCCATCCAAAAGTCCAAACTGGCTAATTTCAAAAGATTGCTTCATGTAACGTTTCCAGCATTGTCTCCTACTTGGATGAATGCAGGAAACGGCTCTGGAAGATAAAATAACCACCCTTGTCCCTCTATATGCTCCACACATTTCACATGAACCTGAACACTGCTTGGAAAGCCAGAATTCTATGAGAGAAAGTATTGATTTTTATCAACCTGGAAAGTGAAACGAGAGAGAGAATGACTGCCAGTCATAGGGAGTTTTGTTCAGGTCAACAACCCCTAAGTTTTATAGGAATTGTTCAGAAATTACAAATGTTGCAGTGCTAAAGGACTCTGACATAAGGCTGGAAAACACATTTTAACACTGGGTAGAGCTCAGCCTCTGTTCTGACAGGGTCACTGAAATCCAGAGCATATTAAGTACACCATAAAGGTTCAAATGAGGCTGCTTTGGAGGATGGTTTTTGGCCTAGATGGAGCAAGCATTCACATGTGGAGTTAAAATCAGTGCTGGAAAGTACTGCGTAAATCAGCTGGCTTGCTGCTGCTCTATTCCTACTTGTGCTTGTCCACATTAGGACATAATGTGACAGGTCCCTCCAGAGGAAAATGTCAATCAGCAAAGCACAGGAAATAGCTTCATAAGTAACCTTTTCATGTTCTTGTCTCTTTAAATCCTTTGGTTTCTTGTTTTGCTTGAATTAAACCTAATTTTATTGGGGAAATGAATAAGCTATGTTTCAGTTCTGTTTGCCTACATTTTTCTTCTATAAGTCAGCATCTGCAAGTGGTGACACAGAAGTAACTATTGAGATATATTATACTTTTGTATTTGTTTCTTCTTCTTCTTCTTTTTCTTCTTCTTCTGCAGTGCTCTAGCATTGTCTGTATGTCTTAAACACTTCCCTTCACAAGCCTGTACTGGAGGAAATGAAAATGAACCCCTCAGTCTAGAAAAACTTTTCACTCCAATGGTCTTGTAGGGTGTCATAGGGGCTAATGGGCTCTCTTGCTCTCTTAGTATCCTCTAATGTCTGTGCTACCATCCATGCCCACAGATAGATTTTCTTATCTATTAGAATCCCATTCACTTATCAAACTTCATTGAATTGATGAGTTGAGATTTATAAAAATAAATAAACTAAAATGTAATCAATGAGGACAAAAATAGTCAATATATTTTGAACTTCTCTCTTAAAGGACAGAATTCTCAAATTTCCTAACCAATGAAGAATTTATCTGAGTAAAAGCAAGTCATTATGTTAACAGAATATAAAACATGCTGGTTAAATCAAAGAGGTCCCAGAGAAACCTTATACTTGTCTGTAGAAAGATAACATGAGTTAGTCATTAGAACTGGGATACAGAATTGCTTTTTAAAAAAATTCTAAGACCACCCTTCCCCAAAGGATGTCAATGTCAGAAACACTGTGTGGCTGATTTCAGGGGTTTTGATGATGCTCTAAAACCTGATGAGGTTAACAGCACTTCCTGTGCCTCATAACATCACATAGTGCATAGTATATTAGCATATTAGACAGTAAATTAAGCCAAGTATACTATGATAACAACTTTTTTTTTAAATACAGTCTCATTAGCTGGTAGTAATCAGTCCAACTTGGGAAAGAAGTATAGATAACAAGCTATACACAAACAGTTGCTGACATGCACTATAAGATAAGTGAAATGTCTTTAGAGTACTAAAGATATTTTTGATGGAAAATATATAATTGCTTCAGTTGTTATTTTACATTATATGTTACTGTATCATTACACTTTGAGGGGGTGACTAGAATAATGTGACTTCAAGAGTTAGATCACAAAACTGAGAATTTCTTTTTTCCTTTATATAAGTATTTTGGAGGCTTCAAAGGAAGATGCTATCTGAAACTAAGGGAACAATTATTTTTATTTTGTTAATGTAACTAGAATTATAAGCTCTTAGTTGTATGAAATTTTCCTTAAAAATGAACTTTAGACTTGTGGGGTTTTTTTCAAGATCAGTAAAAGTTTTCCACAAGAGAAGATAGCACACTGAAGCAGATACATGAGTAAATGACAAACAGATTAAAAGTAGGCACATAAAATGTGTCATGTGAAAAGAAAACTCAGCAAATATATTAATTGTTTGGCTTACTTATTGTGAGGATAAAGGCTTTTTCAGAGGAAGTAATTCTAGGCTAAGCCATTTATTATAATTTTCATTATGAAAAGCATTTAGTGACTCTGAGACACTCATTAATTGACTCATTTATTCATTCAACAAATATTAACTGAAAACTTATTTGTGCCAGATACCATCGTAGATGCTGAGACAAGAAGATTAAAAAGACAAAATGGCTTCCCCAAAGAGTCCATATTCCAGCCCAGAAGACAGGCATGTGGACAAATTATTTAATTCAATCAAGTGCAATGATAGAGACAGGTTCCACACATACTGAGATCCCTTTTGGGCAGAACTGATTTACTCAACACATGGCAGGTTAGGGGATGGAAGGGTTTCGACCAAGACTTCACAGAGGAATGAAAAAAAGGAAAACTGATATTTTCATACACTTGTGAAAATCTAAGCCTAGCCTTTCTAATTGACAGGCCCAAAATTTTGAATATATTTGATATTACCTTGTTGCCAATAAAAATAACTCAGTGAAAAATTGAAATATAAATGATTTGTTTTCACTCTTTCCTAGTAGTTTCATTTTTCACTGTGAAACATCTCATGAATGTCAGTCTTTTGCAACATAAATTTCAGTTCAAAAACCACAGTTTAAAGTCTATTATACATGAAGCATGGAGTCAAGTATCAATGTCTCTGTAAAAGTAAATTAGTCATTCATGAGCTTAGGCAACCTGTTTATTTATTGAATGTGTTCTAAGCGCCAGGCATTGGGCAAAGCATTTAGGGTAGAAGGGAAAGCAAAGTAAATACAATCCTTGTCAACAGAGTTAAATCCTCCTGGGAAAAGGTTGGCATTAATCAAATAATCAGAAAAATCTATAATTATAAGCTGATATGCATGCATGCTAAGTTGCTTCAGTAAGTTCCACTCTTTGCAATCGTGTGGACTGAAACCTGCCAGGTTCCTTTGTCCATGGGATTCTCCAGGCAAGAATACTGGAGTGAGTTGCCATGCCCTCCTCCAGGGGATCTTCCCCACCCAGGGATCAAACTCTCATCTCTTATGTCTCCTGCACTGACAGGTGAGTTCTTTACCACTAGTGCCACCTAGGAAGCCCAAACTGATAAGAAGAAACACTAAAAGGAATATCTAGGGAATATAAGTGTGAGTTAATCTCATTTTTAGGATCAGGAAATCTTTCCCCAATAAAATGGAATTTAAAGAGAAAGCAGAAGGATGAATTCAAGTCAGCAAGGAGAAGGAATGTACATGTCAATGTTTGAGGAGAGGCCAGAGTAGGAGCAGAGTGTGAGAGGCCATTCCAAACAGAGTAGTATCTGCAAAGGCCTCAAGAAAAGAGACCATATGGTTTACTCAGAGCCTTGTACATCATTTTAAGCATTTCACTATCCATCTTCAAAAAGTAAGAAGTCATTGAGGAGTTGGAAGAAGAAAACATAGCCTCTGCCTAATGAAACTCAGAATATGGCAGGAGGAATTTAACAGATAATAAAATCAAGTTGATGATATGGAAGGGTTTTCACTAGGAGTTAAGAGAGCAAAAAATGGGACATTTACCTTGTCAACCTTGTCAGTTCTAAGAAGCAATGATCGATCAAAGCATTCACTGGGATCAAACAATTATAATTCAGGGTACAGAGATTTGGGTAGCTACCCAAACAGTGTCCTATTAGGGAGCAAAATTCAGGGGTTCTCAAGACTGAATGCTTATTTAAGTTGTTTGCAAAGAATTTCGATTGGTGTTGGCAGCAGAAAGCTAGTCTTAGTTAAACGTGATCAACTGCTAAGTTTATCACTAAGCAAAAGTCCCTTAATAGAGCAAGTTGTAGGGGGTTCTTGTAGACTTCTTGACATCTTGGGATATCTGCAGTCTGGTCCAGTTCAACAGTTCGTGATTCTATGCAGTGAGGATATACATGACACACCTACTCAATGGCCTCCTCCTTTTAAAAACACCTTGACATAAGTGACTCCATTTGATTTCACATTTCACAAATTCAACCTGAAGATCCTGAAATGCTCTCTGAGGAATAAAATGTCTGAATTGCATCCTTAAGCAATACAAATTATCAAGAGAAAGGAAGATAGATGATAGGTATTCCAAGGAAAGAAATAATCTGTATAAAGAATGAAAATATGAAATAAATACCCTAAGTGAAACACATGGACAGGGGATAAAAGGCAAGATGTTGGGTGGTAAGACTGGAGATTTTCACATGTGGGGCCATGATATAAAATCATGATAGGATTTAGTAATTCATTCTATGCACAAGTCATTAAAGGTTGTCTAGTAGGTGATTGTAATGATTCATATCTTATACAGGTTATTCTGAATTGGGTAAAAATGACAGATTTAAGATGGTGAAGAATGAGAGCATGGAGATTATTTAGGATACCATTCTAATACTGCAGGAGAGAGGAGATGAGTCTTAAGTAGAATGGTAAATAGTGGGACTACAGAAGTATAGAGAGATTGGAAGCATATCTAGGAGATGAGATGAGATTAGCAGGAATTACTGATTAACTAGACATAGAGATGAAGAAAACAGAGAAAGCTAGGAAAGTTTACCCAGCTATCTGAGTGTACAGCAGATTCATTTACTGATATTAATAACAGAAAATCAGATTTTTGGATAAAATATAATGAATGCAGAGATGGGACTTTTAGAATGGCAGTGTGGATGAAATTTGGAGAAGCTGGAAGAAATTTATCCTTCAGAGAGATAGCTATTAAACTGTTCTAAATTAGCAACAACAGGAGACTGATCAAAGGGTTTACAACAATTTGAGAAACATTAATACAACATAATCTATGAAGCTTAGTGAAAAAACTGGATGTGTAGGGGGGTCCTTACAGGAGAGCTAAAGACTGCATCCATACCCCTGCCCCTTTGTGCTGCTAAAAACTGTTTCAGTAGTTCCCACCTCCCTCAGATCCCTGGGGTAGAAGAGCTATTCCTAGTGGATTCAACAGCCAGTGAACATCAGCAGACCCTGCTTCCCAGAGCACCATGCTGTGGAAGGCCTATACCAAGCAGGCAATGGGCCAAGGCAGTGTGACCATTGCTCTAGTCCCCATTCCTGCTACATAGAGAGGAAACGGCTTCATCAATAGATGAAAAGTACATGTAATCTCCTATTTCCTTAAAACTCTGTATTAAAGGAGAACTCTTACTGTGGGCTCAGCAGCCAAAATGCAAATTCTAATTTCTCAGCTTTCTGGAGTGGAAATCTATCCTGAGTAGATCTGACAGCCAGTGAATGTTGGCAAATTCCATCTTCCCAAGCTGGGCTATACAAGATCTATACAGTGTGGGAGCAGCATCCAGCCTGCAGCATCCATTTGTGTTGTCTCCCATCCTTCCACAAACACACACCATACACAAGGAGGCTTCGGGTGGGGAAGCTGGTGAGGATTGAGTTCCCAGGCTCCCCAGGTCTTGCTCTATAGTGCAGCAGTGCAGTACCACACTGCATCCATCCAATGAAATTGTGGAGCAAGCCCGAAAGACTGGCAACACCCCACTCCTGCCAAAGGGCATACTTTTACTTGGCTCAGACTGTTACAAATCACAGGACTTCCCAAGTAACACAGTGGTAAAGAATCTGCCTGCCAATGCAGGAGACATAGGCTTGGTCCCTGGGTGGGGGAGTAGGAAATGGCAACCCACTTCAGTATTCTTATCTGGAAAATTCCATGGGCAGAGAAGCCTTGTGAGCTATAGTCCAGGGGGTTGCAAAGAGTTGGACATGACTGGGCACACACACACATGTTACAAAGTATAAACCATGGCAATGTTGAAAACAGTATATCAGTCAGTTAACAAATAAATTAATCTAGTAGCTAGATGTGACACGGGTAAAACAGAACATTCAGAAGCTAAATGGGAAGACCAGGAGAAGAGACTGTCAAAGATGGTTTTGATAAAACCAAAGTCATCCTGGTGGCAGAAATACTAGGTGCCTGTCATCTGAGGAGCAAGCAGAAAGGGAAATCCTTGGCTGCATGACCCTGAACAAACAGTGGGAAACCTTGTGAACTCCCTGAACAGTGAAAGCAGTCTCTAAGCCAACTACCTCTATGTTGATAAAATGATACATGTCTTTTATGGTATACATAAAAGACAAATCCACAAAGAAGATTTTGCAATTATATGTAAAATATACATAGACACGGAGCTGTGATTACTGCAATCAGGTACTTTAGGGTTGCCTGTTGTAGCAGCTGGTGCGGTTTAGCACATTTTCCTTTGAGATTATAGGAAAGGAATGAAACTACATTCTAATACTAGTCAATTTGGGGCAGAAGAGTAAAGTAAGTGATACTTAACTGTTTCATTTTGATGTAGGAACTAGGAAAGTAAAGTCATCTGCTGACAGACAGGGGGCAAGTGCAGAGATAGTGCAATTGCTATGGAGAACAGAAGTAAGGAACCAAGAACAAGTGAAATAATTGTGAAAGGTTGAGGTACCGTCTGGGGTTGGAGAATATGATTTTTGGAGCTGCATCCGTCTTGAAGGCTGATTTGTTTCATTCAAACTCCCTTAGCCCCAGGAAGTCAGTGGCATGAACCCAGGGTTGGAGTTTTGCTGGGAGAATGAAACAGAGGCAGAAATGCAACATAGTTGATAGTATTAACCAGGGACCATAAAACATACACTGACAGCAACAAGAGTGAAGCCAAAAGAAAGCTGAACTCCTGAGAGCATCAAGGAAATAGGTGTGGCTATGCATGCATGCTAAGTCGTTTCAGTCGTGTTCAACTGTTTGGGACAATATGGACTGTAGCCCGCCAGGCTCCTCTGTCCTTGGGATTCTCCAGGCAAGATGGGTTGCCATGCCATCCCCCAAGGATCTTCCTGAGCCAAGGACTGAACCTGGGTCTCCTGCATTGCAGGTAGATTCTGTACAGTTGAGCCACCTGGGAAGCCCCACATACTATTGAAGACTAGCTTGGAGAATTTTGAGCATTACTTTGCTAGCATGTGAGAAGAGGGGAATTCTGCAGTAGTTTAAACATTATTTGGCATTGCCTTTTTGGGGGGGGGGGGGGTTGGNATCTTCTCCAGTCCTGTGGCCACTGCTGAGTTTTCCAAATTTGCTGGCATATTGAGTGCAGCACTTTCATAGCATCATCTTTCAGGATTTGAAATAGCTCAACTGGAATTCCATCACCTCCACTAGCTTTGTTCGTAGCGGTGCTTTCTAAGGCCCACTTGACTTCATATTCCAGGATGTCTGGCTCTAGGTAAGTGATCACACCATCGTGATTATCTTCGTCACGAAGATCTTTTTTGTACAGTTCTGTGTATTCTTGCCACCTCTACTTAATATCTGCTTCTGTTAGGCCCATACCGTTTCTGCCATTTATTGTGCCCATATTTGCCTGAAATGCTCCCTTGGTATCTCTAAATTTCTTGAAGACATCTCTAGTCTTTCCCATTCTATTGCTTTCCTCTGTTTCTTTGCCCTGATCACTGAAGAAGGGTTTCTTATCTCTCCTTGCTATTCTTTGGAACTCTGCATTCAGATGGATATATCTTTCCTTTTTTCCTTTGGCTTTCACTCCTCTTATTTTCTTAGCTATTCGTAAGGCCTCCTCAGACAAAAATTTTGCCTTTTTGCATTTCTTTTTCTTAGGGATGGTTTTGATCACTGCCTCCTGTAGAATGTCACAGGGGATTAACATTTGGAAAAGGCAATGAAGACTTTGGAAAAGGCAATGAATACTTTGGAAAAGGCAATGAAGATGTAGAAGAAAACTAATCTTACTTTCAGGCTTTCAGCCATGTTGCTGGATGTGGCATAAAGTATTCTTCTGCACACAATAATAACAATGACAATAATAATACCATCAGTGTATCAACAAGTCTTTATTTAAGGCAGGAGGTAGCTTGATAGCTCAATGAAGAGGCTGAGGATTTAGTAAGGCTGCTTATCATGAAAGTAGGTGCTGGTGTCACAAATGAAAAGTTTCAGAATTTAAAGGACAGGATAGTGTAGAAATGTGCACAAAGAAGGTGAAGGATGATTGAAGAGTACCATGTTTCAGATAGTTGCTGAGGGGAAAGAACACGAGGCAAGGAGGGTTTAGGTGGCCACAGTCATCTAAATTTAATGCTGGTTCCCAACTGTGGTACCACAGCAGGGAGAGCTCCATGGGAGTGGGGGCAGGAGTGAAGATGACCTCAGTATGAGTCAGCTCAGCACTGTCATATTGAAAAGATATGGCCAGGAAACCTGTCAGGGTGCATTCCAGGCTCAGATTCATGGTCGTTTATGTAATTAGTATACTATTGTAACATTCACTAAATAGATAGCTTGTAAACTTTCTCCCTGACTGCAAGTGTTAGGGGAAATTTTCTATTGAAGTAATCATTTTAAGAGGAGAAATAAGATTGTGAGGGGTAGGTGGAGACAGAGAGTGAGGGATAAAGAAGTGAACTCAAAATCAAGGAGGAAAAACAAGAGAGAGCAAATCAAACCATTTTATCAGTAGTTGCACGCAATCAGAGGACCAGAACCAACTGGCAGAAGGGATTATTATTCTTCATTTTACTGTGAATATTGATAGTCTCTGAAAATAAAAGTTAAGAATGCAAGTGTCCTGTTCAAATATTTTCCTGGTGGCTGTGGAGACAAACTTGGGTTAGAAAGTCCCCGAGTATCTGTTTTACTAATATTAAGTGAATCAGTATAGTATAAATCAGGATGCTTATGACTTTGCTATAATATAAAGTCCTCATGGGTAAGAGTCATCTCTCTTCCTATTTAGGGAAGTGTTGTATATAAAAACATACATAAAAATACCTTCAATAAATGTATTTTATAGCTTGATGACAGTAGTTACACTTTAATATCTTTTCATTCTCTAATTTACTACTTTCTAGGGAAATCAATATTTAATCCTAGACTAGAATATGTGGAATCTTCCTTCTGCTGCCCTAGAGAAATTTATCACTCAATAGCACACTTACATACCCTATACAACTACATACATACATGAATGCTCATATAACCACACAGGAAACTATGCCCAAGTAACTACATACGTAAGAGTGCATATACATATAAGCCATGCTTCTGCATGTTTCTAGTTTCTAGTTAAACTAGAAATTTCCATGTGTTCCTTCATAGATATTGTTTTATACTCAATGAAATGCAGTGTCACTATATTAGAGCCTGATTTCTGTTTGCTTTCTGTAGAGCACTCTTTTTTTAAATCCCAAATAAAGCTACAATTTCATTTTAAGATAATTAAGAAGGGTGATATATTTTCCCCAGAAGTTTACAAAGCAACATCAAAAAGTTAAGTATATTTTGATATGGAGAAAAAATTATTAATATTAAACTAGATTCTATGAGATTAAAATTTCATTTAGTAATAGTTTTGGTACTTTGAAAGGTACATAAATTCCTTAAGACAATGTTATGTATTCTTCAGCTGTTTCAGACTGAAGCATATTTATATAACTATTACTTATGTCCAATATAATCATTTTTTTCTCTTATGAATAGTTGCTGATTTCTCCTCACTCTTATGGTAAACATGTAGTAATTATTGATAAGACATTCAAATAAAGAAAAACATTGCTAAAAATATTATCACAATTCATAATTGAAAATCTCTTTCTGGGTATCCTAGTCAATAATTCAAATTCCCTGCAGCATTTGTTTCTGCCATTGCTATTTTTAAGACTTACAGAAGTCTGTTGATCAAAACATAGATTTACATATTTTGTTTTTAATGTATTACTGCTTCATTTCTCTTATATTCTATACCTTTGTGTACAACCATCCATGTTGAGAAAACTCTCTTTATGCAGTGTAGAAGTTGGAAACAATTCTTTTAATTATCTTTTGTGCTGAATATTTGTAGCTGAATATCATTTTGTGTGACTATCCACAAGCTATTTGCATCAAACTAGAAACTCTTCAATTAACTGACTCTCTAGAGAATATATGCTATTTTATATTATAAATGTGACATGACAAGAAAACAAAGAGAGGGAACAGATTTGTCCACATCCTCGTAAGTGACTTGAATGAATTCTTACAGATAGTGGCTTATCCAGGTTCCCTGGAAGCCAACTCCATGACAGAAATATGAGTGGGGATGTTTACTGAGGAATGGAGAAGAATGCTTGAAACAAGGAAGCAAGACTGAGATGAGGGTAACATTGAACTGTGATGTGATTTTATTTTATTTTTTAATATAAATTTATTATTTTAATTGGAGCCTAATTACTTTACAATATTGTATTGGTGATAGTGGCTTTGCTTTCCTTGGATAAAAATATTTAACATAAAAAATGTATGATAGAGACATTGTAGACATGGTTCATATACTAGACATGAAATTGGTATATGTAATATTTAGAGGTTTTGCCAACTCTGAGATTCCATGATTCTCTAAATTGGGATGAGATGGAGTAAGCCAATACAAATGCACAAATTCCCCAATGGATTGTTTATTAACATGGGAACACCTTAGAGCAGGTATTTTTAGCTTCAAATCTCTAAATTGAATTCAAGGTATTTATAAACTTTCAGGAGATATGTGGAAATTTGTGTATGAAATTGTCTTCATTTTATTTTGTTGAGAGAGACTTCACTTTCAACAGATTCTAAAAGAGATTCATAACTTTTATAAAATACTAAAATTTAAGATTTTGTGATTGTAGCCTGTGTCAAGCTCTGTGCAATAGAACAGAAGATGTGAGTGGTATAGAGATTTTAGTGCTTCATATTAAATTATGTTCAATTCAGAAATGAAGTATTAGGTATCATATATCAGGCATTAATGACTATATGTAATAGATCTTGCCCTAGTGAGGGAAAAACTTGAGTTAACAGGTGATTATACATTCTTGGTAGAATGCTGAATGCATTCAAAAGTCCAGAGATGACAGAGTAGGTCATATGTTCAGGGAACTACAAAGAGTTCAATGTGCTGAGACAACATAGGTACTCATTTTGTGAATGAAAAGAGATTTGGGTAGAAGTTTAGGTACAAGTTGGATTTTAAACATTCTAAAATCTATGGAGAGTCATTGGAAAGTATTTTTAGCTAAGAAGAGGCATTGTCTATTTTCATTATAAAGAATGCACCCTGGCACTTATTATGAGGAATATATAAGGTAGTAGGGTAGAATAATCAAGTCAAAACTAGATTCAATAAAACCAGTCAGATGTACGTGTATTTTTCAAGACAATTAAAAATGTGCACTGAACTATGGATGTGACAATAAGATGAAATAATATGGATTCTGGAGGCATGAGAGTACTAGATATGGCATTTCAATACTAACTTTTCTTGTTCCTGGCTTGCACAAATTGCACTCCCATTTTTAATTTTAAAAATGTTTCAAAGACTGTATTCAAAGTTGTAAGTGTCAAATGAGATATCAGGTATATACTTATGTGTACAGCAGTGGCCTGTTTTTGTTGTTTGTTGTGGCTTTACTGATGCAAATATTAATGGTGCCTCTGGAGCATTTTTGTACCTTTCGGCTAGACTTTCTTTTAAGCATGGTTTAAGGTAAACACTTGGAAAATACTAAATCTTTATCATTATACAGTTTTTAAAAGGGACCTGTTTTTCTCTGGTTGTTGCTTCTCTACATTATTCAAAGTGATGGCTAAATCACTGAATATGCTGTTCAGTGGTGCCTTGTTGTGAAATATTGATGATGTATCACTGCGAAGCAATTTAGAGCGCTGACATGAAAGGTGCTACTCAAATTGAAGTTAGAATTTGTTTTTAGGCAACATATGGCAAAGTTTACTAGCTTCTGTGAACAGCTCAAGTTCAATTATACTTAAACTGAAAGATACCTACTTTTACCATCAGATGCCAAAGAGAAAAGAAAGAAAAAGGTCACTGTACTGCCTAACGAAATATCAAACATGAAAGACTCAAAGTTTGAGTTTATCAGCTTATAGAACATTTGCAACACAGGTTCCTGTAAGCAATGGAACCTGTAATGGCAACTTCCAGAGCATAAGATATTGGCTGAGGCAATGACAAATGCAAGGTAAAATTTTTCTGAACAAATGACTCATCAGCATCGATTTGTTCTTTCATGAGTTGTCAGGTTCAGGCTGCAGTATCTTTTATTGGTTACCTATAGAAACCAAAACTGGTAGAGACAAAACTGAAGAGAATGCAGAGGCTTGTTATTACTTTCCAGCACTGTGTGTGTGCTGTGCTTAGTTGCTCGATGGTGTCTGACTCTTTGCAACTCTTTGGACTGTAGTCTGCCAGGATCTTCTGTCCATGGAGTTCTCCAGGCAAGAATACTGGAGTGAGTTGCCGTCTTCCTGTCCCAGGGATTGAACCCACATCTCCTGTGTCTCCTGCATTACTGGCAAATTCTTTAACCACTAGGCCATTTTCAGTGCTGGACTTGCAAAATTAATAGTTCAGTAAGCAGTGAAGATGAGATCCATTGTCCCTTTATGATCGTGAAGGTAAACTGTTAAAAATGCCACAAAGGGAGTCTACTTTCTGCAACTAAATTATGAGAGGGTCTTGGAAAACCTCTCTGTGGATGCAGCTAAAGGGGAAGCCCAGGAAGGAAGGGGATGCTGCAGAGAGTTAATACTAAAACAGACCTAACTACTAGAAACCAGGCATTATGGAAGTGTTATACACACATGATAATAACCACACCCCATTTTTTCATCCTAATATACCACAAAATCTGCCCTATTTTTTCTTAATTGTTCATATTAATCAGTCTTTGCCTCTTCAAAAATTTCAGATAGGAGCTATTAAAATGCATAGCATGGCTTGCTTTAGGCCATATCTTCAGTAGCCCACAGAGAAAGAATTCTAGAATCTAAATGAGTTGTGATATAGGAAAGAGTAGTGGTCCTATAGAAGCTATTGTCCATCTAATTTCTTCATCACCTGTGTAGTATCCAGTATCCCATAACCTGAGGACATCCTGCTCCCTTTGTCTTCCCTCTACCTTCATTTGGTAGCAGTCCATTCCTCAAAATATGTCACAACACAATATCTCAGAAACCTTAGTTCTTTGTAAATAAGACTTAAGCAGGCCATTTTCTCAATAGATGACAAGGGCCTAGTCTTCAAAGAATTCTACCTCCATGGAAGCCTATGAATCATATTTGCATACATGATGAAATGGAGTTATATGTCCCAAGGACTGTGATATATGTTTCTTCTCTTCCCTAAAATTCCTTGATTTAAATCCATGTAGAAATACTAGGTAATTTGTTTAAGAAATTTGATCCTCTAGTCAAATTCAACTTATTTCAGCAAAGAAAGTGTTTTAATACCTACTGTATGTCATGTGCTGGTCTAAGCAAATATACACAAATAAGATACAATCTGTATCCTCAAAGCCAAAAACAGATAGGTATTGCACAATACTGTGGTATGTTCAATAACAAAGGGAAGCCCCAAAACTTTATGCTACACAAATAAAGTAGAGCTTTCTGTGCTTTGGGAAGATAATACAAGTGGCATTTAAGCTTTATTTTGAAGACAATATTTATCAGACCAAAAAAAAAAAGCCAAAAAAAAGGATACAAAGATGGTATGTGCAAAGGTCCCTGACAAGAAAGTGTAGCAGCAAGTTTAGGGACCTTAAACTAGGACAATGTATGAGGTACCTCACACACTAGGCACATACCTACTAGGTTACAGGATTAGTAGGTTTGTATCTAGATAATGATGGGTTTTATATGCCAAGGAAAGAGTATAGGTTTAATCTTGAAGGTAGCTTTTAAGCATGGAGTGGTAAAGCCAGAAACTTAACAGACATACAAGAAGACTGAC
>SJYQ01002428.1:521428-550299 GCA_006410935.1 Redunca redunca
CCTAGCTAAAACTAACCTTTCAATTCACAAAATAAAAATAAATAAATTAATAAACATATAACAGATGAAAAAATTGCTTATTTTATTGTAACAAAATTGCTATATTAGGCATGAAATTCAGTGTTTAAAATCATAGCTATAAGAACAAACCAAAGAAACTGAGCTTCCTGTTCATATAAAGTGATCACTAAAGTATTTCTTTCATTACCTCAAAAATGTAATTCTGCTTTTAAAAGCATTGCAGAGCAATGCAGGATTTTACTGAATTTCCTTGCAAAGCTGGCAGAGGGTTATGAAGAAGGGTGAGGAGCTAAACTGCATAAACTGCGTGAAATTTCCTAAAAATCCTCTAAAGACATTTCTCTTCTGAGAAATCCGCTCATCATAGCAGTTGTTTACAAATTTATCTCTTCTCCATTTCTACTGCCCCACCCCACTATCCACTATTTCTCACATTCATTCATTCAGTCTTTTCAATATTATGTTTTCCATAAAGCACTCTACCCCTTTCCTAGTTGGGAGGTTAGTTAGCTCTCTTATTGAGTTTCTTTCAGGTTTCCTATGACATTGTTAACACTATCAGCACACACCTGGGAGAGTATCAGCCCAAGAAATATTACATCTTTAGGAGACAGGAGATGAGGGCTGCATTATGAATTATTTGAATTTCATATTTTATCCTGTCATTAAAGAACAAGTTTTGAGTCCTCTGCTGCAAACTGGACCCGCAAGGAGAAAATGGATGCATAAGCACTCATTCACACTGCTCTTAGTACATGGAAGAGAGCTCAGGAGAGTTGCACACTTATATGAAGTAGTCTCACCTGGAGAATCCCACGGACAGAAGAGCCCAGTGGGCTACAGTCCACAGGGTTGCAAAGAGTCGGACATGTCTGAAGTAACACAGCAAGCAGGCAGGCATGAAAGACAGGAGAATTCAATTTCTGTTGCTCTTAAAATTTTGTTATTTTAGTTATCTGAGCCACAATTTCTTCATCTATAACTTGAGGGCCATTGTAGAATATTTTTGAACGTTTCTTCATGGCAAAGCTGCATTTTAAGCATTGACTTTGGTGTCGAAATACCTAGTTTTGAGCTCCTACTCTACCCCTAGTAGGTAGCTGTGTGACACTGAGCAGGTTCTATAATTACTCAGAGTGTATCTTCTCCACTGGAATATGGGGAATTGAGCATCCATCTCAAAAAGAAAACAAAATAATGATGTAAAGTGCCACCTAAGCAACACAGGCTGCTATTCTAAGAATACATTCTCTAGGATTCCAATTATTAAAAAAAAATTTGACAATCTTTTTACAAGATAGGTTTGAGTTCACTCCCTTAGTTACATACAGATTTAAAATGTTCTTGACAGATGAATAATCATCCCTACTTATGTTAAAGTCTTACTGGTAAAATATCACTCTCTTTCAATAATATAACCTACTATTATCTAAATCCAGGTCCTCTTTTTGTGTGCCTTCTTGTGTTAGAGAACCAGTCATCATTCTCTATATAATAACCTTTCATAGATGCATTCTATATAAATTACTTTTTTATTATTATTACCAAGCTGCTGCTGTTACAGTAGTGGTACTTAAAACAAGTTATCTGCAATTTTTGTATCCCTCTGCATAGAGTCCATTTACTGCCTTGCCTCCTTCACTGTTGATTACTTCAAAAGAGAGCATAGGGAGGCTATGTTCCTTGTTAAGATTAAATAATTAATTTAGTAAATAAAACCAAGACCAGGAAGAAAAGAACTAACTGCTCCTTACAAATGTTTACTTGGTTTGCCTTGATGCCCATGGGTGATGGTACTTTATCAAAACCTGGATACTCTTTATGAGACAGTGAGATATCAAGTGGTGAAAGAAAAACAAACAAGCGAACAAAACACTGATCTCATTAGCCTTGTTTAATGAGAGACCATTTATCAACATCCTCTGCTGACCACACACAAATATAATTTGAAAGATTTTCTGAACTCCCCTCCAGATTTCAGTATCATTTGTGCAATTTCATATGCTATGCCTAAGTTTGTTGAACATTACTTATCTCCTTTCTCTGATTATTTACACCCTACTCCGTTTTCAAAAAACTTATCAGAAAATTCTATTCCAGTTTACACTGACTTCTGCCTTCTAGCAAGTTTCATCATGCTTAACAATGTAGCACCTATTTATATAATATAGCTCATTGCCCTTTATCAGACACACATATGTAAATTTTGTTTCTATAACCTCATCTAAAAATCCTTTATTTAGAAAAACAGATCTAACACTTGTTTTTGCATCTCCAAAGGCATAAGAAACCTAGTCCAGGATTGGCTATATAACTGATGCTCTACAAATGTATTTATGGGTTGCTTTCAACCGGGATACTCTATGGCCCAACTTCAAGGGATGTTATTCATATAGCATTCAGCATGAAAGCTATTAGCTCTATGAAGACAGGCATGGTTAACAAGATCAAATGTGATAAAAGAAAATATTGATGGCAACCCTGGAGTTGTTCAATGCTGTCATTCATGTATAGACTACATTAAGTGTTCTTTCAAAGTATAGATATATGATAAAGAAATAATCATGGTTTAAAAAATTGACAATACAGCAATTTTTTAAATACAGTATCTCTGGTATCATTCAAAATTTCCAGGAACTTAAAGTATCTACATTGATGAAACTAGACCCAACTTAAAATTCAATTAATCTAGGAACGCATCCCTAAGATCCTCTCAATAGCAAAATCAATGGGTTCTCTAGTCCCTTAACATTTTTATACACTTCCCATGTTGTACTTTATCATCTCCCATCCTAAATTGTATTTGTCTACTTCAGTTAGAACTAAAGCTTGTCACAATCCCAGCATGCTCAAACCCACTGGGAACTCAGCTGCATAACCTGGTTAAAAAAAAAAAAAAAAAAAAGGAGTAAAGCAGGGTCTCATCCAATCAAGTCTGACTAGAATCAATATTTGACCTCTAACAGGGAAATCAGCAAACACAGAGCAATGGCTAGGGATACTCAGGCTTGGTTCCAGCGTGCAACAATGTGCTAGAAAGTACCATTTCAGTTCAATACAGCGGCAGAGAGAGTCACTGCTGTTAGTAGTCATAGGATATTATGTAGAGGAGG
Source organism: Redunca redunca (assembly GCA_006410935.1). NCBI lineage: Eukaryota > Metazoa > Chordata > Mammalia > Artiodactyla > Bovidae > Redunca > Redunca redunca. Next base: position 524,563 of record SJYQ01002428.1, read on the forward strand.
CGCATCTAACCAAAATGTAGAGCTAAACAAAAGAATTAATCAAGAATTCGAGGAAGAGGTGGTACCTATACAATTCTGAAAGGAGTAAGGCAGGCTGACGAAGCACAGATAGCATTTTAGACAGCATGCGTGCTCAGTTACACTCATATCCAGTTCTCTATGACCCCATGGACTGTAGCCCACCAGGGTCCTTGGTCCATGGAATTTTCCAAGCAAGAATAACGGAGTGGCTTGCCATTTCCTCCTCCAGGAGATCTTCCCAACCCAGGGATCGAATTCATATCTTCTGCATTGGCAGGCCATTTCTTCATCACTTCACCACCCGGGAAACTCCAGCATTTTAGATAGGCCACACCATAAAAACAAGACAGGCAGGAATCAACAGGTATAGAAGGAGGTGCAAGTACTCAAGAAAGATGAAGAATACATTTTACATTATTAACTACTGGGGAAAAAAAGCTACAGAATAGGTAGAGGACAGATTATCATGGGCTATGCATGCCATATTAAGAGCCTCAAATACTATCTTGTAGCTAAAGGAAATCGCCCAAGCAGAAAAAGAGTGACCATACGCCTGGCTTCTCCAAGGGCTTCAAGGGGAAAATGATGAGTTTACTGCATTATGTACAGATTTAGTTGTCCAGCAGGAAGAAAGATATTGAAGACCAGGGATTAAAGACAGAGTGATAGGGGAGAGATATTTTACTAGGGAATATGGAGTCGCAAAGAGTCGGACACGACTGAGCGACTGAAATGAACTGAACTGAACTGAACTGATATATTTTGGAATATCAGTTTATAGTGATAGACACTTTGAAACAATATGAGATAATTAGAAAATTGTGCAGCAGTGGTTCTCATACTATACTATATTTGAAAATTGGCATGGGAGTCAAGACACACATTTCTAGATATGCATAATATCCAAACCTTGCTATTCTAATTCAATCTTTGGAGTGGGGCCATAATATCTGTATTTTTAAAAATACCTTCAGTTAATTCTGCTGTACAAAAAGAAAAATTCTGAGCTAATTTTAAAGGTTGAATGAAAAAAAGGAATCTGCCCAAAAAAAAAAATACCACAGAGTCCAAAGTCAATGGAAAAGTAAGAGTGTGTGGTATCCTGAAAGACAAGGCAATGCAGAGTTTAAGGAGATCTAGGTTCAGCTCTGACTTTGCGACTAACAGTGTGACAGCCATTTACATATTTCTGATTGAAACCTTATCAGCAAGATGAGGATAATAATAGTAACTCTCTCATAGAGACACTGTAGGGATTGAAGGAGATAATAAATGAATAATGCATAATCAAGTCATATCAGAACATGCCAATAAATATTAGTTCTCATTAATATGAATATTATCATGAATACTGTGATTATTTCTCAAATATTATATCTGGCCTTTAGGCTTGGCAGTTAATAAATGATTGGTGATTCAGGCAAGAATAATTTTTGCAGTGTTTTAAGGACAGAAACCAAATTACAGGAGATTGGAAGGTAAAGAAAAGGATAGAAATGAGTGCTAAAACCAATTTTTCCAAGAAATTTAGGTGGTACAGGTAAAAGAGAAACTAAGATGGTAACTTAAAAGGAATAGATGACATAAGCAGGGATCTTTTGATCCTGGAGATTATGTTTCTAGACAAGATAAGTCAAGAGTGATTATACAGAAAAGATACATGAGACAGAAGTAATATTTTGTTTCTGGCCCTAGAAGTTGCTGGATTTAAGAATTCAAGAATCTCAAGTCTGCAGTATCTAAAACTAAAGAAAGAGATAAATGATGAAAGTGGCCATATTTGTAGATATGAGGAAGAATATGGAAATGTAGAAAACACATCTGAAAACATTTTTAAAAGCATTTTATTCTATTAATTTTCATATTTTTTGATTTATCTCTTTTTAAATTGGTCTTATATGCTATATAAAACATGTACCTTAACTGTAAATTTGTTTTTGCTCCTCAACAGTAAATTAAATATCTTGATTATTGGTGCTAGAACCACCTAAGGAATTCCAGCTACATTAAAAGAAAGATTATCTTGTAAAGCATGACTGAAGACTGTGGTATCATGTGGTAATAATGACTGTGGTAATCATGACTGAAGATTAGTATCATTACTAAGAAAAGAAGCAAAAAGCCTGGCCAGTCCATTTAAAATTATAGACTGGTGAGTGCTTGGGTCCAGATAAAGCTGAAGGACATGAATGTTTAGTGGCAACAGCATTCAAAATACTAGGATTTTCTTTTTCTTTCTTTCTTTTTTTTTTTTTTTTTGGCAACAAAAATCCAAATGCAGAAACAAGCAAATAACAACAACAACAACAAAAAGAGAGAATTACAGGACTGACCGAGCACTTAGATTTTTCTGACTAGTTCAGAAGAAAAGCTAGGGGGATACATGAGTTGAAGATGCTGGAAGAGTATAGTTCAACAGATTAACCATAAGTTTAGAATAGACTAGAAAAGAAGAGAATGCAGCACACAAGTGATAGATTAGGTAAGTATATCATGCAAACAACTCTGAGACCAAGGAGTTGATATAGGGAAAGCTATAAGCAGGACAATGTTGAAAGTGAAAAAAGAAAAGTAAAAGGGTTTAGTTACTCAGTTTTGTTCCACTCTTAGCAATGATGGACTGGAGCCCACAAGGCTCCTCAGTCCCTGGAATTCTCCAGACAAGAATACTGAAGTAGGTAGCCATTCCCTTCTCCAGGGAATTTTCCCAACCCAGGGGTTGAACCCAGGTCTCCTACATTGCAGGCAGATTCTTTACCCATCTGAGCCACCAGGGAAGCCAAAGTTAGTCAGTATTTAATATTTTATGAACAGATGCATTAGATATCATGTCTAAAATAACAAGATGAATTACATCCCTACAGACTGCTGAAATAAGGGTGTAACCTAAAGGATGTTTCACTCTTTCATTGTAGACTCTGGTTTCCCCAAGGTGACCTCATAAGGCACAGGTGAAGTGAGGCTTCTCCAATCCACTTTACTTCATGTGGGAACAATTCTTTCTAGTTAGAAAATCAGAGTTCCGGAGTGTTTATGTCTGAACTACTTCCATTAACATGACTTATTATAAGCTTTAAACATCACAGTGAATTTTAGAACTTAGAAGATTATTACCTAATCACAAAACAAACAAAAGAACAGAAAAAAAAAAAAAAAACCCTCAGTCAAAACTCGGAGAAATTTCAAACTTCTTGCTCAAAGCTATCTTAAACACAATGAAACATTAAAGATTTAAAATTCTTTTGGTGTAGTAAAATAACCAAGCGCATATATATTTATTTCTCCAATAGTTGAATGGACTTTTACCTCAATCATTAATCCTCTTGTAAGAGAATAAAATGGAATAATAAATCACCAGTACAGATATGTTGGATTTGATCAATGTTTCTCTTCAGAAGGCATAAATAATAGAGAAACACCCACTCTGCAAAATCTACATATCACAGCATTCTGTCACCCAAGCAAGGGGATTGATATGAATTGCTGAGAGGAAGCAAGACCTTCTTTCCCCTACAGAACTGCTAAAGCAACAAGTCATCTTTTACAGGGCAAATAACACCTCACTTCAGAGCAGTGCAATACTTTTTCAGGAGAGAACTGCCCTCATCCTCAACCTCTTCCTCCCTTAAGGAGACTAATAGCAGCTTGTTTCATTAATCATTCTAACTGGCAGGATAAAAGGAATAGCATTTGGAGAGAAACTACTCTATATTGAGTGTTTCACATATTTTCTGTTATAATTCTTTAAACACCATTATGAAAGTATTGGGCTTTCCTGGTGGCTCAGCTGGTAAAGAATCCGTCTGCACTGCAGGAGACCTGGGTTCAGTCCCTGGGTTGGAAAGAGTCCCTGGAGGAGGACCTACCACCCACTCCAGTATTCTTGCCTAGAGATTCTCCATGGTCAGAGGAGCTTGGAGGCCTGCAGTCCAGGGGATTGCAAAGAGTCGGACATGACTGAGTGACTAAGCACAGCACATGAATGTATAACACCCATAACCAGAGAGAAACACGCCAGTTGTAGAAGCTTGGTGAAAATTCTAATGCCAGACACAAATCAAGCTAGGTTGGAATGCTGATTCTACTATTGATTCCTAGTCCCAAAGTCCACTGATCTGATGTCTGCTACGTTATGTTTTTGTTTTGGTTTGGTTTGGTTTATGGGACTTGTGGGGGTGGGCAGGCAGCATGGCATATGAAATCTTAGTTACCCAACCAGGGACTGAACCAGCACCCCTGCATTGGAAGTGTGGAGTCTTAACTGCTGGACCACCAGCAAAGTCCCACTAAGTTTTGGGGTTTTTTAATTTTTTATTTTATATTGGGGTACAGCCAATTAACAAAAAAAACATTGTGATAGTTTCAGCTGAACAGTGAAAGGACTTGGCAATACAGATACACATATCCATTCTCCCCCAAACTCCCCTCCCATCTAGGCTGCCCCATAACATTGAGAAGAATTCCACGTATTTTACAATAGGTCCTTGTTGGTTGTCCATTTTAAATATAGCATTGTGTACATATCCATCCCAAACTCCCTAACTATTGCACTATGTTTTTTATTAACATTTGATTCAAAACCTCGCATTCCAAAATCATGCAGAACTGGCTAAGCACAAAATACTCATGACTGGTAGAGGTGGACCATAAAGAAAGTTGATCACTGAAGAATTGATGCTTTCAAGCTATAGTGCTGGAGAAGACTCTTGAGAGTCCCTTGGACAGCAAGGAGATCAAACCATTCAATCCTAAAGGAAATCAATCCTGAATATTCATTGGAAGGACTGATACTAAAGCCGAAGCTTCAGTCCTTTGGCAACCTGATGCAAAGAGCCAACTCACTGGAAAAGACCCTAGTGCTGGGAAAGGTTGAAGGCAGGAGGAGAAGAGGGCAATAGAGGATGAAGTGGTTGGACAGTATCATCGACTCAATGGACATGAGTTTAAGCAAACTCTGGGAGACAATGAAGGACAGGGAAGCCTGACGTGCTGCAGCCCATGGGGTCACAAAGAGTTGGACAGGACTGAGTGACTGAACAACAACAAGTAGTCATAAAGCACTACTGAGTGAAAATATTTATGGCTGTGCACCCTTCAAGAGAATATCAGAACTTTCAGGAAACAGTATGTCTATGAGAAGATTCAAGGATACGGTGTGTGTATTTTGTAAAGTCAGTAGAATACCCATGGGATCGGGATTGTGTTAGTGTTTTTCCTTCCTCTCCAGACCATACCAGCCAAAAAGATCACTCTTCAAATGAGGTAGGTGAGGTATTGCTACAATGGTTACTCCCTCTCCAAGCAGGGCAGCAAGTGCAGTAAGGCTTCATTTCATAATGAGGCTAAGTTGAAACAAGTTGTGAGATGTAGAACACTGAGCTTGCAGGAGTTGAATGGCATGTTAGAGGTACAAAATCAACAAAAATGAAGTTTACATCACTATAAACATAAGACCAGCAAGACATAACTTATTCTTCCCAGACTCAGGCTCCTAATTTATAAAATAAGAAATAAAATGAGATGACCAAAAAGCCCATTCCACCTGATAAGAACCCCTGAGGAAGAGTGCCAGAGTTTTCGATGGTGTAACAAATTAGGAAATAGGGCTTGCAGAGTAGCATCTTCAAGTCCCATTCTAAGATCCATTCCTTTATGCTTGGGCTTCCCTAGTGGTTCAGCCAGTAAAGAATCTGCCTCCACTGCAGGAGATCTGGGTTCAGTCCCTGGGTTGGGAAGATCCCCTGGAGGAGGAAATGGCAACCCACTCCAGTATTCTTGCCTAGAGAATCCCCACGGACAGACAAGCCTGGTGGGCTACAATCCAAGGCATCGCAAAGAGTCAGACACGACTGAGTGACTAAGAAAAAGAACAGCGTGCTTAGCTTCATTTTTCCCAAGTATATTTAGTTTGTCTGTTCTAGAGTAACAGCCAGTAATTAATGCCTAAAAGAATAAATTATCTGCATGATATAGTTTAGAAAAGACCAGCTTAAGAAAAAAAAAATAGATGTAACATGGTTTGGGTCAAAGCTTGAAATTCAAATGCCTACAAGGCCTGTGCACCTAAAACAGAGCAAAATATAAGATGGTAAATAGGAACTGGCTGTCCCCATAAGACACAGAAAAGGAATATGGAATAGCACAGACTTCAGATGGATGATGCAATGCTTTATTTAAGGAGATAGCTACTGCTAGTCTCAAATAACTGTTGGCACATAGGAATATACATGCTTTTTTACCAGTGTTCTAATTTCAAAGAAAAGCTGGAAATTTTTATTTTTAATTAAAAATTCTACAATTTTTATACTGGAGAGTAATTCAGATAAAAAACAAATGTACTTTCCATTGCTTTGAAGACTAGGAGACACATCTTCAGGTCATCTCTGGTCCATGAGCCACCTGCCTGTGGTGACTGCATGAACATTCAAAGAAGTGCACTGAACACTTGTCCTGTAAATTGGAGTAAACAAGCACAGCCGAGAAGAAACAATCTTTACTGCAGAGTCTATGGTAAGATGATCCTAATTGCTAAAAAAAAAGAGAGAGAGAAGCTTCGACTAAGTTTATTGAAATCTGAGAATTTATAGAAAAGTCTGAGAAGGCAGAGTTTGCTCACAGAAGTTCCACACAAACAATGGGAGAAGCCTGTAGCGAGATTGAGAGGTAGTAATGGTTGCAATGAAATTGACTGGAAAAGAATGAAATTTGAGATAAAGAATCCACAGAAGAGGAAACATCAAACCATCCTTCATGAATGAGCATGAAGAGCACCCTGCAGGTGAATGATTTACCAAAGGTCACATACCTTGTAGTGGAAGAGTTAGGGGTAGTACTCAAGGCTTCTAACTCCAGTCGAGTCCCTTTCTGTCAAACCATGATGCTTTTATTATGTAAAAACTATATTTTTACCCTAAATTTATGATAGCTATATTTAAATTAAGTAATCTTTGACACTTTGTCACCTTTTTTCAGACCATAAAAATGATATAATAGAGTGTCCTTTAAAGCTAACCGCAGGCAGCCACTACTATACAAGATATGCTATTAAAATGAGATCCATCAAGTAATTAAATTTTTCTCTCAACACAGTTAATGTAATTCTGAATCAAGATATAATAAAGAGTATAATAAAGCATGACATGAGAAGTCCAGTAACTCTACTCTTAGGATTTTTAAAAACTTATTCCAGATGTATTAGTACATTACAGAATAGATGCAAAACAAAACACAGGTTGAAGAATTCTCACATATATTCCAGAACAGACATTTCCAAATGTGATTACATAAGAATCTCATGTGGACTTTTCATTAAAAATTGGCTATGGGGGCTAACTCCACATATTTTAACTTATATGGATGGATATTAGAAATATATATTAATAAAACTGCATTTTAAAAATTTTGATAAAAAGTAAATAAAATTTACCATATTAACCATTTTCAAGTGCACAGTTCATTGACATTGAATATATTCCATTGCCATGCAAACTCTACCACTACCATCTCCAGAAATTTTCATTTTCTCCAAATGAAATAACATACCTATTAAAAAATAACTTCTATTTCCCACTACTCACCATGGGCAACCAACATTCCAATTTCGGTCTCTATGAATTTCACTACTCTAGGTACCTCATATAAGTAGAATCATATAATGTGTGTTGCTGTTTTTGCCTTGTGGTTTTGTTCTTTCTAATTGACTTATTTCACTTATTATTATGTCTTCAGTATTCATCCATGTTCTAGCATGTGTCAGAATTTCCTTCCTTTTCAAGACCAAATAATATTCCATTGCATGTATATACTAGATTTAATTTACCACTCACCCACCTAAGGACATTTATTGTTTCTATCTTTTGGTTATTATGAGTAGCATTGCTGTGACCATTGATGTGAATCCCTGCTTTCAATTCTTTGGGATATATATCCAGAAGTGAAATTTCTGGATCGTATGGTAATTCTAGATTTAGTGTTTTGAGGAACCACCATATTATTTTCCTGTTTCTCTATCACCCATAAGTTCTACATTAGCACAATTTAAATTGGACTGTATATTTTGGTTTTCTATCTTGGTAGGATTTTATGACTATAGACTATATCTTGGCAAAAAGTCCCTTAGTTCATTATCTTAAGAGATGTTATTTCCTGTTCTTGATGTCAATGAGAAAAAAGATGTTTCATTGTATTACAAATAATTTCTTAAACTGAACCACATGTGGTTTGTCAGGCATTAAATGCTTTTCTCCTAGAGACTGAGTTCATATATGTTTATTGATAACATGGGATATTTATATATACATTAGTCAAGGCTATGGTTTTTCCCGTGGTCGTGTATGGACGTGAGAGTTGAAGAATTGATGCTTTTAAACTGTGGTGTTGGAAAAGACTCTTGAGAGTCCCTTGGACTGCAAGGAGATCCAACCAGTCCATTCTAAAGGAGATCAGCCCTGGGTGTTATTTGGAAGGAATGATGCTAAAGCTGAAATTCCAGTACTTTGGCCACCTCATGCGAAGAGCTGACTCATTGAAAAAGACTTTGATGCTGGGAGGGATTACGGGCAGGAGGAGAAGGGGAAGACAGAGGATGAGATGGCTGGATGGCATCACCAACTCGATGGCCGTGAGTTTGAGTGAACTCCGGGAGTTGGTGATGGACAAGGAGGCCTGGCATGCTGCGATTCATGGGGTTGCAAAGAGTCGGACANTGGTCCAACCTATGTTGATAATTTTCATTGACAAACATTCTAATTTCTTCTTTGGGTTTCTCTAATGTCAAACTGAAAAGAAAAAAAGAAAAAACTGAAAAGAAAAAAAATATTAAGATGAACTCCATTCTTTCAAAGTTGATGCTCTGGTCCTGTTTGATTCTCAACAGAAAATTGAGAGTCAATGTCTATGCTCAATAAAAAATTGTAGAAGGAGAGGAAGTATATATGAGAGAGAATACTTGCCTAATTGAAACACATAAAGAATAAATGTACAATGAGAAAATAATAAAATTGAACTAAAGAGATTATAAAATAAGACAAAGAATTTTCAAAGAAATGGTAAATCATAGGAGATATATAATAATAAATATACCTACAGAAATTAGCTAGTTCTCACTTGTTAAATGGAGTAACAGTAAAAAAAAAAAAAAAAAAAAAAATAGGCAACCATTCTACAAGTGCTAAACTAGGAAATTTTTCTTGTGTACACTGCTATACTTTGAAATGATAATTCCCAGTGCTGATATGGTTAAATAATAAATACTAGGTGAGATTTTAAAGTAAATTGGTATTTTAAAATGTTTGTGCTTTGCAACAAAAATAACAATAGTTATATGCTATTCAGTATCTCCTATTGCAGAGCACAGTGTGAAATTTATATACGATAGCTCATACAAATTTCATATAAACTCAATGAAATAGGTGTTTTCCTTCATGCTGCCCTCATTTTATAGATGGGATGAGGTTTCTTAAGGTCATACCTATTGTAAGTGATAGAACCAGAACTGATACCCAAAGCTAACATTAATTCACTTCTGACTAAATGTTACAGAAGGAAAAACAGAAGTAGTCAAACAAAAAGATAGCAATCACATTACTATAAATAATAAATAACCAAAAAAGTAAACAAATATATAAAAATGAGAAAGTTTGTACATACAAAAACGTATTTAGGGGATAACACAGAAATTATTAATGTCAAGAATTTTTAAAGATTTCAAATGGTATGTACATCAATTACAACAATATATATGTATGTTGGCTGGTGTTAAAAAAAAAAAAAGGTTTATTTCGAAGGTGGTGGTAAGTAGCAGTAAAATGGTAAGAAAACACATCCCTGATATCAAGAGACTTACAATCTTCTTGGAGGAAAAAAGACAATAAAATATTACAGTACAATGTACTTTATTGAAAACATCAAAAGAAAAATGAAACTGGATTTGTCAGGAGGAGTTAACACCTGAGATGGGCGTTTGACACCACTGCTACCTGTCCACAGCTGGTTGGACCTGGAGTCTGGTGCCCAAGCCAAAGGATAATCATTAAGAGGACAGATCCGTGGGACAATGGCAAACTTTGAGGAGGTGAACTGGGACAAAACCTTCATTTTCAGAGCTTTCAATACGAAGCCTTGATAGAGGATGATAGACACGGAAGCAGCAGGAAAAACTACTATCAGAGAAGAGATGAGTGACAGTCATAGGAAGAGATATCCACCGAGGCGACAATGAACACTTCCTTCGGAGGTGATGACCAGACGGGGAAATCAAAAGGGCAATGAATCTCAAGACGGGATGCACTTTCAAATCACTCAGGGAGCTTTTCAAAATTCCAGTGTCCAGGCTGAACTCTAACCCAAGATCTCCAGGGTTTTGAGGTTTTATTGTTTATACAAAAGCTGCTTGGGTGATTTTCCAAAGCACAGCCAATGTTGTTCAGTTCAGCTCAGTTGCTCAGTTGTGTCCGACTCTTTGTGACCCCATGGGCTGCAGCACGCCAGGCCTCCCTGTCCGTTACCAACTCCCGGAGTTTACTCAAACTCATGTCCATTGAGTCAGTGATGCCATCCAACCATCTCATCCGCTGTCGTCCCCTTCTCCTCCCGCCCTCAATCTTTCCCAGCATCAGGGTCTTTTCAAATGAGTCAGCTCTTCACATCAGGTGGCGAAGTATTGAAGTTTCAGCTTCAACATCAGTCCTTCCAATGAATATTCAGGGCTGATTTCCTTTAGAATGGGCTGGTTGGATCTCCAATATTGAGACTCACTTATATTAGATACCCTGTCAATTAGTAAACAGACTGCTGAATTCTAGAAAACAAGGAATCATTGCTGTAGCTCTCCCTGAGGCCTGGTTATGGAACTGTGACTGGGTTTATTAAGTAACCTTATATGAAGATTCTCAAATTTTAGCTCTCATCAGAATCACCTGGAGAACCTGTCAGAAATGCAGACATCTAGGTCCCTTCCTCAGAATTTTGTATTTAGTAGGCCCAGGGACAGGGCCTGAAAATCTGTATTCTGAGAATTTCCCAAGTGATATTAATGCTGCTGATACATGGACCTCACTTTTAGAACCTATATTATATTCTATACATTAAGATATTGGGATAAAGTAAAAAAAAAAAAAAAAAGAGAGAGAGAGGTTGGGGGGAAGAAAGAGAAACAGCTTCTAGGTTTTAGAAATAACCTGAATAAATAGAAATGTGTGAAAGATGGCAGTATGTCCATACGTTGCAACAATTTGCTGTCACTACAGTTAAGGGAACAAAGTGGGAAGGACAAGAAATGAGACTGGTAGAAAGGGCTGTGAAAAACACACCAAGAGTGCAAATTTCACTCTGTAACATGTGGAATGGTGATTATTCTGACCAAGGGAGGGAATCAGAATGGTAATTCTAGACATGTTAGTATTTTAGTAATTAATACAAGAAGCAGATTTTTACCTTTAGAAAAAAAAAATCTAAAGCAGACATTCTTTAAGCAATTCTTCATAGGAAGTATTCTGGAAACAAGATAAAAGATAACATGTTTACTGTTTGCAGGGCTTCCTGGGTGGCTCAGACAGTAAAGATTTTTTTTGCCTGCAATGCAGAGGGCCTGGGTCTGATCCCTGGGTCAGGAAGATCCCCTGGAGAAGGGAAGGGCTACCCATTCTAGTACTCTTGCCTGGAGAATTCCATGGCCAGAGGAGCCTGGTGGGCTATAGTCCATGGGGTCACAAAGAGTTGGACATGACTGAGGTACTAACACTTACTAGCTTATACTGCTTTCAAATGTACTTTTAAAATGAGTGCTTGTGAAACAGCAAATCTACAAAAAGATTTAGATAGAACACAGTGCTAAGTTACTTTTTAGGGTAATTGAAATTTCTGCTTCCAATTATTACAAAACCATTTCTTAACAATGTTTCAAAAATAAAATTTCTGTTCTTTAATTTTTTTGAGAATATGTATACATGCCACCCAAACCGCCAAACTGGCATGCAACTTCTAGTGCTGAAATTTAGTCTCTAGTATCATTTTCCAAGAACCAGGGCTTCTCCAAGTAAAGGCTGACCACATGTCTAGAGCAGAGGTGATCCAAGTTGAATTTAGAAGCAGAAGATATTAAGAAGAGGTGGCAAGAATACACAGAAGAACTATACAGAAAAGATCTTCATGACCCAGATAACCACAATGGTACAATCACTCATCTAGAGCCAGACATCCTGGAATGCAAAGTCAAGTGGGCCTTAGGAACCATCACTATGAACAAAGCTAGTGGAGGTGATGGAAGCCCAGGTGAGTTATTTCAAATCCTAAGAGATGATGCTGCTAAGGTATAGTAACTCAAACATCCAAAAATGTTTGAGTTATACTACTATTTTATGCCTATACTACTATTATGACATTCACTTTTGAAGATTTTTTTTTAATTTTCACCATTTTTCCAAGAAAAACTTTTACCCTAAAATAAAGAGCAATTCAGGAACTAGGCAATCTTTTATTTATCTCCTTCTTGGAAAAGAATGGATAAATTATTTAATTACATTGATTACAATCATAAAGTAAATCAGTCCTGAATATTCATTGGAAGGACTGATGCTGAAGCTGAGACTCCAATACTTTTGCCACCTGATAGGAAGAACTGACTCATTGGAAAAGACCCTGATGCTGAGAAAGACTAAAGGTAGGAGGAGCAGGGGGAGACAGTAGATGAGATGGTTGGATGGCATCACTGATTCAATGGACATGAGTTTGAGCAAGCTCCAGGGGTTGGTGATGGACAGGGAAGTCTGACACGCTGCAGTCCATGGGGTTTCAGAGTCAAACACCACTGAGTGGTTGGAAGGAAATGTTCAAAGATGAAATGGGTCATGCAGTGAGGACATGGGAGTCAAGGAGCCAAATTGAAGAGGTTTAAATGGGACAAAAGTGTAACAATTTAGGTATCAAAAAAGAAATTTATACTTTTATGAATTGAACCTATAAAAAGCCTTGAGTCTATAATGACACTGAAAACTAAATCCTCATAAAGTATACAGTGTCTTTTCGCTAAAAATATTTTATTTACTTTAATGAGGCCCTTAATTTAAATTTTAATTTAAATAAATTCCAGGAATTATAGGGGAAGAGTAATCACTACAAGGATGACCAGCTAAATATGGAAGATGGAGATGGAACACTTTCTAAGACAATCAATATTATTCAGCTCAAGGGAGTTTCTTTACAGAAAGGTGCTACTGAAGGGAAAAAACCAAAGGGACATAAAAGTTGTGATCAGTAGATCTTAGTTAAGACATAATCAGGAAAGAATATATAAAGGTAATTAGGAACATTTTATGATGCATCGGGTATTAGTTAATTTTAATACCCTTCATTAAGTGTTACATTATTGTTTCTGTTTTTAAAGAAGGTATTCTTAATTTTAGAGAAGCAATCTGAAATATTCAGAGGTGATATGTTTCTTGGTAAGGGCTTCCCAGGTGGGTTCAGTGGGATAAGAATCCACCTGCAATACAGGAGATAGGAGACACAGCTTCCATTCCTAGGTCAGGAATAGCCCCTGGAGGAGGGCATGGTAACCCATTCCAGTATTCTTTCCTGGAGAATCCCATGGACAAGAGGAGCCTGGTGGGCTACAGTCAATAGGGTCGCAAAGAATCGGACACAACTGAAGTGACCGAGCATGCTCACATGTTATTTGGTCTGTAATTAATATTAAAACAATATAATAGGAAAGATTAGAGATCTCTGACAAAATTAGAGATACCAAGGGAATATTTATTGCAAAGATGAGCACAATAAAGGAAAGAAATGGAATGGATCTAACAGAAGCAAAAGACATTAAAAACAGGTGGCAACAATACACAGAACTATACAAAAAAGATCTTCATGACCCAGACAACCACTATGGTGTGATCATTCACCTAAAGCCAGACATCATGGAATGCAAAGTCAAGTGGGCATTAGGAAGCAACACTATAAGCAAAGCTAGAGGAGGTGATAGAATTCCAGTTGACAATTTCAAATCCTAAAAGATGTTGCTGTTAAAGTGCTTCACTCAATATGCCAGCAAATATGGAAAACTCAGCAGTGGCCACAGAACTGGAAAAGGTCAGTTTTCATTCCAAATCCCAAAGAAGGGCAACATCAAAGAATGTTCAGACTACCACACAATTGCACTCATCTCACACACTGGCAAAGTAATCCTCAAAATTCTCCAAGTCAGGCTTCAACAGTACATGAACTGAGAACTTCCAGATGTTCAAATTGGATTTAGAAAATGCAGAGGAACCAGAGATCAAATTGACAACTCCATTGGATCATAGAAAAAGCAAGAGAATTCCAGAAAAACATCTACTTCTGCTTCATTGACTACGCTAAAACCTTTGACCACATGGATCACAACAAACTGTTGAAAATTCTTAAGAGATGAGAATACCAGACAACCTCAGCTGCCTCCTGAGAAACCTGTTTGCAGGTCAAGAAGCAATAGTTAGAACTGGACATGTAACAACAACAGACTGGTTCCAAATAGGAAAAGGAGTACATCAAGGCTGTATATTGTCAAGCTTCTTATTTAACTTATATGCCACATACATCATGAGAAATATGAGCTGGATGAAGCATGAGCTGGAATCAAGATTTCCAGGACAAATATCAATAACCTCAGATATGCAGATGACACCACCCTTATGGCAGAAAGCAAAGAAGAACTGAAGAGCCTCTTGATGAAAGTGAAAGAGGAAAGTGAAAAAATTGGCTTAAAACTCAACATTCAGAAAAACAAACAAAACAAAAAAAAATCGTGGCATCCAGTCCTGTCACTTCATGGCAAATAGATGGGGGAAAATGGAAACAGACTTTATTTTGGGGGATTCTAAAATCAGTGCAGATGAGTGCAGCCATTAAATTATAAGATTCTTGCTCCTTGGAAGAAAAGCTATGACAAACCTAGACAGCATATTAAAAACAGAGACATTATTTTGCCAACAAAGGTCCATCTAGTCAAGGCTATGGTTTTTCCAGTAGTCATGTATGGATGTGAGAGTTGGACTATAAAGAAAGCTGAGCGCTGAACAATTGATGTTTTTGAACTGTGGTGTTGGAGAAGACTCTTGAGAGTCCCTTGGACTGCAAAGAGATCAAACCAATCCATTCTAAAGGAAATCAACCCTGAGTATTCAATGGAAGGACTGATATTGAAACTGAAGCTCCAATACCCTGGCCACCTAATGCAAAGAGTCGACTCATTAGAAAAGACCCTGATGCTGGAAAGATTGAAGGCATGAGAAGAAGCAGATAACAGAGGATGAAATGCTTGGATGGCATCACCAATTCAATGGACATGAGTTTGACAAAGCTCTAGGAGATAGTCAAGGACAGGGAAGCCTGGTGTGCTGCAGTTCATGGGGCTGCAGAGTCAGACATGACTGAACAAATGAGCAACACAAGATAGTTTAGACAGCGAGATATAAACATGTGTTAACTTAATCTATCCCGAATGGTGATCAATTTGCACTAATTTAGACTGCAGACTCCAAGGACTAACTTTGAGTCAACTGATGATAGCATTCCAACTATCTTTGGAATAGTTAGTAATCAACACTAGAATATTTATTAACTAGCATGAACAAATAATAAAATTGGATTTTAAAGTTAAATTATTGGCTGTTAATAAACATAATGGATATTAGAGATGGGTTTTCATTAGTGAGTTGGTAGTTTTTAAGATGCAGGAATTTCAGAAAAAGTACTTTGGAGATGTCCCTGCCTTTGAATAAATAAGTCATAAAACTAAAGGAAGCAGAGCAATCTTGTCCTTAGAAATTATACTCTCAGCTTGATCCATAAATGGTCCTATGTATATCTACTTTAGAGAATTTTTGCTTCCCAATAGTAATGAGAGCTGAATCTTTACAACACATGATTATCACAGCTGAATCATCAAAAATAAAACTGGGGCTTTAATGAAGCCATAATGCACTTTGTCTGAGGACCTGGTGTCTTCTTAAACTTATGTCACGATTATATTCTAGACTTGTTTTTATATGAACTTGCTATGAAGTGAACCCTCAAACATCATCTGCCTCTAACTATTGGAGGCTGCTTACTGTTGTTCAGTTGCTAAGTCATGTCTGACTCTTAGCAACCCCATGGACTGCAGCACACCAGACCTTACTGTCCTTCAATACCTCGTGCAGTTTTTTTCAGATTCATGTCCATTGAGTCAGTGATGCTATTGAACAATCTCACCCACTGCTGCCCTCTTCTCTTTTTGCCTTCCATATTTCCCAGCATCAGGGTCTTTTTCAATGAGTCAGCTCTTTTCATCAGGTAGCCAAAGGATTGGGGCTTCAGTTCAACATCAGTCCTTCCAATGAATATGAAGGACCGATTTCCTTATTAAGGATTGACTGGTTTGATCTCCTTGTGGTCCAAGGGACTCTCAAGAGTCGTCTCCAACACCACGGTTTAACAGCATCAATTCTTCAGTGCTCAGCTTTCTTTATGGTCCAACTCTCACATCCACACACGACTACTTGATAAAAACCATAGTTTTGACTAGATGGACCTTTGTCTGCAAAGTAATGTCTCTGATTTTTAATATGCTGCTAGGTTTGTCATAGTTTTTCTTCTAAGGATCAAGTATCTTTTAATTTCATGGCTGCAGTCACCATCCAGTGATTTTGGAGACCAAGAAACCAAGGTTACCAAAAGGAATCTAATAGTTGCAGATGATCAAATTGGTTTAGTTCAGTTTGCAACATCATTCTTCTTGGCACAGTGATAGTGCAAATGTAATCTAAATTAGGGTGGTAAGATTGAACTATGGGAGTTTTAGAGAAGTGATTTTAAAAGTGCTGCTTATCAAAGACAATAGAAATACACTATAAGTGCCAAGTTGGTTGAAGATAATCTTGATGTTTCTTAGGACCATTTTGGCAATTTCATGAAAATAGACTGCATGAAAATGAATCCAAAGCCAACAGAAACAAGATTTAGAGGCAGACGGGTTCTTGACATTTGAACCTCTAGATCCAGAAATCAGTTCATTTCAGTCACTCAGTTGTATCCAACTCTGTGACCCCATGAACCACAGCACACCAGGCCTCCCTGTCCATCACCAACTCCCAGTTTACCCAAACTCATGTCCATTGAGTCAGTGATGCCATCCAACCATCTTATCCTCTGTCGTCCCCTTCTCCTCCTGCCCTCAATCTTTCCTAGCCTCAGGGTCTTTTCACATGAGTCAGCTCTTCACATCAGGTGACCAAAGTATTGGAGTTTCAGCTTCAACATCAGTCCTTCCAATAAACACCCAGGACTGACTTGTTGGATCTCCTTGCAGTCTAAGGGGCTCTCAAGAGTCTTCTCCAATACCACAATTCAAAAGCATCAGTTCTTTGGCACTCAGCTTTCTTTATAGTCCAACTCTCACATCCATACATGACTACTGGAAAAACCATAGCCTTGACTAGACGGACCTTTGTTGACAAAGTAATGTCTCTGCTTTTTAATATGCTGTTTAAATATCAAAATCTAATTCTAACCACAAAATTTTCAATTATACGAATGTCAAAATCATCCTCAACAATTAAGATTACATTTTTACCATTGAAAGTAGTACAGATGTTTATAAAACAAACGATATATATATTTTTGAGAGTAATCAATTTTTTTTAAATATAAATTTATTTTAATTGGAGGCTAATCACTTTAAAATATTGTATTGGTTTTGCCATACATCAACATGAATCCACCACAGGTATACATATCATGCATCGAACCTGGACTGGTGATTAATTTCATATATGATATTATACATGTTTCAATGCCATTCTCCCAAATCATCCCACCCTCTCCCCTCCCACAGAGTCCAAAAGACTGTTCTATACATCTGTGTCTCTTTTGCTGTCTCACATACAGGGTTATCGTTACCATCTTTCTAAATTCCATATATATGCGTTAGTATACCTATTGGTGTTTTTCTTTCTGGCCTACTTCACTCTGTATAATAGGCTCCAGTTTCATTCACCTCATTAGAACTGATTCAAACGTATTCTTTTTAATGGCTGAGTAATACTCCATTGTGTATATGTACCACAGCTTTCTTATCCATTCATCTGCAGATTATTAAAAAGGATATCTAGTGTTTGGTTTTTTCTCACACATATTGGCTGTTTTTTTTTTCTCTGTTGTCTCTAGGTTGAATGAAGCTCAAGAAGTTTTGTTCAAAGTTTATGTTAGGTGGAGGCTCCCAGCATATCCTCAGCAACACTAACACGGATTGATTGATCAATGTAAGTGATAGGTAACAGATATATGAAGTTTTTGACTTGTGGTGCTGGAGAAGACTCTTGACAGTCCCATGGACAGCAAGGAAATCAGCTCTGAATATTCATTGGAAAGACTGATGCTGAAGCTCTGATCCTTTGGCCACCTGATGCAAAGAGCCATCTCCTTGGAAAAGAACCTGATGCTGGGAAAGAATGAAGGCAGGAGGAGAAGGTGGGGAGACAATGGATGAGATGGTTGGATAATATCACTGACCCAATGGACTTGAGTTTGAGCAAACCTCAGGAGATAGTGAAGGAGAGGGAAGCCTGGTGTGCTGCAGTCCATGGGTCCCAAAGAGTCAGACACAACTTAGCAAGTGAACAACAACAGATGTATAAGAGCTTTTCTTATTCACAGAATCTATTTGAAATAACTTGATCAATAAAGTTTCTTGCTTTTACTTGTCTGATATCTGGACTATCTTTTTTGACTTGGTAATTTGTTTCAACTCACATTGTCCATGTACTAGTAGGATGGTAAAAGAAGACAGTTTCAGATTAGCAGAAGAGTATTAAAAGTGTTAGAATACTATAGCTAAGCTGAAATGGGAAGAAAGTTACTGAAGAGATGGCTGTTAGAATGAAGATAGATACAGGAAACAATGGACTGCTTTTGTAATGTCAAAGAACTATTTTCCCAGTCACTGCTGACTGAGAGGGTAGGAAGTACAGGAGTCTACCAGAGTAAATACAGGACAAACATTTTTTGTGGGGAGGGGGTAATTTATCTATTTATTCATTTTTGGCCAAGCTGTGTGGCATGCTGGACATCAGTTCCCCATCTAAGGGTCAAATCCATGCCCCTTGCTTTGGAAGCTCTGGATTGCCAGGGAAGTCCTCAGGATAACTTTTATATGTAGCTTCTATTATCACTCTGAAGTCTAACTGATAACAATACATTCATGACTTTTTTCTTTTTTCCACCATCACAATAAAAAAATAAAAATAATTCACTTATTTATATTTTCCATACTTCCAACAAGATTTATATTATTCTTTATTGTAATTCTAAANTTTTTCCACCATCACAATAAAAAAATAAAAATAATTCACTTATTTATATTTTCCATACTTCCAACAAGATTTATATTATTCTTTATTGTAATTCTAAAATGCAACCTATACCTTTCATATAAATTGAGATAAATCTAGCCACACTGACATTTCATACACACTTTATTCCCTTCTATGACTTTATTTTGTCGTAGAAAAGAAAAAAAAAACTGTAAAAAATAATCATGAAGAAAGTTGCAAATCATTTTCAAAAAGATCATTGAGCTTTTCAATACCCAGTTAACTNCTCC
This sequence comes from Redunca redunca, assembly GCA_006410935.1. Lineage (NCBI taxonomy): Eukaryota > Metazoa > Chordata > Mammalia > Artiodactyla > Bovidae > Redunca > Redunca redunca. The sequence continues at coordinate 544,199 of SJYQ01002428.1, forward strand.
AAGAATAGCTAGAAGGACAAGGGCCTTAAATCAAGTGCTTAACTCAAACTCCATTCATGTGGCCTCCTTTTGTATAACTGATATAATTATTAAGATTAAGAAAATTAGCAGACTGTACCTGAATTTTTATTCTATATACAAAAGATGTATAATGTATCTCATGAGCCTTATCTTTGATAAATAATAAAGGTGTGCTTTCTTCTCCAAAGGCTAGTCATTTAGGTCATTTATTTCATTTTGATAAGAATCCTTTAGAAGTCAGTAAACAAAATGTTAGGAACATTAAGGTGTGGATAAATTAATCAACTCAAATAAAAATTTATTAATTTGCTTGTTACTAATAAATAGTAGGATCAGTTTATAGCTTATCAATACCCTTTACTTACTCACATCTATCTACAAAGAGACTGAGAGGGTCAATGACTCTGAGTGGATTGCTATCAGTAGGTGCAGTTTATTCATTCCCCAAACAGTCTGTCAGGCCTCTAGATTTAAGCTAAGTATATGGAAAACTGATACACGGACATTGGATTAATTCTAGACTTTTGAATATACTTTAATGTGATTCCATTAGAATATGTTTGGACTTAATTCCAAAACATTCTGAAAATTTGTTGATGTGTATATTGTTCAGTCTGTTATATATGATACATACTTACATCGGAGAACCCTCAAAAGAAATCCATATCTGATTTTAGGATTTATTGTAGTTGTACCTTTCCTAAGATATTGACTAGCTCCTAAATTTGTGCAGAGAGTCAATTATATAACTTATTATATATACTTCTTTATATTGTCTAGAAGAACCAGATTTGCCACCTATAGCTATCAAGAGCTTAGATATTTATGAAATATTTTTCATAAGCTTATTTGGTTAAGTTTATTTGCTTTTAAATTGTTTGTCACAATTACTTCTCATTTATATTTGAGCTTTTATATCTGTTCAGATCCAATAGATAACTAATTTTTGTTTTGAAAGAAGATACCTAAATAACTGATCAAGCAATTGATTATAAAAGTATTCATATAAACATGATTCCCATCATTCTTCATTAATTGTTTCTATCAATACCTCATATTCTTTGATCAAACTTAAATCAGATTAGCTAGAAATTTCAAGTGATTTATACAAATTTGCTTGCATTATTCAATTTTTTCCATTTTAAATACTGGGAATCATGGATTTCCCTGTAGCAGCAATTGTTTCATTTTTGTAGTAATTGTCTGTTCAAGACAATTAGGAGTTATGGGGCTTTATTAGTTAATTAGAAAGGCCTGAGGAACACTGTTCCACCAGTTTAATTAAATCCCTTTAAAAATACACAATATAAACTATAGTTGGCTATTAATGATCAATACATCTTGTCTATTGGTTCTAGTTTTTCCCTTAAATCTTTTCTTTTAAACTTTTGTTCTTCTAGCTATTTCCTCAAAACAAAGTAAAACAGCTGCTAAGGTACAGTAACTCAAACATCCAAAACACATTCAATACCTTCATATTTCCTATTGTTTATATTGTTATTATGACATTGTTTTTGAAGATTTTTTTTTATTCTTACCATTTTTCCAAGTACAACTTTTACCCTAAAATAATGAGTAATTCAGGAAATGGGGCAATCTTTTATTTCCTTCTTTTAAAAGAACGGACAAATTAGTTAATTATATTGGTTATAATCCTAAAGGAAATCAGTCCTGAATATTCATTGGAAGGACTAGTGCTGAAGGTGAAACTCCAATACTTTTGCCACTGGATGGGAAGAACTGACTCATTGAAAAAGACCCTGATGCTGGGAAAGATAGAAGGCAGGAGAAGAAGATGACAAGGATGAGATGGTTGGATGGCATCACTTACTTGATGGACGTGAGTTTGAGCAAGCTCCAGGAGTTGGTGATGGACAGGGAAGCCTGGTGTGCTGCAGTCCACAGGGTCACAAAGAGTTGGACATGACTGAGCGACTGAACTGAAATGATATTGATTACAAAGTATTTTTCTGATTCCTAATTATTTGATCAGTTAAATACAAACCTTTCCTATCCTTTGGCTATTAATTTAAATTTAACTTAAATCGACTTTTTCATTTGTATTTATCATTTTGTATTGGTTTCTTTTTCTTTTGCTTGCCTTTCTCCTATATACACAAGGTGCCTTTTATGTGAGTTATGAGCTAATGGCTAAGTGGTAAAGAATTCACCTGCCAGTGCAGGAGACATGGGTTTGATCCATCCATCATTTCGGGAAGATCCCCTGGAGAATGAAATGGTAACTCACTCTGGTATTCTTGCCTGGGCAATCCAATGGACAGAAGAGCCTGGTGGGCTACAGTCCTTAGGGATCACAAAGAGTCAGACATGACTTAGCAATTGAGCCCTCCTCTTATATACCTACCCTGACATTTTGGTTTGTCTTTGATTCTTGCCTGGAGAGAGGAGCCTGGTGGGATATAGCCCGTAGGGTCACAAAGCATCAGACACAACTGAAGTGACTGAGCACATGCAGAAATAAACATAACACCCTTGAACCTAAAAGAGAGTTGTGAACAAAAGAGAATGGCCATGTTCCTGTTTATAAAACTATGATGAGCTTGAAGGTAAGTGAAAGAGGGTTTAGAGAAGAGTCAATAGAGAAAAAAGGATAGGCATCCCCACTACGGGCTAGGAATCCTTTGTAGAGGGCAAAATCATTTAACAACCAGATAGTACTAAATAATCACTCCAGTTGTCCTGTGTCTTATAGTTCTGATGAGGGGTGTCAAAGACAGGTAGTTGCTCACTAAATAGCCATTGTACATATTTTCCCACAAATATAATCTTGAATACATATTGCTACAATTCTAATGTGTACAACTGAAAACTCCATTCCTTAGCCTGGCTTTCAGATGGAAGTGGCCATGTGATTAAGCACTGGCCAGTAAGCTATTAGAAAAAAGGTTTAAAAATGTCTTCCTTTGAAAGGCAGAGACTGGGAAATATCTCTTCCATTTTCCCTTTCTTTTGCCTAGAAGGTTGATGTGATGGCTAGAGATTTAGCAGCTTTTTTGTGACCAAGTAATATATTTGCTCACTGCTACATTCTGTTCTAGTGGCTAATATGGGACTCAGAAATATTTGTCAAATGAATGACTCAATCAGAAAGGCAATACATGAAGCAGAAAGATGTCTCTTCCTCAGCGGCTGCCTTGTTTTCATCTCTTACTGAGATTTCTTCTGTTAGACTTGAAGATTGACATTTTTAAGACCGAGTTTTTTAATTGTTGACTATATTTATTAGCTACATGCCCTTTAGCAAGTCATTTACTCTTCATAAACTGATTTTATTAAATGTGAGCTGAGATAATATCTCCTTGCATGGTTGTTATAGGAACCAAAGATAGGTTATTAAATCCTTAACTTGTTTCCTGCATATTATAGTTTCTAAATAACTTGCCCACAAATGTCATCATTTATATTTCTCAAATAAATTCTCTAGTGAATATAATGAGGAATGACTAAACTTTTATTGAATTCATACTGAATAACATTTTATGTTAGACACACAGAATTTCCTAACTACCCACCCTCTTCATTTAAGCTACTTATTTCATCATTATTTTATAAACACTCATTTCAGAATGTCATTACATAGCTTTTCAAAATACAGCATAAAAAATATAAAGTGGAAAATCTTCATGCTTTACTCTTACATTGTTTCCTATTGACAAGATAGAAATTCTTACTAGATTAGTAAAACATAGTTTCATGTTAAGGATGGGACATTCAAGGAGATTTTCTATAATAGAGAAGAAAAACAAAGTGTACAGTAAATATGAATTCTATCAGAGAGAAAATAAAAACACATGAGGAATCCAAGGGAGGGAGAGATTTCTTTTGCTGAGCACACCAGAAAAGTTTTCAGAAAAGTGGCATAACAGTAGCCAGAGTTTGACAGATGGAATAAGATGGGAAAAGGGGCACAGTAACTGATACAACAGCATGAGAAAAGACCTAGAAACAGAACACACGTTCAAATAGCAATCAATGAGTCGGTTTGGCTGGAAGGTAAGAAATGTAAAAAGAATTTTTAGAATATAAATCCTGAAAGATACCAAGATGTGAGCTTAGTTGGGTAAATAATAGTTAACCATGTCTGAAAAGAAAGATGTACATACAACTATGCTCACAATCTTCACTTAGTAGGAAGATGAGTTTCTGGAAATGAGAGGGAACACTGAATCAGGACTATTACAAGGCATTATGATGCTATCTCTGTGGTGAGGCCATCTTAGTGTCTTTCATTGACACATGTTCATCCTTTTCTTCAATCACGTGAATTCATGACAGAGTCCAACTACTTATTTGATATCTGGTCAAGCGGCCCAGGATGCTGAGATATTTCTGATGCCTTTTGTAATGTTTCTAGAAATTCCTGCTCTCTTTATCTTCTTGTCCATTTCTGGACAAATGTGCCTCCAACCATGATTAAAGGGCTCTTTAACATCCACTTGATATACTTGTTTTGATTCTTTTTAACAGTCTAATCCTATCATTTAAACATTTTATGGCAGATATTACGGGTCAAACAGTTCACCAGGCCATGTCGGATTCAATAACAGATACTGCAGAATGCATGCAACAGGCGGGGCGCGTTAGCTGAGACAGCATTAGTGGAGCCAAACAAACAAAAACAAACAGAAAAGAAAACCTGATTTCAAGATACTAATTTTTTTTAATTTAGATAGATATATATATATATACTTTTTCCTTTCCAAACCTTTTTTCCCCATTTTATAGAGTGAAATCTTGCCTTACCCATGAAAATTTGGATTTGTTTGTGACTTTTAATTATTCTTAAAGGGGAAAAAAGGAAAGAAAAGAAAGGCACGACATAAGCTTGTAGCCACACAGCTCCTCCAATTCTCTTTTGGTAATGCATCTGACAACTAGAATAATGCATGTGGAAATACTGTTCCAACACGCAAGTCTGCTTCTTTGTCAACTTCAATAGCAAGGTTCACTGATTGGTTTCATTGTCTACAAGCAACTCCGAGTTCCTTTCAACTCGACAGTCAGGCTGGGAGAATCAGCAGACATTTGGCCTTTTATCACAGGATGGATCCATGGACTGACATACCAATTAAACTGGGTAGAGTTGGAGGAATGGCATGACTTGAACAAATCTCATCGGTTAATGACACTCGAGCCTTCAGCTGTTCCACAGTATCTGAAATATCAAAGACTGTGAAATCCTTTTTGAGTATCTCCTTTACTGGTGGCATCAGGTAGCCTCAAACATGATGCAAATTACTCCTGGGCCGTGGCTTGGCGAAGTCTGCCCCCAGCTATCCACACATTTTGTGAGACTAGTTGATCAAACCACCAGACTCTGTGCATAGGAAATAGCCAATTCTTCAGGGAAGATTTGAAAAGTAAAAATTAGAAACAATTATGGAAAAAATGCAGTGGAATTTTAAATCTGCCTCAGATACAAGCAGCAACATCAAAGGATAATCTTCCACCTGCCTGAGTCAGTTGCGAGGATCCAAAGTCTGAGAGATTCAGATTATTTGTAACTAAAAGATTGGTTCATAGATTGGTGAATATTGAAGGTTAACAAAGCTCTAATTAAAAATGTTTTGTTGATGTGATGAGCAGTGCTTTTTTTTCATGAAACAGACATAGAATACTTTGAAATGTTTTCTCTGACTCTGTCTTTTATTTTTTTCCCTACTTTATTACCCTCTTTTCCCCATGGGTGCTACTATATATGCATAATCTCTCTTGTGCTAATATGTTGCCCTCCTACCAGGACTTTTTCTTTGAAAAACCTCTTTTAAATTACTGAGGTTAGATTTCTAAGTTCTCAATTAGCAAACATATTAAATGTTGTTAGTAGAATCTGTAGCTAAATCTACCTCTTCTGTTTTCTAATATCAATAAATAACTGAATTTACCTAAATATCTGTGGCTTTTTCTTTGTTTGTTTGGTGGCATTACTTTCATCAGAAATATAGAAAAGGGATGTTTGTCTTCAAAGAAAGCAGTACCTCTTCCTAGAAGTATTTGATTCTTTTTTTTTTTTTTTTGGTTTTAATTTTAATGGCTGATGGAAAAGATATTCTAAATAG
>SJYQ01002428.1:554720-595868 GCA_006410935.1 Redunca redunca
TGGTAGTTGACTTAAGCAAAATTTGAGTTTTTTCCACTTAAAGTTCTAGAATTCCATGAAATGTCCAAATATACTTGAAAAATAAGTATTCCTGCACTTGTAACTGCTCTGTAAATTGAATCAGTTATAGCTGAGTGAAAAGACAGAAAAATATTTTACAGAGATTACCAAGGATTTGATCTTATATAAAATGGATGTATTTGGGATGAGAACTCATACACTCAACATCTGGAGGCCAAGTGGAATGTATATCTGATAACAGATAACAATATACAAAAATATTACTTTTAAATGTGTTTAAGATAAAAAATTAAGACAGAGTTCTGGAAGGTAATAACAGTTGTGACAGGTTTACCATACAAAGGAAAGAAGCAGGACATCAGAAAAACTTCTTTCATGTGAAACTGAAGTCACTATATGCCATCCTGTCACATTGCAGTGGAGGATACTGATTCCTACTTCAAATATCTTTCACTGGGGAAATGTTTACTGAAAATGTATTACATGCAAATCACTGTGGAAAATATAATGGCACATAGAGAGAAATAGCATCACATTAAGAAAGCTTTTTCTGACCGAAACCAGATAAGGAATCATTGTAAATAATCATAAATTAGCATGAAATGGTGTAAGAGGTTTAAAAGCAGAGTGACCATGCATTTGGTTTCCCTGGGACAATCCTAGATCTATTCTGTTGCCCTGGCTTAATTATTGACATTGTTCCATTTCATACTCAAAAGCAGCACACAATGGTTACACGGGTTTGAAATTAAAATTTTATGTATTTAACAACCCAAAGTGTTGACTTTTATCTTCATTGATTTTTGCAATAATATAAAAAATTTAAGTCTCCAAATCTACCCTATGCTCATTAATTTATTAATACCACTAACTTGCTTCCTTTACATTCCACCTAATCATGAGCAACACAAGGAATCTAAAAACAATCTGAGAAAGCAGTATATTCAAGGATAATGAAATAAATGGTCCATTATAGCACCTTTAGAAAATATACTGAACAAGACTAAATAAAACAATTGAGTAAATTCAAGGACAAAATGGAACTATAGTGCATACATGAGAATTATTAATAGAATGTATATTAAGAGCCTCCTTTTTGCCTAAGGAAAGATGCTGTTTCTGATGCAGTTTCTGATGGTAAAAGATAAAACTTTGCTCCCATTTATAAGTGCCACTTACTGAATGATATTGTAACACTCTATTTTACATTATTAGTTGTAGCACTAGTTCTTTCCAGCCAAAGATGATGTCCAGAAGACTTTAACCAGAGACGCTGATGAAAATAAAGCAACATTAAAGGTATACATGATGATACTGAAAGAGTAGCACACAGTGGGAGGTATCCAACTGATCTGTGTTTCTAGGACTTATTCTTCTACACAGGAAACTGTGCTTAGGTCATCTTTGGACTTTTATTATTGGTTTTAGCATTCTCCTTTTCTGCTTCTGTTAAAGAAAGAATAAAAATGCTTTTCATATCCTTGACACCCATTAGAGAAATAATCTTCTTCTCAAATAATAATGGGAAGTGTTGTAATTAGAAGCACAGAGATTTATTTCTTCCCAGTAATTTGACTTAGTATAAATCCACTATAGTAAAATCATTTATCTACAGTTTCTCGAGCCATAATTATAAACAAACTTTAAAATGATAGCTTTGGTTAATAATGCAGCACTGTAAATTGAGCAGGATTAATCTATTCCATTATTCTGTACTACAAAATAAAGGGGGAGGGGCAAGACAGCAGAGAAAAGCGATTTCCCAATTTTCCACTGAAATAAGCCATCCTGCTTTAATCACTGTTACCCAACGTGAACTAAACAGACTTAAAAATCATTTATTAGTGCTGAAAAGAAAAAGAAGAAAGGTTCCCAGGTTTAGACAAAACTTATTAGAAGATTACCAAAAATGTGTAATTTTACGGTTTAATGAAAGATTAACTGGGAGCAGAAATTTGACTGAAAGTAAAGGTTGGTTAAAAACAAACCATAAACAAAACTCTTCTTCATCTATTCCAGATGTTCTTGTCTCTAAATACTTGGAGATTTCAAATTTCCAAAGGTGGCATCTAAAAGCACAGAGTGAAAATGCATATCCTTATCTTAATGATGAGATTCATCCTCTTCTTTGCCAACCCTTCCATTTTAGGACTATTTCAATTTTCACATGGTTAGATGGCTAACTTAATCAATGTCCTAATATCACTGTTCGTAGAGCTATGGAATCCTTTACTATAAGGAAGGAATTTTAGGACCTCATATTAGCATTCTCTGTCACTTGGAAGTTCACCTTTGGAATCTCGACCTTCCAATTCCCACTTTCTGGCTATACCCTTCTCTTCTTTTACATCCTCTATGGCTATTACCAAAAGCACTAATTATTCAATAATATTTAATTACCCTTTCTCTTGATCCTACTCTGTCCTATTCTTTAAAATCCCTGTCTGTTTTATCTGCTCTCTTCACTCTATTTAGAACCACTGGTTAATGGTTTCAGATAAATCATGATTTTTTGTTGTCGCTATTCAGCCACTCAGTCATGTCCCACTCTTTGCGACTCAATGGACACCAACACGCCAGGCTTCCCTGTCCTTTACCATCTCCCAGAATTTGCTCAAACTCATGTCCATTGAATTGGTGATGCTATCCAACCATCTCATCCTCTGTCATCCCCTTCTCCTCCTACCTTCAATCTTTCCCAGCATCTTTAGGGTCTTTTCTAATGAGTTGGCCCTTTGTATCAGGTGGCCAAAGTATTGGAGCTTCAACTTCAGCATCAGTCCTTCTGATGAATGTTCAAGATTGATTTCCTTTAGGATTGACTGGCTTGATCTCCCTGCAGTCCAAGGGACTCTCAAGGATCTTCTCCAACACCACAGTTCAAAATCATCAATTCTTTGGTGTTCAGCCTTCTGTATGGTCCACCTCTCACATTCATACATGACTACTGAAAAATCCATACTTTTGACTAGACAAAATTTTGTCAACAAAGTAATGTCTGCTTTTCACTACATTATCTAGGTTCGTCATAGCTTTCCTTCCAAGAAGCAAGCGCCTTTTAGCTTCATGGTTGCAGTTGCCATCTATAGTAATTTTGGAGCCCAAGAAAATAGTCTGTCACTATTTCCACTGTTTCCCCATCTATTTGCCGTGAAGTGGTGGGATCAGGTATCATGATCTTTGTTTTCTGAATGTTGCATTTTAAGCCAGCTTTTTCACTCCTTGTTTCAGCTTCATCAAGAGACTCTTTAGTTCCTCTTTGCTTTCTGCCATAAGGGTGATATTATCTGCAATATCGGAGGTTATTGATATGTCTCCTGGCAATTTTTATTCAAGCTTGTGCTTCACCCAGCCCAGCATTTCGAATGATGTACTCTGCATATAAGCTAAATAAGCAGGGTGACAATATATAGCCTTGACGTACTCCTTTCCCAATTTTGAATCAGTCTGTTGTTCTATGTCCAATTCTAACTGTTGCTTCTTGACCTGCATACAGATTTCTCAGGAGGTAGGTCAGATGGTCTGGTATTCCCTTCTCTTGAAGAATTTTCTACAGTTTGCTGTGATCCACATAGTCAAAGGCTTTGGCGTAGTCCTTAAAGCAGAAGTAGATGCTTTTCTGGAATTTTCTTGCTATTTCTATGATCCAACGAATGTTGGCAATTTGATCTCTGGTTCCTCAGCCTTTTAAAATCCAGCTTGAGCATCTGGGAGTTCTCAGTTTATGTACTCTTGAAGCCTGGCTTAGAGAACTTTGAGCATTACTGTGCTAGCATGTGAAATGAGTGCAATTGTGCAGTAGTTTGAACATTCTTTGACATTGCCCTTCTTTGGGACTGGAATGAAAACTGTCTTTTTCCAATCCTGTGGCCAGTGCTGAAATTTCCATATTTTCTGCCATATTGAGTGCAGCAGTTTCACAGCATCATTTAGGATTTGAAACAGCTCGGTTGGAATTCCATCACCTCCGCTATCTTTGCTCATAGCAATGCTTCCTAAGGCCTACTTGACTTTTCACTCCAAGATGTCTGGCTCTAAGTGAGTGATCACAACATCATGGTTATCTGGGCCATTAAGTTCCTTTTTTTTTTTTAATTTATTCTGTGTGTTGTTGCCACATCTTCTTAATATCTTCTGCTTCTATTGGGTCCATATCATTTCTGTCCTTTATTGTGCCCATCTTTGCTTGAAATGTTCCCTTGCTATCTCTAATTTTCTTGACAAGATCTCTAATCTTCCCCATTCTATTGTTTTCTTCTATTTCTTTGCACTGATCACTTAGGAAGGCTTTCATTTCTCTCCTTGCTGTTCTTTGGAACTCTGCATTCAGATGGATATATATTTCCTTTTCTCCTCTGCTTTTCCTTCTCTTCTCAGCTATTTGTAAGGCCTCCTCAGACAGCCATTTTGCCTGTATGTATTTCTTTTTCTTGGGGATGGTTTTGATCACTGCCTCCTATAGAGTTTCATGAACCTTTTTCCATAGTTCCTCAAGCACTCTATCAGAACTAATCCCTTGAATCTATTCTTACCTAGCATAATTTGGTTGAAAGTGTAAGGCGAATGCAGAGAAAAAGTGAGTGAGCCAGGCAGTCAGGAAACAAAAGGAAATTTATTAGAGGGAAAAGAGGGTGACTGTCTCTTAAGGAGAACCAGCACTCTCCCTTTCTGACAGAGTCCTTCTTAATGAAAAATTCTCTGAAGGGATGGTCACATAGCCAGAGGTCTGGAATCTGGAAGTCTCACAGCTTTGAGATGATAGACACCAGTGAGATAACAGGATGCCATTTGGGCAATTTGGTAAGTCTCACAGATCACTTTGATTTATTCTTTGTTTGCGAGGTCAACATAATGAGCCATTTTATCAATAAGACCCCATATGGCCCTATCAGAAAGGACACTGATTATAAAATAGACATATACAGGTTAAAATCCTGTTTCTGATATTGGAGCTTGTGATCTCCTCTGATGCACTGTTTCTCTACTTTAGATTCTTCTTCTGTACAATGGAAATAATATATGCTTCTGAACATTTTGTGATGATTAAAGGAGAAAACGTGTATAAAGTTGACTAATACATATACAGGCTAACTAAAGATTAATCCCACCCTTCCTTTCTTTGCTTTCTTTGTCCTTATGAAGAATTCATACTGCTTATTCCTATCACAAGACCTTGCTGACTAACAGCTATGCCTCTGCAAATATATTAAACTTGTGATAAAAACATATTTGGCCTCAACCAAACAATTCCAGTAAAGCTTGAAATTCCCTTTACTGCTTTCTAGGCTGCTCCCTATAGTGCCCCTTCTTTTAGTTATTCTAAGTCCTTATTATATTTTTATAGCCTATCTCAGTCTGCAACTCTCAGTCCCAGCCTCATACATTATCTTGCCTCATATTCCTCTGAGAATCTAATAAGCTATGAAACAAACTCTATCAATTTCCCTCCTACCAGAATTGAAACTCATCTATCTACCTACCAACCTACTATCTTCCTCCACACCTTTTTTTTTTAAATTCTTTCCATTATGTCTCAAAATAGGAGTCTTACCTCACCTCCAAGATGGACAGATTTATCTGTGTTAATAATCTCATTCCCCACTGGGACCCTGCTTGACTGATGACACCCCCTTTCTGTTAGACTTCACACTTTTCTTCTAAGCATAGGGAACATGTTTATACTTTTCCATTTAAAGATACTTTCTCAGTTGTATATTCCAGAGTATAATCCTTGCTTTGTGATTCATCTTACTGTCCAACTCCTTAAAAAAAAACAGATGACATTCATTTTCTGCACTTTCTCACTTACCATTCCCTTCTTACTCCAGAGATCACGTCTGCTTTTATTATTTAATAAAATTATTTTAATATTATAGCTCAATAATATTTAAATTCAAAAACTGGTGGGCATCTTAAATTTACTGTTTTGCTTGATCTCTCAGAGGTATTTGACACCATTAACTAGTTAAGAATTTTTTCTCCCCTCTTTAGCTCAGAATACCATTCTCTTCTTAACTCTATTACCAACTCTCTCTTTTTCCTTCATTTTACCCTACCTCTTTACTCAGTCTTAAAATATTTTGTTTCCTAATTTCTATCTTTGACTTTCTCTTATCCTATACATTTTCCTCTCAAGGTCAAATTTATTCTCACACATTCAATGGTCAAATAAAACTTGAGAATACTCATACTTGCATTTTGCTCTTTCCTAATTCTTGAGTTAGCAGGTAAAAATGTAATTGGTACTAGACATCTACAAGTAGATATTCTCTTATAAATTAAAGTATCTCCATTAATCCACTGATCCAATATAATTATTGCCATAACATTCTTCAAGTAGATAGGTCTGTATCCATGTTAGAGTTTGAATCCAAGAAGCTAGACATCAATGGTCCTATCTCGGTAGTCAAGAGGAAAAATGTGGTGAGCTTAGGGCCAAATGAATATCATGAGTTGAAGCAAAGAAAATAAAATAGAATAAAATAAAACCCTTGTGGCAAATATACCTAGAAAGTCGCTGGGTGATAACTTATAATAGTATGAAAATGTTCCTGGCTTATGTTTGATACTAAACTGTTCACAGGTGAATCATGTTGACCTAAAAGTAGACGCTCAACAGTGGTCCATGATTCCTCTCTTCCTAATATCTTTATATAAAACCAATCTAATGACCAAATCCATTTATTTCTACCACCTAACCATATCTCAGACCAGTTCTCCTCTCTCTATCCCATTGTCACTGCTTCAGTTCAGGCCATCATCATTTGTCAGACTCACTATGGCAATAGTCAGCTTAATCAGTGTTTCTTGGTCTCTTTGCTACTAATCTGTTTCAAATCTAAAATTCCTCCACTCTACCTTCAGAGTAATAATACAAACTGGTCAAGTTCCTCCACTGCTGAAAAGTCCTCTGCTGAAAAGTTAAAGTCTACATACCTTAGCCTGCCAAATAATATTCACAAACTACCTCCTGTCTATGTTTCTAGGCTTAGTTCCAATTTGTTTCGTCAAGTGTTCCTTTTTTCTAATTGTGACATTCATTCACACCTTTGTATTCCCTGTTGGTTCTAACTATTATGTTCTAAAATCCTGCTTTAATTCAGTGAAATGGCAGTAATTCTTTAAATTTTAACTGAAATGTATGTCATTGTCATGGTTATATATAATGTGTTACAAGTGACATGAATTAATATTGCCATGATTAATTAATCATCATATCCCTAAGATTCTGTGATCTACTTGAAGTCATTTATATTTGCATGCCCTGTATTTAGCACTCAGATGCTCAATCATGTCTAACTCTTTGTGACCCCATGGACTAGAGCCTGCCAGATTCCTCTGTCCATGGAATTCTCCCAGCAAGAATACTAGAGAGGGATCCCCATTTCCTCCTCTAGGGGATCTTCCTGACCCAGATCGAACTGAGTCTCTTACATCTCCCACATTGGCAGGCAGGTTCTTTACCACTGTGCCACCTGGGAAGCCTTATTTAGATGTGTATGTGTATGTGTGTGCTCATCCATGTCCAACTTTTTGCTACCCGTGGACTGTAGCCTGCCAGGCTCCTCTGTCCATAGAATTTTACAGGCAAGAATACTGGAGTGGGTTGCCATTTCCTTCTCCAGGGGATCTTCCTGACCCAGGGACTGAACCCATATCTCTTCCATCTCAAGTATTGGCAGTCAGATTCTTTACCAATGTGCCACCTCAGAAGTCCCCATACAGATGTGTGCCTAATACCAAAAATTGCTCAAAAAATGTTGGTAGATGGACTGTTTGGATGGATGGCTAGGTTGATAGATGGATGGATGGATAGTGGATAGATGAGTGACATGTTATTGTAAAAATTACCATGTCCCATATAAATTCAAAGCTGTTTTGAGTATATTCTACCATGGGAAAAATATTCTTAGTAGTTTTGAAAGAACATACACAATTAATCAAACAGAGAGAAAAGGACAGCCAGCCCCAAAGGAAAAGCCTTCCTTTCAGATACCAGATGACAAGATCAATGATTGCTTCTTACAGTCGCTATTTAAAAAAATTAAATGATATTTTAAAATTACTACTTCTCCAAGTAATTACAGCTTTGGAATTGATTTAATACAGACTCAGGGATAAATTAGTATCTGGCATTTAATCAGTAATTATGAAAGGAGTGAAACTCTGATCAGTGATCACCCCTACTCTTCTTTGTACTCAATCATTATTGATGCCTTTCCCCTACCAGCCTCAGCACCACTTACTGCTCAAAGAAGTTCATGTGTGATGTGTTTAGGCTCAGAAGTTATCATCTGGCACAATCTAGAAGTGACAGGGAAGCCCTCATCCTACTTTACTGGTTCATTCTATGTCACTAGTCAGGTTTCAGTTTCTTGCCCAACCCTCCCCCAGCCCTGTATCCAGGTTTGCTCAGTGAGGCCCTGAGACCTCACCTATCTTTGACCAACTTTCTTCCACTTGGGCCTAATGGATGGATCTCTCAAATTAAATCACTCTTGCCTTCTCCGGTGACTTCAATACTACTTGCCACCTGGATCATCTCACTGTTTTATTACAATGTTTCCTTAAAACAAGCTTGTGTTTGCATCTTGTCTTTGGACATTCTATATTTGAAGCTGCATACTCCACTAAAGTGCCAGTTCTAGAATCTAGATTGTTTTAAGTTCCCTGTTGACCTTAAATCAGTTTACAGTGTTTTGTTTTGTTTTTAATATTTATTTATCTATTTATCTGCACCAGGTCTTAGCCTTAGCAGTCAAGATTTTCAACCTTCACTATGGCATGTGGGATCTTTAGTTGTGGAATGAGGAATCTAGTTCCCTGACCAGGCATTGTACCCAGGCCCCCTGAATTGGAAACACAGAATTTTAGCCACTGGACCACCAGTGGAGTTTCTACCAAGTTTCTTGATGAAGGGACAGACGGTGGGCATATTGTTGCCATGGGACATCTGACAATATCCAGAGATATTTTTCGGTGGTCATATTCGGGGATGCTACCAGCATCTAGTGGGACCAGAGACGCTGTTAAACATCCTATAATGCATAGGACAGCCTCCAGCCCAACCCTCCTCCAGTGAATTATCCAGCCCACAGTGCCAGTAGTGCTGAGATTGAGAAATTTTGTGTCTACAATTTCCTCTTCCTTGTACACCATGGGTGCTTAAAGTACCAGTATGCCACATGGATATACTGACCTCAGTTATAAAACCAGGACAGGAAGCATAAAAGTTTGCCAGAATTTGATTCTATAATCTAGTCACTTATACTCTTTTTTGCCCAAGTTTCCCACCTTGATGAAATAACAGCTGACCATTCCTCTTCTGCAGAGGGCCCTGGAGGTTTAATAAATCCATTTTAATGAGGAACTTTGCCATCCTCAGGTTAAAAATGCTTTCACAAGTGTTATTTCCATCACAAGAAAGAGCAAAGGATTGCTTTGCAGATTGGCACATGAAGTTCATTCCCGCAATGCTCTTCCATCCCATAGCTCCAAAAAGTACAAAATTTGCTCATAAAAAATAGATGTGGACTGACAATTTCAGCATTTTTTTTTACCTCTTTCAGTAGAAGTGGAGTCACTGAAGAATCAGCTGTCAGGTGGCCACATCTCTAAATTATCCAGTGTATCAGCTACCACTGTTATTAAATTCTTTGCTTGGTTTATAGCATCCCCTAATGCATAAAGCATGCAGTAGATGGAGATTACATTGATCTCACAAAAAGAGGGATTAAAAAGTCTTTAATGTACCCACCAAAAGTATCAGTCTGGTAAATGTGGCAAATGTAAAGCTATAAGGAAATCGGAAAGGAAAAGATTAAGGACTTTGTCTTAGAGTTCAGAAAAAGACAGCTTCCCCATCTGAAATGACTTAAATGCTTTTCTGTCCCTGGGAAGCTGCCTATATATGGTAGTCTTGATGGATTTAGTTAACTTTCTCTTCCAAACAAACCTATGAGTAAATGAGGCTTTAAGAAGTTAAATTTATTTTTTTATCATTTTTTTAACTAGAATGACATTACTAATTTGCCTTTTTTACATTACTTAACTTTTAAAATTTTTTAACATGATTGAGATCATAGTCAATTCTAGTTTTAAATTAATTGCCTTAATTATCATTTTAGCAAGTTAAAGTATTCAGTTCATTCGTCTGTTTATTCATTCATTGTTCCTTTCAAGTAAATATTTATGAGTGCATTTTCTAAGCCAGAATTACATTGAATTAGCTTCCAAGGTGGTGCTAGTGGTAAAGAACTTGCCTGCCAATGCAAGAGACTTAAGAGACATGGGTTCGATCCCTAGATTGGGAAGATACCTTGGAGAAGGGCATGGCAACCCACTCCAGTATTCTTGCTTGGAGAATCCCATGGACAGAGGAGCCTGATGGTCTACAGTCTATGGGGTTGCAAATAGTCAGACATGACTTATCATCATCATCATCATCATCATCTTGGAAAAGCTGNAAGACAGCTTCCCCATCTGAAATGACTTAAATGGTTTTCTGTCCCTGGGAAGCTGCCTATATATGGTAGTCTTGATGGATTTAGTTAACATTCTCTTCCAAACAAACCTATGAGTAAATGAGGCTTTAAGAAGTTAAATTTATTTTTTTATCATTTTTTTAACTAGAATGACATTACTAATTTGCCTTTTTTACATTACTTAACTTTTAAAATTTTTTAACATGATTGAGATCATAGTCAATTCTAGTTTTAAATTAATTGCCTTAATTATCATTTTAGCAAGTTAAAGTATTCAGTTCATTCGTCTGTTTATTCATTCATTGTTCCTTTCAAGTAAATATTTATGAGTGCATTTTCTAAGCCAGAATTACGTTGAATTAGCTTCCAAGGTGGTGCTAGTGGTAAAGAACTTGCCTGCCAATGCAAGAGACTTAAGAGACACGGGTTCGATCCCTAGATTGGGAAGATACCTTGGAGAAGGGCATGGCAACCCACTCCAGTATTCTTGCTTGGAGAATCCCATGGACAGAGGAGCCTGATGGTCTACAGTCTATGGGGTTGCAAATAGTCAGACATGACTTATCATCATCATCATCATCATCATCTTGGAAAAGCTGATACTGAAGCTGTGGCCATCTGAGGCAAAGAGCTGACTCACTGAAAAAGACCCTGATATCCGGAAAGGCAAAAGGAAAATAGAGTTGCAAAGGATAAGATGGTAAGATGGCATTACTGACTCAATGGACATAAATTTGAACAAATTCTGGGAGACAGTGAAGGACAAGGAAGTCTGTCATGAGAAAGTCCATGGGGTTACAAGGAGTCAGACATTACTTGAGACTGAACAACAAGAACCACCATCTCCATTAGTACCACTGTGCCCAAACCACTAACTCTCTTGCTTGGACTACTCTGAGAATCCTTCATTTTCAGTTTAGAGAATGAGTCTGCATGTTAGAAAATAAGAGTGACTTAAATAAAACATAAAATAATTTTTCTTATATGATGCTAGAAGTTATAATGCGTGGTCCAGGTCTTATGCAACAGTCGTCATTTCTGACCCATACTGTCTCTCAGATATCCTGATTACAGAGTTCACCCTCCAGATCTCCTTACAGTTGCAGTTTGGTCCTTGTATCTCCACCCTTTATCTCCATGTCCTGGGGAAAAAGAAGCAGCAGGAGAAGGAAAAGCAGCTGTTGGCAGAGTTAGCTCCATGTATAGAACTCTTCCGCAAAGTCCCACCAAAAGATTTTGGCTGATCCATCACATTGCCGGCATGTCCATGCTCAGTCACCCAGTCGTGTCCAACTCTCTATCACCCCATGGACTGTAGCCCACTGTAGGCTGCTCAGTCCATGGGATTTCTCAGGCAAGAATACTAAAATGGGTTGCCCTTTCCTTCTCCAGAGTATCTTTTTGACTCAGGGATGGAACCTGTGACTTCTGCATTGGCAGGTGGATTCTTTACCATTGTGCCACCTAGGGAGGTTGAGAAATAGAATTTTTACCCATATGTATGAACACCTGAAGAAAATTGGGGTTATGCCAGTAGAGAAAAATAGGGAAGGGATATTGTGTATACAATTAACTGTCTCTTCTGTATCTTGTTTTCACTCTTATTCTCTTAAAGAGCTTTTCCCAGAAACAGAGAAGTCTTTTTACAACATAAAGTCAGGTTATTTCCTGATTTAAAGCCATGACATATAGAATAAAATCTAGTTCTTTTCCATGGCCTTACCTGCCATGATATAGTTTCACATAATTTCCTACTATTTTCTCTCTTGTTTCCTGTTACAACTACACTATCTACTCTTCAAGCAGCTCTAGTTCATTTCAAACCCCAATCCTATATATAGATCCTCTGCCCAGTACCTTCTTCCACAGGAGCTTTTATGCCTTGATCCTTATTATGATTCAGTAAGCATGCTTAGTGAAATTGTCAATTATCATTCAGCAGAGAGATGAATTCTGAGTTTGTACTTCCTAGACACAAATCTTGGCTCCTACATAAGTTAGCTGTGTGGATTAGACAGTTACACATCTCTTCTTTGTCTCAGGTTCCTCATCAGTAAAATGGGTTTATTTTCACACAGAGTGGTTACTAGAATTCAGTGAGCAAATAGGTGTAAATTGTAAAGAACATTGTCTAGAAAATTTCAGTTATTTGATAAATATTAGCAATTTTTTAAATGCTACTTCCCCATTTTCCAAGTTTTGAACCAGTCCATAGAACAATGACTGGTTCAAAATTGGGAAAGATGTATGTCAAGGCTGTATATTGTCATCTGCTTATTTAATTTACATGCAGAGTACATCATGTGAAATGCTGGGCTGGATGAAGCACAAGCTGGAATCAAGAGTTCTGGGAGAAATACCAATAACCTCAGATATGCAGATGACACCACCTTTCTGGCAGAAAGCAAAGAGGAACTAAAGAGCCCCTTGATGAATGTGAAAGAGGAGAGTGAAAAAGCTGGTTTAAAACTCAACATTCAAAAAAACCGAAGACGATGGCATCTGGTCCCATCACTTGATTGCAAATAGATGGGGAAACAATGGAAACAGTGAGAGACTTTATTTTCTTGGGCTCCAAAATCACTGCAGTCATGAATTAAAAGACACTTTTTCCCTGGAAGAAAATCTACGATAAACCTAGACAGCATATTAAAAAGCAGAGACAATACTTTGCTGACAAAGGTCTGAATAGTCAAAGCTATGGTTTTTCCAGTAGTCATATATGGATGTGACAGTTGAACCACTAAGAAGGCTGACTGCTGAAGAATTGATGCCTTTGAACTGTGATATTGGAGAAGACTCTTGAGAGTCCCTTGGATTGCAAGGAGATCAAACCAGTCAATCATAAAGGAAATCAGTCCTGAATATTAATTGGAGGGACTGATGCTGAAGCTGAAGCTCCAATCCTTTGGTCACCTGTTGCAGAGTTGACTCATTGGAAAAGACCTTGATATTAGGAAAGATTGAAGGGAAGAAGAGAAGGGGACAACAGAGGATGAGATGGTTGGATGGCATCACCAACTCAAGGAACATGAGTTTGAGCAAGCTCCAAGAGATGGTGAAGGACAGGGAAGCCTGGCATGCTGGAGTCCATGTGGTTGCACGGAGTTGCATATGACTCAGTGAACAACAACACCACTTACCTATTAAATGGATCCTCAGCTGATATGATAAATGAGCAGAGGAAATCAGAGAACAGCATGATCCACAGATGGATTACAGATGTTAAAAATTATTTTCTTGTGTTTTCTAAGTAGGAGTGGAATTAGTATAATTATGAATATATGCCTAAAATTATATTATATATATATTATTTTTATATTTGAATCTTTAAATGGTTAGCCAATAAGTCACTTCACCTTTTTGGCCCTGTTATTGTTGTTTAGTTGCTCAGTCATGTCTGACTCTTGTCAATTCCATGGACTGTAGCTCACCAGGCCCCTCTGTCCATGGGATTCTCCAGGCAAGAATACTGGAGTGGGTTGCCATTTCCTTCTCCAGGGGATCTTTCTGACTCAGGGATCAAACCCATGTCTCCTGCATTACAGCCATTTTCTTTACTGCTGAGTCACCCAGGAAACCCTTTTGGCCCTTAGTATACTGTTTGTTTTGTTTTGTTTTGTTTTTAATTAAGGAGAGGACATGGATAGCCTTTGATATATTTTTGGACACTAAGCATCTATGATTTTATTAAACATCTATGAACTTTCTTCTAACTCAAATTGTTTTTATCATCTTAAAGACAAGTTCTGAAATCTATTAAACATTATAGTTAATGAACTGAATGAAAAAATATTTATTGAGTGTCTGTGTGTCAGATACCATAATTTCTAACATGAATGCAAAGTCCAACCAGACAAGGGCTCTACACATAATCCCAGGGAGTATTTCAGAAAGCTTAGTTTTGCAGGTTACCTTTATAATATATCCTGACATCAACAAACTATAGGAATGCTATCAAGCAACAATTTGGGTAAAGGTAATTATTCTTGTATAATATAATCAAAATTAATGGCCAAGCTAACTAAATGATTCTTACATACTTGAAATGTTGTAATGGGAGAAAATGTTAAATTTTGAAATTTATTGCAAAAATGTATATTCATAGATTGATTCAGAGTATTTTTCACATTTCCTCCAATTTAAGAAATGAAATTGTCATTTATTCTCAAGACAAAGAGTTAAAACATATAATACAGCCCAGCATTGCCTTGTTTTCAAAGGGTGAAAAGTGACATTATAACCACACAAAAGCTTTAAAAAATCATCCTGATTTCATGGACATTTAACACATGCACCTGCCATTCTGTTGAACTGGCAGGTGGCTAACAATTTTTTGCCACTGTGAACCTTTTAACTTAATGCCTGCTTGTGGTTTCATGTCATTTTCTGTCCTGAGAAGAATGTGCCTGCTGTTTAATCTGCCTAACTATCCTGCCTGATGAGTTTCCCACTTTCGCTATAGTTTCATGAAACAATCTAGATTTTCCCTGTTTCCAAAACTATCTATTCTTAAGGCCATAATGTGATTCCACAGTGCAATTTAAATGAGAAGATTAGCATGAATATCAGCAGGTCCTTAGAGAGACGGAAGTCACACCTTCACATGGTCACCACTTTCCAAGGGTGACCTTTCCTTTAGCTTTGCTAGTCCAGAAACCTAATTTTATCATGTCATCAAGAATTGATCAGGTTATGGGGAATCCAGTGAATATGTAAGTAACCAAACACAGAAGAGAATGATGATTCATGAAGAATAGAGTTCTAGGGTTTCATAAACCTCTCTACACTGGTACTGTGCTGTGTTCAGTGACTCATTTGTGCCTAACTCTGCAACACCATGGACCTCTGCCCACCCACCAGGATCCTCTGCCCATGGGATTCTCCAGGCAAGACT
This sequence comes from Redunca redunca, assembly GCA_006410935.1. Taxonomy (NCBI): domain Eukaryota; kingdom Metazoa; phylum Chordata; class Mammalia; order Artiodactyla; family Bovidae; genus Redunca; species Redunca redunca. The sequence continues at coordinate 570,123 of SJYQ01002428.1, forward strand.
ACTGGGGTGGGTTGCCATGCTCTCCCCCAGGGGATCTTCCCATCCCAGGGATTGAACCCAGGTCTCCCACATTGCAGGCAAATTTTTACCATCTGAGCCACCAGAAAAACCCATGAATACTGGAGTTGATAGCCTATCCCTTCTCCAGGGGATCTTCCTGACCCAGGAATGAAACCAGGGTCTCCCACATTGCAGGCAGATTCTTTACCAGCTGAGCTACCAGGGAAGCTACACTGGTGTCTCCATCCATAGCCCACATTGTCAGAATCAATATCTAGAAGGCAGAATTCATTATTTAAGTATAACTTGATAGGGGTTGAACCAGTATAAAGCTGGACATTTTTTAAAGAGGTTTTATCTCTTAGAAAAATTTGAGGAAATAACACCTTTTCTAACAGTGGAATATACTTCTCTTGGAAAAAAATAATTCATATTTATTAAGGTTTACTCTGTGTTAGTTATAATTTTATGCATGTATATAATTTTATTTATTTGCACAACAGCATTTCCATCCAAAGTTGGTGAGGTTGTTATTTTCACTTACTAGGAACACATTTGAAGTCCAGAGAACCTCTCACTGCTTTAGAGAGTGGAATCAGGATGCATATTCAGGTTGTTTGACATCAAAGCCCAACCTAGAAACTTTCTATTCCCTGCTCTACTCTTAACCTCTCCACGTCAATTGCAATACCTCTCCTGAATGCAGGATGCCAAGTAAAAGCCGACCAAGAAATTTTGTTTTTATCTTTCCTTTCCTAAACTCAATATAAACCTCACTCTCCTCTGGTTGACACTTTTATTCCCTTTAGACACACGTACAAACTACAAGTTTGTTTATCTTCATTCTTATCCTGAGGCTTCTTTGTTCATCTTGATTGGACTTGGGTATTTCCAACCCTCTATAAACACTTTCATAAAGTGAAATGATATTACTGGGATATAACTAGTCCTTGGTGAACGTTTGTTGCCTTCCAGTGCTCATTATTTTCATTCAAGTAAACTGGATTTTTTTTTTTTAAGAAAGCTCAACTTGGTGGTATAAAAATATAGAGCAGTTTATTTTTCTTTAATCACCACCTTCCAAAGTGTTCTGTTGAATTTCTGTCCCCATTGAGAAGCAGATTCTTTCATGACCATCTTAGTAAATTTCCAGACATCGGACATTGGAATGTATAGTGAGTCCGACTCAGTTTAAAATTTTCACATTAGATAATCTATTTAAAGCTTTCCTCATGCCCATTGTTGGATACAATTATGGCTTTAGGAATATTAATTGGAAAGGAGTCATGTCTACTTTTTTTAGTCTTTCCTTTCTTTTCCACTTCTAGGAAGTAGCTACTGTAATAGTGACAAAAGCAGAAAGAATGTGAAATGGTGAACATCAGTGTACTTAAGTGGTACAGCTAAAATTCTCTGTGTAATGATTATTGCTGCTTTTCTGACCAACAGCAATAAATGTCTCTGCCTGTCGAGCGAGCCTCTCCCATGAGGCACCCCTGCCTCAGAGTATACCAACCCTCCACAGGTTGTTCTGCTTCATGGTTCCTGGGTATGGTCGTTCAAGCTCACCCTCTTCACCACAATCCTCCCAGCTTCCTTCTGTAGTTGTTTGCTTTATGTAAAGACATCTTTCTCAGTCATCAGTTCTCCTGGGTTGGTTCTCCAAGGGTGGTTAAAAATCAGTTATCTTTCCCACTGTGCACCAGACACAGAGGAAATCCACACATCCGTAGCATACCAGTGAGCAGGCAGATTGCTGTGCACCCACCTCAGTCTGCCCTGCTCCCCTCTCTAGTTCTTTTCCTCTGTTCAAAAAAGCAGAAGGACAGTCAGACATCCACTGCCCAAGTGTATATTCAGCATCATGGGAAGTGAATTGTGGCTGGTGAGAAGCTGTATATTCAACTGAGAGAGAGAACACCAGTCTCTTCCATTGTAGGGCAAGTAGATGAGTGATTTTCTTAGCATGTCCCCATTGTTTGAATGGGTGGTAGAATGCTTAACTTTCTTTCTCATGGTGGAAACGCCTCTCACCAGCAGAGTTCACTCCAACGAGGCCAATGATGCTGACATCACTCCCTTTATCTTTTCTCTATTCTTCTTAGACATGTTGGGCAGAAAGTAAGGTTGAGGTTGTCAGTGATAAGGACTGATTCCAATGGTACTTAGTAAAGGCTGGCAAGAAAAACATGCACCAACTTTTGTTAGTTATGTTTAGAACGGAAGGTGTTTAGTGACTTTCTTTGGCTTTACCTAACATTAATTGTTCAGTTCAGTTCAGTTCAGTTCAGTCACTCATTCGTGTCTGACTCTTTGCAACCCCATGAATCGCAGCATGCCAGGCCTCCCTGTCCATCACCAATTCCCGGAGTTCACTCAGACTCATGTCCATCGAGTCAGTGATGCCATCCAGCCATCTCATCCCCTGTAGTCCCCTCTCCTCCTGCCCCCCAATTCGTCCCAGCAAAAGGACTAGGAAACAGAAAAAATCCTATCTTTTTCTTGCTACACATTTATTTTTTTAATATATTATTCAAAAGAAAAATCCACTACTGAATGCCTTCCATATGATAGCCATTGCAGTGAATGCTGATATAGAAGATAGATAAAATATAATTAATTCTCTCACAGTTACAGCCAGGTGCACACATTCGTTCACACCCTGTTTTTGGTCACAATACTCACAGCTGCCCACTAACTTTAACTTGAACCCTTTCTCACTGTAATGATAGTATTTATTGTATGATGGGAGCACCTACAGGGGTGAAAATGGTTCTTCATGGGAAGTGAGAAGTCAGGGAAGGATTCACAAGCTGAAAAAATTTTCCTACTTACTCTTAAAGAACAAGTAGGAATTAGCCAGCTAAAAAGACAAAAACAGGCATTCAAGAAAGAAACAGCTTGTGCAAAAGCATGAAGACATAAAAGAAACAGAAAATTGCAAGTAATCAAGCATGGCTTAAACAGAGTCCATCATAATAGCAGAAGGATAAGCAAGGCCATCATATTTAATGACTTTTATTGCACTTTTTAATCTCTATACTATTGATTCCTAAACTTTGTCATAAGAATTTTACAGAGTTCTTGCTCAAATGCAAATCCATATCAGAGATTTCACAGCCCCACTAGAAACTCCTAATCAGTGTGTGTGAAGTATGGCCCAGTATTTTTCACTTTTAAAGACATATCAGGGGAGTCTAAACATGTAACTTATGTAGCTCACTATCATAGACTCTGGAAAGTTTTTAAAAGGTTTTTAGAAGGGAGGTAATGTGCTTAGATCTGTGTTTTAGACACACATCTCTGAATACCTTATGGCCGAATGGCTAGAATAAGGCAAGACCAGAGGTAAGAGACTAATTAGATGGCTATTACAGTGGTCCAAGTAAGACATGATGGTGAACCAAACTATTAGATTATAGGATGGACCGATCAAGCAAATGCCTGAAGTACCAACACCAAAATGTCCTAAAATAATCACTGGATAAAACTGAAAATAAGATACAAGTTAAATAGGAAATATATATTAATAAAACAATTCATAAAATGGCAAAATGCATATTGGTCATGCTTCTTCTGAATTAGAGAGAAGCAGTTTTCAACAACTCCTATCTCCATACAGTGTTGGTTTTTAGGTCAGATGTTCAAGTTTAAGGGTACAACTATAGGTCAAACCACCAGCCCCAGAACCTTGAGTCAGAAATTGCAGTCAACAGAAATTATAGGTTGCATAGTACAAAATGAAAGATTTATTTTATCTAAATTAAGCCCTCTGACGCGCCTTCCAAAGAAATTGTGTATATAAGGAAATTACCAATAACATGGAAGAGAAACCAAAATCTATGGGTTCTGGTCTTTTTATTTCATTATGAGCAAGTTTTTGTTGCCCTGATTTTCTGTAGATTTTGGTTTTAAGGCCTCTAAGGCCAGGCAACTCTCTTTGTAGAGAGCCTTAAAGGGTGAACATCCTAGGACAGCAACTAGCCACTAGTAAAATGGAAGAACTCCTCTTTGATTTACCTGTGGAATAGAAGAACACTGCATAGCCAGTTATACACAAGGGTCATAGGAGCACATCTAATGACATGGAAGTTAAGGGTCTTAGAGGTGGTCTCAGGAATCCAGAGATGGATCAGAAGTGGAGCCTCTCTATTCCATAATGGCTTAGTGTCTTTCCACTCCAGTTTCTCCGCTCATGAAAGACATGGGCCAGGAAGGAAAAGAGATAGAAATGCCCACTCATGAAGGAAATGGGGAAGTATAGGGATTTGGTCACTTGATTGAGTGTTCTCCTCTTTTTCCAGGATTCTTTACAGGCAAATGTAAACAGAGTTGATGAGGCCTGGGGTTATATCTCAGACTAAGAAAATCAGAGAGTTGGTGGAATATGAAAAGAAAAGATAAGGGTAGGGTTTCAGGTGAGTGATAATACCTTTGTCTGCTTAACACCTAAAATTTCTACATGGTTGACTTAAAACCACAGATAGTTGTTTATCTTCAAGGGGAATTCTGCTTGCCTGTGACTGGCTTTCTGAAGAAGCATAACAGAAGAGGCCCAAGGCTGGGAGGAGAAAGGACAGAGGATCTTATGGAAGATCTTATCCTCTGCTGAGGAACGTACCTGACCCTACTGAACTTTCAAAACCTGTTTTCTTGGACAGCTCTGAGAAAAAAAAAAAAAGAATCTATATGAAAAACCTTGATGACTATATAACAACTTACTGAAAGAGAATATATTTGAGATAATATTCTAAGATATAATCTATGGACACTTTGTGCATTCTTTTTTTTTTTTTTGCTCTTTACAGGAAACACACTTTATGTTTTTTTTTTGCTCTTTTTTTCAGATTTTATAGTTTCAAATAGATAAACAACAAGGGTCTACTGTATACCGCAGGGAACTGTACTTGGGAAAAGTATCTGAAAAAGAGTATATATAAAGAATATGTATGTGTATATATATAGATATAACTGTATCACTGTGTTGTACACTTTGTGCATTCTAAGTCACTTCAGTTGTGTCCAACTCTTCACGACCCTATGGACTGTAGCCCACCAGGCTCTTCTGTCCATAACATTCTCCAGGCAAGAATACTGAATGGGTTGCCATGCCCTCCTCAAGGGGACCTTCCAGACCCAGGGACTGAACCCACATCTCCTGTAGCTCCTGCACCGCAGGTGGATTCTTTAGCACTGAGCCTCCGGGGAAGCCTCATAGACAATTTGCTCCTGTGTTTTTCATATTCATTTTATTGATACTCAGTTTGTAGCAGTATGTGAGAACTTACTATACTCTATTCTTCTTTGGTCACCATGACATGACCCTGGGATGGCAAGAACTCATGGAAGGCCCACGGTTTTTTATCAGTTAAGCACTATCCAAGGGTTCAAAAGCAAAAATTAAAGACTTGAAAACATTAAATCTCACATTTGAGACTCTCAATCAAGATTCACTCATCCTGACAGGTTGTAATTTTCTTATTTTGAAACTCAAAAAGATTTATATCTTTAGTAAGTAGGAAATTAATTATACTTATCTAGTCTAGCCAAGCAAATGCTAAACAAAAGATTATCAGTTCAAAGTTGGCTGTCCAAGCGGCTACACACTCCAGCCTCAGGCCTACATCTGAACTTGGGAAAGCAAAAAAAATTTAAGAGATTCTTGGAAGAAAAATCAACTTCTGCCCTTTGATCTTTGATTCAGTGTTTCCTTTCAATGGTTATTATGTGATTTTCCCTCCTCCATGTCTTTTATTACAATGAATTATGTATATGAAGCTCCTTGAAGACAGAAAATATGACATTACCATGTATACACTCCTTCATAGTGCAGTTCATATATAAGCACAAAAGAAATATTTGCTGAATGATTGGGGGAGATGAAACTTAAAAGTGAAATATAAATACAAGATATTGTTTTGTTCTAAGCTAAAAATTGCAAACATACCACATCTAAGAAGTAATCTGCCTCCTTTGATTGAACAATGAAACAACACAAAGGGCTTAGACATGTAATTTCAGATTTCTATTGTATCTGTGACCTTGGTTACAACTTTGGGTAACTGGCTTAACCACAGTTTCCATCTATTTCCATATCCTTCAATTCCTCTATTCATAGAATCACAGCAACAAAGATAATTCTTACTGACCTCATATAATGGTGGCAAGAAATAAACAATCAAAGTTATGGTTAAGTACTTTATGACTGAAACATAAGTGCCTTTCTAAATGTTTGTGGAGACAGCTAAGCTGACCTTTCAGCAGACAATTAATTACTCAGATTCCACTGTCATTCTGGAGCAGTCCAGATAGTAATAATATTCCTTTGACATTGATATAAGCACAGTATATGTGATTGCATAAATGAAATAATTTCATATAATATTTCAATTCAGTTCAGTCGCTCAGTCGTGCCCGACTCTTTGTGACCCCATGAATCACAGCACGCCAGGCCTCCCTGTCCATCACCAACTGAAAAAGCTCGACAAAACAACCCCAAAGATAACATTAGTATAATAAAACTGTAATATATTCTCAATAGGTTAACTGGAATGTGAACAGTGGTAGAAAATATCAGTTTTCAAGCTAGATTTCTGGTAACTACTCTACTTGTCTATTCACAATGAGGTTTAAAGATCTAGTTGAAATATGACAATTTAGATAAACATCTAAACTAGTTCCTAAATTCAAAGCTTCATTTTCAGGCAGAGGGCCATCCAAAATACACGTAGGACCATGCTTCTGGGAGACAGGTTAATTTAGAAGTATAGTTAAGATTGTTTCATTCAGGATCTTAATTGTATTACTCCTTTTTGCCTCCATCCCAAACACTCAGTATAAGAAATAAGAGAGAGAAGTAGTCATTCCTTTCATGCTTTTCATGAAATGAAAAATATTGTGATTATCTAAAAAACCAGCAGGAAATTCTTCCAGAGCTTAATGATGGTAACATTAGCCTTGCTCTGCTGAAAGGATGATCAAGGGTGGAATGAAAGACAACATAACCTTACGTTAGTCAGGTTATAAAAGGGATCCCATCAAGAGATGAAATCTCTAAAGTGTAAAATTGAAATGATATAACTTGCAGACGATTCTGTGTCATTTTTTTCCTGCAAAGGTATTAAAATGTCACAACATCATAGGAAAGGAAAGTTTATTATTACTAAGATGTAATGATGTTTTGTGGGTATAGGTACATTTTATATATATATATGTAAAGTTGTATATAGATATAGATATTCGTGTAAGTGCTTTAAACCACTATTTTTTCTGTCGAACTAAAAACACTGAGAATGCCTGGAAATCACAGTTATCTGAAATTTGTGAGTCTGAATCCACATGAGACAAATTAACCACATTTGTGAGCCACTTGGCACTATTTTCTGATTCTTTCAAGGGCTGAGGTGAACTTGATTCTCCTTGAATTGCAAGAAAATTCAATCAGATCAGCCCAGCACTTTTATTTACTGAAGCAAGAAATTAAGATTCTTACCAATTCTAGTAATTCACAAAAGCAGTAGTAAAGGCTTCCTGGAGAATGTTTCAATTGATCATGGAGAGGATATACAGAATTCTTAACCATACAACAAAAACAGCAGAATAGAAGACTCCTAATATTGCTTCAGACTATCTGCCATCTCTACGGCCCACACTCTTTAGACAAAGTAAAACAAATCTAGCTTAAAGAGCATGCATCAAACAATATGAGCAGATTTTGCACTGTGATTTGTGCCAAAAGGGAAACAAATGATGTGTGTGTGTGTGTGCATTTGTATAGGAAGTTCAAAACTCTGAAACAAAAAGTTTAAAACCTAAAAGTTTGTAGATTTGCTTCATATTAAAAAATCAAAAATCTCCTTAGGAAATGAATATACATCTCTAAATTAGTCCAGCACAGTGAGAGAAGGAATTACCTGGTAGGAAGTATCTCCTTACCACTGGAATAGTATTTGGGAATATTTTTACAATATGAAAAATATGCTACATCCTTCCAAACTAGGACCATATCATTTCATAACTCAGCAAGATACTGCCACCAAAAGCCCATGGGAACTGAGCTGAGGCCCATATGGAGAACTTAAAATCTATGACTTTCAACTCATGCTTTCTTTGAAAAGGATGGCAGGGAGAGATAGATTCAACAGTACTTTTGAAATTCTGACCACATATGTTGATAACTAGCTTAAAAGAATCTGCAACAAAGCTATACTAGGTTTGTAACAAAACCAAAGCAGAGATCCAAACCCATCTCCCTTAGATTTTGCAGAAATGAGCCTCCTGTATACAGATAATAAGGAGGCATTTCAGGTAAGCTTTGACCATTTAGGAGAACAAAGATATTTTAAGAAATGAATTAGAAAGAAAAATATTCCCAAAGATAGAGACATGTAAAAGGGCAAGTCTTGGAAATGAGGAAGATACTGAATTCAGTGAAGTTCTACTTTATACTAAACCACACATATCTGAAAGACCTTGATTTCCATGCTAACGAGTTTGAATTTATTCTTCAATTAGTAGAAAACTGGAAGATTTTTGAAATGAGGGAATGTCATTATCAACCAACCTGTGATTTAGAAAGAAAATGTTAGTGATAGAATGGAGGGTGAAATTGATGGCAAGAAATGAAAAGTAAGAAGTAAAGTGCAGGCCAAAAGGAATAGAAGTATGAAGGGAAAAGATGAGGAAAGATACAAAAGGTATTTTTGAGGTAAAATCATAATTTAGAGACTAATCAGATAAAGAACAGGAAAAAGATATTGTATCCTAGCCAACTGGAAGATTGATGTCACTACTACTAAAAATAATGACAATAAAAAAGAGTAAATTATACCATCAGGGATGAGAATGAGAGTGGGTAGAGAAAATTAATCTCATTTCAAATGTATTATGTTTAAGGAACCCAAGTATATGCAAGCAAAGGCATTCGTTAGGCTCTTACCAACTCATTGTCAACAAAGAGAACGCTTAGGACTGAAGATGATTTGAGAGCTATCTAAATGTGATGATCACTGAAGCAGTAAATTCGAATGGAAGAGAAACATGCAGCCAGAGTATGTGAGGGGAGAATGGTTTATACAACCCACTTAACTCATAAGATGATCAATATATCATATGATTCAGCATTTGAAATCTAAGGATAATGCAAGTAAAAGGAAGATATTACTGATGCTAGAAGGAAGGTGGCTAACCATGTTATCTTCAAATGCCTTCCTAAATAATGCAAAGTATTTCCTGTATAATTAAAGCTTTGAGGAAGCAAAGTATGTGGGTCCCAAGGAAGTGCTTTCAGAAAACAAAGGGGTAGAAAGCCAACATGAAGCCATTTTCCAAATGGGGTGCAAAAGGCCTTATAAATATATATCTCCCAAGAAAATGTATTTCATTAACATTTTATAAACACTGCTATCTAAGAATTTAACAGCTCAATAGAGCATTAGAGGAGTTGTTTTAAAGTAGAATATATAGCATGTTTGTATTAAAAGTACAGCAATCACTGGAGTCTTTGTGGGAATTTTTGTCATAAAATCAGATACAAGCAAAGAAACTGAATAATAATATGTAAATAAGAGTAACCTAACCTAAATACGAGTTTCCTTCAGGAAACCTTGACTTATACGGTCTTATTAAAACCTTTATAAAGAAGTACAAAATAAAAAGTATCTAATAAAGTTGTTTTTAAACACAGGATTTCTTCATTATTTATCTTAACAATCTTCCTTTAACAGCAATAATATAGCTGCTAATATCTCTTAAGAAACTGAAATCCCCTGAATCTGCAACAAAAGAGATTAATCTCATATATAAATGTATATCATGTCTTCAGTCCTTTTCCTCTAAATTGATTTTATATTTTACATGAGTAAATGAGTATATTTTAAATGAGTATAGAAGAAAAGATGCTAAATTCTAAGCATCAATACTTGACAGACCATAGCCTCTGACCCTTTCTATTTCTCTTGCTTGCCAACCTCCCAAGACATTTAGCAGCCTGCAAAAAAGACATTGTCTTTGGCTCTTGGTCTTTCCTGCTGCGTTACCTTGCAAAGGCATGCTTTGTTCCTGAGCTCTTTTATAGGATTGGGAAAATCAGGAAAGGGAGACCTCTAGGAAAGAGGAGGCCAGTATTCAAACACCTGTTCAGAAGCCAAAAACACACTGTTTTGCCTCCATTCCAGTTGGATGGTGTATGTCTTATAAAGGTAGTTAAATACATTAAATATCAACCTCAAAAGAAACTAGAATAAGGTTTCTCAAACTCTGAAGGACCAGTTTTTTCCCCAATTTATCACAGACATGCTAAGTTGCTTCAATCGCATCCGACTCTTTGTGATTCTATTGACTGTAGCCTGCCAGACTCCTCTGTCCATGGGATTTCTTCCCAGGCTAGAATACTGGAGTGGGCTGACATTCCCTCCTCCAGGGGATTGCCCTAACCCAGGAATTGAACCAGATTTCCAATTTATCACAGGCCAATATAATAGACGGGGAAACAATGGAAACAGTGACAGATTTTATTTTCGTAGGCTCCAAAATCACTGCAGATGGTAACTGCAGCCATGAAATTAAAAGACGCTTGTTCCTTGGAAGAAAAACTATGACAAATCTAGATGGCATATTAAAAACTAAAGGCATTACTTGGCTGACAAATGTCCATATATTCAAAACTATGGTTCTTCCAGTAGTGTATGTGGAGATGTGAGAACTGAACCATAAAGAAGGCTGAATGCTGAAGAATTGATGTTTTTGAACTGTGATGTTGGAGAAGACTCTTGAGAGTCCCTTGGACTGCAAGGAGATCCAACCAGTCCATCCTAAAGGAAAGCAACCCTGAATATTCATTGGAAAGGCTGATGCTAAAGCTAAAGCTCCAATACTTTGGCCACCTGATTGAGGAGCTAACTTACTAGAAAAGACCCTGATGGTAGCAAAGACTGAAGGCAGGAGGAGAAGGGGACTACACAGGATAAGATGGTTGGATGGCATCACCCTCTCAAAAGATATAAGTTTGAGCAAGCTCCAGGAGTTGGTGAAGGACAGGGAAGCCAGGCATGATGCAGTCTATGGGGCTGCAAAGAGTCAGACATGACTGAGTGACTGAACAACAACAATAAATATAATACAATAAAAATATTTATTTATTGTATTTTTAAAAACAAAAATAAAGTAGTATAAAATGAAATTAAGAAGTACAAAAATCAAGACATACGGATGGCTAACAAACACATGAAAAGATGCTCAACATCACTCATTATCAGAGAAATGCAAATCAAGACCACAATAAGGTACCACTTCACACCAGTCAGAATGGCTGCAATCCAGAAGTCTGCAAGCAATAAATGCTGGAGAGGGTGTGGAGAAAAGGGAACCCTTTTACACTGTTGGTGGGAATGCAAACTAGTACAGCCACTATGGAGAACAGTGTGGAGATTCCTTAAAAAACTGCAAATAGAATTGCCTTATGACCCAGCAATCCCACTCCTGGGCATACACACCGAGGAAACCAGAATGGAAAGAGACACCTGTACCCCAATGTTCATCGCAGCACTGTTTATAATAGCCAGAACATGGAAACAACCTAGATGCCCATCAGCAGATGAATGGATAAGAAAGCTGTGGTACATATACACAATGGAGTATTACTCAGCCATTAAAAAGAATACATTTGAATCAGTTCTAAGGAGATGTATGGAACTGGAACCAATTATACAGAGTGAAGTAAGCCAGAAAGAAAAACACCAATACAGTATACTAACGCATATATATATGGAATTTAGAAAGATACGGATGATGACCCTGCATCCGAGACAACAAAAGAGACTCAATCTATAGAGTGAACTTTTGGACTCTGGGGGAGAAAGGAAGGGAGAGGGTGGGATGAGATGGGAGAATAGCATTGAAACATGTAAACTATCATGTAAGAAACGAATCGCCAGTCGATGTCCGATACAGGATGCAGGATGCTTGGGACTGGTGCAAGGAGAGGACCCAGAGAGATGGTATGGGGTGGGAGATGGGAGGGGACTCATGTTTGGGAATGCATGTACACTCGTGGGAATTAATGTCAATGTTTGGCAAAACCAATACAGTAATGTAAAGTAAACCGAAGTTAGAATAAAAATTAAAAAAAAAAAGTACAAAAATCAAGCCCATGTTTTGTTACTAGATGCATCACACAAAACCACTCTATCAAAGTGCTTCCTCTGAGATTCAGTGCTTTTCTCACTGTTGCAGCATATGTATCTAGAATCAGCATGAATCTGCACACTGCTCTGAGAATTGCTCTGCATAGGAAGTTATTATATTGAAGAAGGAAGGGAAATAATAAAACATACATCCAAGTAAGTGACAGGAGGGGTGAAAGAGTCAAGAGTATGTCAGCCTCAATGTGGGGATGTGCGTTTGATGAGGAAGGAAAAATAGGGCTTGGAGAGAAACTTCAAGGGCATTTACTATGGAAAACAATTTTAAGAACTATTGCTTTGTTTAAAAATTAGGATTGACATTCTTTGAGAAATATTGAGTAAAGAATGGATATTCTTTTAATAATTTCAGTTGTTGATTTCTTTATTAAATTTAATACTAGAAGAAACATATGCAAATATAGTTTTTGGTTTAGAAGAGGAAAGACTCAGCTCTATTTAATCAAAGAAGAAGAATGCTTCCCCTGAATTTGGGATAAGGGAGGGTTTTCCAGAAGGAGAACCCTATGCTCCGAGACTTGAAAAATAAATAAACATCACTGAAGAGGAAATGGTGGGGAGAAATGGGTTCTATGCTAAATAAATGAGTTAATTATAAGTAAATAAAAGAGCAAATGGATGAATGCCTGGTCACCTACTAGAAAGTCTGAAAGAACACATTGAAGTCAAGAGAGTTTAATGTGGCTAAAAGATAACAAAGGAAGTAAATGATAGCGCTATTTTTAAAAGCAACCAATTAACTACATACTGGGTACATTTTGAGTTTCAAATTATTTGAAATATAGGCTGACAATTTTCCATTCAGGATCTTGCTCTAGCTTTTAATGTCTTAAAATGTATTTATTTTTAACTTTTTATGTTTGTTTCTTCTTTTTCCAATATACTTTTCTCTGTAATTTTATTAACATTATATTAACTAAAAATTTTAAAGTAAATGAGAAAGGCAATACTGTTAACTATCTGCTAAAAATGGTTCATCCCTTTTTGAGCCCACAGCTAGGCAGCCTCCCTTGCGATGAGTGGGCTTCTCTTCTGGCTTGGATGGAAAAGAACCTGTCTGCAATTCAGGAAACCCAGTTTCGATCTCTGGGTCAAGAAGATCCCCTGTAGAAGGGAATGACAACCCACCTGAGTATTCTTACCTGGAGAATTTCATGGACAGAGGTGCCAGCCAGGCTAGAGTCCATGGGGTCACAAAGAGTGGGACACGACTGAGCAAGCAACTAACTTTCACACTCACTAGCAATGAGTAAATTCTATTCTTGGAATGTCATGGAAATAGTATGTGCCACTTCCAGATCCAATCCACAAAATCTTCCCTCACGGACTCTTCCATGGTCTCCCTACTTTCTGTGACTTTCTCTTGAAAGTCGGGTGTGGAGTACCACAGAGCCTCCATCAGGATGCAAATAAATAACTAGGAGGAGAGTGAACCTGCAGACCTTACTATCTACTCAAAACTGCTAGCAAGAAACACAGTTACAGAGTTAGTGGACATTTGGTCTTGTCCAAAACATCCATAGCATATTTGGTTTATGCCAAAAGATCCTTAAAATGTGGTCCTATCCAAAATATCCATAAGCATACTTGGTCCACACCAATGGTTTTGGAAAGGAGCAAGTATAAACCAAATGTCTTATGGACCTTTTGGACAGGACTAGATGTCCTGCAAGGACTTACAGGGTTAGGTCTCAGAAATGTTGAAACGTTATTTGTTACTAGTAGGTTAGTCGCTCAATTGTGTCCGACTGTTTGTGATCTCACTGACTGGGGTCACATCAGGCTCCTCTGTCCATGGAATTCTCCAGACAAGAATACTAGATTGGGTTGCCATTCCCTTCTCCAGGATATCTTATAGGGCTTCACCTATATTACCCTCACTAATCACCAGCAATATATTCTGGTTAAGGCCATCTCTGTGAGAGTCAGCTTCCAATTTAGAGAAGAAGGAACATAATCATACCTATGAGAATTAAATGACATAAGAAAATTAAGAGATTATTTCTCTAAAAAGTCATAGTAAGGACTTTACTCATATTTTAGCTGCCCTCATTTAACTATAGATTTTTCTAATATTTATATAAAATTTTCACAGCTTTTGTATCTTTTTAATATCATGTGGTCAATTATAACTTACTATCTTCAAGATGCCTGTCTATAGCATTTTCCCTATAACAAATTACCTGGATTTTATCTACTTAAAGCTAAAAACTCAAAAAAGAGAGTTTATTGACTCACACTGCTGGGGTCCAGCCCCGGTGGATCCAGGGTAATTCGAAGGGGAGATGGAATCAGCATCCTAGGAAAAAACTATTTAATTACAGATATAAAGAGAGATTAGAAAAGGATAGTGTAGTAAGAAATATTAGTGGAGAAAAAGAGGCTGAATAACTTGGTTTATGTGGAATACCAATCGAGTATCCACGCTCCAGATGGGAATTCAGCCAGAAGGGGAAAGAAAGAATGACACAAGGGAATCAGTCTTTCCAGAAACTGATCCGATTTCTTTATTTTTTAGGTTTGCTTATATACCTTTTGTTACACATAGAGACAAATGGATATTTTAAAGTCACACGGGGGTCAGCCGTCCTGACCTTTATCAAAATCAGGTGCTTCACATAAATGTATAAAAAAAGGTCTTAGGGGTTTTACATCATCTTCTGGCCATGAGGCCTGCTGACATTTTACGACCCTTTCTTTCTGATAATGGTCAGTTAATCAGAAAACTTATTTTTTCCAAGGGTGTTTTTTCTTAAACCAGGTGCCACCCTCCAAAGGTACCAGATAAAGTTGCATTCCTATAGAGTGAGGGTGTACTGGGTTACAACTAAGAAAGGAATTTATTTAACCTAAGGTTAACATGATTAATCTTAAAGGTTAACACTTATTTCTCCTATATGCTAGTTATATTCATTGTAAGGTCAGGGAATATGGAAATTTAGCAGCAAATATCAGCCCAACAAATGAAAAACCGTTCACCAATGTTCCCCTTAAGATCTATTTAGTCTTAAGATAGTGATAAAGTTACATTTTTACATAGCAAGGACACAGTGATTTATAACAAAGTACAGTGATCTATAACAAAAGAGAAAATTCATTAACTCAAAAAGTCTAGCATTGCTAACATCAAAAACTACTCTATTTCCTTTTCTATATTCCAAATACATTAATATATTCCCAGGTGCCCAAGGACATGGAGGCCTGGTGGCAATCATTGACTCAACAATGAGAAAAGCCCTATGCTAATTAAGATTTTCAAAATACTCCAAACTCTCTGTGCTGTTTATGGTTGAGAGGTAGTAAACAATCATGTAGTGGCAGGAGTGTGGATAATCCTGTCACACAAGCTAGTCTGCCAGCAGAGAGGTTTGACCTGAGACACCCTTGTCACGCCCAGGAATTTTTATTGACTGGAGCTGCAAGTTTACTCCTTCTCCAAGAGAACCGGCGGGGAACAGCCCCCCATAGTCAGAGGTGTAGGTGAGAGCATGAAACAGTAAAGTAGGTAGACTCTGGTTTTGGGGGGTAGATGCTCGGGAACAGGGGGTTTCCTGAGGCTCGATCCCACCTTTGTGTATACCAAAGCCTCCTTCCTCATGACCTTTGCCATGGGCAGAGTTCCTCACGTTGGCTCCCGGCATCACTATAGAGAATATCAGAAATACTCTGAGCTTAAATAAAGATTGCAAAAATATTGCCAGGCTTCCTGTCTTTCCTCCCTTCCTCCTTCTCTTCATTTCTCCCTTATTTCCTTCCTTTCTTTTATTTTCTTCTCTTCTCTCTCTCTTTCACCCATCATTTTTCTCCACTTCTCAGTTCTCATTGCTTGTTTTTCTTTCACATTCAAATAGACTTTCTCCACATTTGTAAAAGTAGTCACCACCAGCTTAACTAACAGCAATTAAAAAAGAGTGCTTTTTGCTGCAAAAGTTTTGAGGTGGGAACATCTTGGCCTGGTTTGGTTGTATAGCTGTCCTTGAACTAACCCCCATGTTACTCTGAGAGTCAGCTCTGTGCCTCCTGTTTTTCCCTGAACTCATAGGGTGAGCCAGTCTCCCTTGAGCTATAGATTAAAAATGGAGGAATCATGGCTTCACACAGTTATTGTAGTCACTGTGTCCACTACATTTCAAACCTTGACTGTGATACATGCAAACTTCTCTTCTCACACATTTAAAAGTTCTAGCTTCAATAACTCTACTATTGCAACTTCAATTAAAAGTAAAAACACTACATATACAGAGGTAGTAACCCAAGGTTTTATCTAATTATTGCCTCTAGCTCTAAGACTAATACCTGTGAGTGATGCCTATTTCACCAAGACACATTTACAGGAAGCCATTCACACTATGGCAATTTTAGGAACTTAAAATACAGACCTTGGAAGACATTTTATCTAAAACAGGTGGCGATTTGATAACGACTCCAATTATGTATATAAAATATGCTAACACTGCAGCCTTGGGGGGACAATCTCCATTGTCATTCAATCTACCTCTATTCAGCACATCCCACATTTTAGGGCCTGTTGCTTGTAAACTACAAGCCCATTTCCTATTTTTACCATTGGTCCTGTTTCCTATGTTTGTAAATGCTATTAAATCTAAAGTTTAGGGTACTACGGAGAAGGAAATGGCAACCCTACTGGCTAGGGGGGCTGCTGAACTCAATGGGAAATCTAAACAAGTCACCTGAACATCTATTTCCATCATTCTGTTTTTCCCATGTTGGCTTACTTATGGGCGAATTATTTCTATGAGATGGCAAAGATGGTCTCTGGGAACTCTAGGATCAAATTTGGGGAGAGGTAATATTCATAATTCCAGGAAATAAAGGGTTATTATTTTACAAAATTTCTAACAAAATCCTCTACATGGGAATCTTAGCAACGTTGCTTGAGTCGTGTACTCCTGAACCCATCTCTGATCTGCTGTGACTGCACAGACCTTGCACGGGATATTTTCCTAGGAGATGAGATCAATCCCACATTACACACATAGACTAAGAACAAAGTGGGGACATTTCCCTAAAGAGATGCTTGATAGAAAAGTATATATCCAAGGCATCTGGAGTCTATATATCAATATATAACATTGCCAGAGAGGAGACTTACTAATAAGTGAGGTGCTTGGTGCTACATGTAAAAAGCTCTGATTTCTTTCTATGATCTTTTGCACATAAATCATCAATGGAAAGTACCATAAATTGACTTTGGTCAATTTTTTTCAAATTTCACCAATTTTTCTCTTTTCTCCTCTACATTATGCAATTTTATTCCACAGTCATGTACTGAATATCTGTTCTTTGCTTTGAATAAATACAAACATACCCTGTAATTAGTGGTAGTCTAGGAGAAGGCAATGGCACCCCACTCTAGTACTCTTGCCTGGAAAATCCCATGGAGCCTGGTAGGCTGCAGTCCATGGAATCGCTAAGAGTCGGACACGACTGAGCGACTTCACTTTCGCTTTTCACTTTCATGCATTGGAGAAGGAAATGGCAAACCACTCCAGTATTCTTGCCTGGAGAATCCCAGAGACAGAGGAGCCTAGTGGGCTGCCATCAATGGGATTGCACAGAGTCGGACACAAATGAAGCGACTTAGCAACAGCAGCAGCAGTAGAAGAAAAGATAATATAAAATGCTATATGACAAAAATGAATAAATGCTACAGAAGAATTTAACTGGGTTGATTTACTAGATTAGGATTATAACACTCTTTTCCAAATTACACATCCTGTGTCTGTGAATCAGTTTTTACTTCCAGGAATATAATAATGTTCTTCAGTAGTAATGGAAGATCTCTGTTTACCCATATTTTACTGGCCTCTTAAAATAGGTGTTATGTATCAATATGCTAATCTCAAGCCAACTGCACAATTTAGATATGCTATAAATATTATCTTTAGATAAGCTACCTGGAATCACACCTCACCACTCACATTGATGTATAATATTCAGATATATCAAAAATAGTTTCTTATGTAATGAAATCAAAATATGTAAGTCTTCTTAGGAGATAAGGACTAGGAAATGTGATTTCTAAAAGTATATAGCATCTCATNAGTCTTCTTAGGAGATAAGGACTAGGAAATGTGATTTCTAAAAGTATATAGCATCTCATAAATTTAAAGATACTAATATAGGGCTGACACTGATTCATTTATAGGAGTCATGGCAATTAACGTTATAGGAGTTTAAATTTCACAAGGAATGCAGATTTATCACTTGAGTAAATTATTGGAATATTTTCCTTTATAAATATTTTTTGACATAACCTGGACTTTCTAAGATTGTCATTTTGGCATAAATTCTCTCAGATTACATCTGGGATAACTAAGCACATGAGATTTACGTTTTTCATAGGGAAAAGCAGATGTTGATTTCTTTACCTCATTGTTAATGATATGGGTTATAAGACAAGGCACAAGTAACTCAAATGATGAAACAAAATGTTAGATTGTATGGTATTCTAATACAGATACTGTAACCTACAGATTCAGTTTCAGAATTGCAATTTACCAGCAAAAACTGTATATCTAAGAAACAAGTTTAATTTGATAATGTTTCAGCTATGCATGGTTGCCTATATAACTAAAAATGATCAATACATACTCAGAAAGGAGCTCTAAGACAGGGACCATTCTTCAGGATAAACTGAGCCAGTTTCATTCCCTATTTATTCGTATGAGAATGAGTATACAATTTTCCGAACATTTAACACAAAAATGTTGCCATGTAACTTAAGAAATGGAGAATTAGGAAACAGAAGTGACAGAACAGATTTCTTGACTTATGTTTCCTTATAGTCTCTGGATTGAGAACCCTTTAACAAGATGATTGAATGGAGAAATCAGAAATATAATATGATGATGCATTATCATTGTTATTATCATTATATAATTTCATTGTCAAAGGATACCCAGTAGAAGCTACAACCATCAGTTAGCAAAATAGCATTTAGCTTTCAACATTTCTCTCTCAGATGTCACATAGAAACAGGGATAACAGAGAAGATGGAAGGGAAAAAAAAGAGTTTCTATGGTAGAAACAATACTTGGAAATTTTATATTAAAAAATAACTTAGTTGAAACTTTTATTCATAGCTTGCATAGCTCCAATGTTGCTGTTGTTGTTTAGTTGCTAAGTCGTGTCCAACTCTTTTGTGATCCCCTGGACTGTAGCCCATTAGGTTCTTCTGTCCATGGGATTTCCCAGGCAAGACTAGTGAAGGTGGGTTGTCATTTCCTTCTCCAGGGGATCTTACAGATCCAGGGATCAAACGCATGTCTCATGCATTGGCAGGAAGATTCTTTACCACTGAGCCATCAGGGAAGCCCATATTTCCAATAATTAACATTTAAAAATAAATAAAAGCTTATGTTAGTATTTAAGAACAAAGAAGGATCTATAATTCTTTAATTTCCTGTACTTTAATTGAGGAGGAAATAATATTTTTCTCAACACACTTCAATAATAACATGAGAATACATGCTGTTTTATTTACATACATAATTTCAGAGCTCCTGGAGAAGATGGGTAAATGGGATGCTCCATCATTAATACCTTCTACAGTAAGGGATAGAGATTGTAAACAACATTTGGTTGGAAAACTTGATAATCAAGAGTTAATCTCCATGATGCCATCTCAATAAGACTAGCAGAGGGACAGGCCCATTTAAGTCAGTTCAAAGTGAAAATGAAAGTAGCTCAGTCACATCCACTCTCTGCAACCCCATGGACTATGCAGTCCATGGAATTCTCCAGGCCAGAATACTGGAGTGCATAGCCTTTCCCTTCTCCAGGGGATCTTCCCAACCCAGGAATCAAACCCAGGTCTCCCACATTGCAGGCAGATTCTTTACCAGTTGAGCCACAAGAGAAGCCTGTACATTCAAACACAGCCCATATTTAAGTCAGTTAAATATAGCTATGTCTGTCCATTGCTTCAAGATTAGGGTTATGAGGATGAAATTAGACTACAGAGTCTGCAATAATGTTTAAAGTATGCAGGATTTCCCACCTAAAACTCTTTCCATCACTGATTGCAGAATCCCACTTACTATGTAATGTAACACGGTCACAGGTTCTGGACTTCTGGTTTGGCATCTTTACAGAGCCATTGTATTCTGCTACTACAATCCCCTTTCAAAGTACTAATTCTCAAAGAAAGAAATAATACTTTCAATCAATCTATCTAAACTGAAGACAACAAAGAATGCTTCACACACAGATTGCATAATTTGAATTTTTGTATTTAGTCTACAAAGTATATTTATTGACTAAAAATTTACTGTGCTTTTGTCAATCAAAGTACTTTACTACTAACAATTAGACTGTTTGATTACCAGGAGGTAGCCACTGTTATGAACATAAGTTGATACCAAGAAGAAACATCTTATTTGCCTTCATCTACTTTATTTCAAATTGCTCAGATTAGACTTTTTGGAACACACTGGATTTTCTGGATTCATGCTAAAATGTTCTTGAATAAATCTCAATTTTATTAATGTATTCAATTATGAATTTGAATCACAAAATATCCTGATGATAAAGAAATGAGGCATTTTGACTCCTATATATCTTTTATTAGCAAAATCATCCTAATTGCTCTCCAGCAGACTTCTTCTCAGGTCCCATTGGACAGGTTTAATTTTCAGCTTTTATTGAGGCAGATCAGTTCTATCAATAAAGAGGAGGAAAGGAAGTGGCTGTTGGGCAACAACTAGCACCACAGTAGTGGCACTGACAGCTTAATACCAGTCTATAATTTGCACTGGCTAAACAAATAGTTTGGAGAAGACAATAGTTGGGCTCTACTCTTGATGTTTGGTTGCCGATAGATTTTTAAGCCCAACCTCTCTGCCCCACATGTGGTTAAGCTGATAGAAAATAATCCCAGGCACTCCCACATTTGGCACCATGGGCCCTCACTCTGGCTCCATTCCATAACTGCCATTAAACCTTCAAACAAGTCTCCCTGCCGTTTCCCTTTCCTGCTTTCTCAAGCCATTTTTTAACCACCTTGGGAGTCTGTTTTGCTCAGCCCAGAAAATCTCTTTTAAGTGAATCATAAATCTTTTTTATACCCTCTTGGTGTGTACATAGTAATATCAGTCTTGACATCCAAACCAAATTTTGATGAGGGTTCATCCTTTTTCGGAGGGATGACTTAAACACATTCTTAACTTTTATAAGATGTTTTTAAATGTATCAACTCGTTTGATTTTTACAATAATCCTTTCAGGTGGTTTTAATTATCTAAGTGGTTGCAGATCTGCAGACTGGGATTCTAGGGAATGAGTGACTTCCTCAAAGACAGATGGTAAATGAAAAACCCATGTCTCAAAAACTCTAACCAGCATTATTACTTCTGTGCTATAGTACCTTGGATACATTTTCCAAATATGGTTTGGTAAAATGCCATTATATCAAGAGTAATTTAAAATTAATGTTAGAGTATATGAAACTTGCTAAAATTTCTGCACTAGCAAAACAGCCACAGAAACAAAAAACACTTATAAGTAAAATAGTTATGTGATAAAGATTATAAATATTGACATTTAAGTTTTTAGAAATGCCCTATTTCAAGACTACTGGAAGTTTCAATTACATATAATCAAAAGTTAATCTGTATAGGTTCAGTTCAGTTCAGTTCAGTTGCTCAATCGTGTCCGACTCTTTGCGACCCCATAGACTACAGCATGCCAGGCCTCCCTGTCCATCACCAGCTCCAGGAGTTCACTCAGACTCGCGTCCATCGAGTCAGTGATGCCATCCAGCCATCTCATCCTTGATCGTCCCCTTCTCCTCCTGCCCCCAATCCCTCCTCAGCATCAGAGTCTTTTCCAATGAGTCAACTCTTTGCATGAGGTAGCCAAAGTACTGGAGCTTCAGCTTTAGCATCATTCCTTCCAAAGAAATCCCAGGGCTGATCTCCTTCAGAATGGACTGGTTGGATCTCCTTGCAGTCCAAGGGACTCTCAAGAGTCTTCTCCAACACCACACTTCAAAAGCATCAATTCTTCGGCGCTCAGCCTTCTTCACAGTCCAACTCNTACTCCTTTTCCTATTTGGAACCAGTCTGTTGTTCCATGTCCAGTTCTAACTGTTGCTTCCTGGCCTGCATACAGATTTCTCAAGAGGCAGGTTAGGATTGTATAAATGTATGTTATGTCTAATTATGTATGTGTATATTTGTGTGCATTTTATGCAAGTTTTGAGACCTTCCTATGAGTGCTCAATGCTTTACATATTCCATCACATTTGATCCTCACATAGGAGATTGATATTTTTCCTGTTTCACAAATGACAAACTAGAGGCTTAGAGAGTTCCTACAATTTGTTCAAGATTATAGACCTTGAATGTAGGAAACCTGGGATTTGAAAATAGACTACTAGAATCCAAATTAAAAAGTCTGTAATCTTAATAAGCATGTCACACTATCTTCCTGGTAATTATTCTTCTAGAATTTGTAGTGTTTGGGGAGACTATTAATCAGTATATTTGAAACATTTTTAAATGTATTTATTGTTAAAAATTCAATATTTAAACATGTCACTAATGTGGGCTCACCAATAACTTTAAGGTAATGGTTATCAAATATTATTTTGCATAGCCTAGGAAAGAGCCAGANCTAGGAAATAGCCAGAGTTTTCACACCATATAACATTTTTAGAAATTATTATTTAAAATATGAAAATATATTCATAATTGACTTGATATGCTCATTATTCATTTTATCCTTGCATTTCTATAGTTATTTTTACAGTTCTAAAGTGCTTTCACATTCTTATTTACTCCTCATAAACAACCCATCAAGGTAAGAAGAGAGAGCATTATTATTCCTATTTTATAGCCACAGCTACCACAGAGAAGTTTATATATAATGTTTCAGAGTCTGATGTAATGTTTTTGATTTGAGAATGAACAAAAGTGTTAAAAATACAATAGTTTCTCAAAAGTTTTCTTTTTTAAAAAAGCCATTTAATCTATCATTGTGTGCTCCACTGTAAGAAATTACACCATCTGCAGTGATTTTGGAGCCCAAAAATATAAAGTCTGACACTGTTTCCACTGTTTCCCCATCTATTTCTCATGAAGTGATGGGACCAGATGCCATGATCTTCGTTTTCTGAATGTTGGGTTACCATAATAAGCAAGAGCTTGTTACTAGTAAGAGTTACAAATTAAGCTAGCACAATTCTGGCTGCCCTAAGAACAACTGTATTAATAATTACCATATATTTATCCTGTCCTGATCGTATTCTTTGTGCAATACTTTTGAAAGTCACCATGCAAGGCTCAGAGGATGTAAATATTAGTAAGGTATTAAACTGTCCTCGAAGATCTCATACTCTGTATTATGCCTCAAAATGTAACTAACAATTTTAACTTGATAAGATTGCAAAGTAGTGTAATCTGTCATTGGCTCCGCTTTCCACTATCACTACACTTCTGGGCATCCAAGCTACAATAAAGCCCCAGAATCATCCTGGCCTCCAGTTACTCAAAACATACACTGTATAATCTGTCTGGCTGTCTTTCTGTGCTTTTTCCTGCTAATTAAGTATAATGTCCATAATGTATATGTGATTGTCTCAGAGTCCAATCACTACCCACCCATTTTACCAGTAAGAAATTTTGTCAATAAATTGGTTCTAATGAAGTAAAAGTTGATAAATTCAAGTCTTTGCTACTGGCATTGTTAAAAGGTAAACTAAAACATATTAAAATTTTAAAGACATTTTTGTTGAGCAAGAATAAATTCCAAGTAGGTAGTACCAAACTTAGAGCAGTACTCCACTGATGGGAAATAGGAGGGACAATTTTACAGAGTAAAGGAAGAAGTAAAACAAGGAAATTATTTGATTGACTATCTCTTAAGCTTTTGCTTTATTTGGAAAAGTTTAACTGGTTGTGATTGGTTGTCCTTATGCTTTGATCTCTTAACTGTGAGACATTAACAAGTTTAGCTTTTCGTATTGTTATAAAGGCCATTAAGGATATTAGAGTCACCTCATTTAATGGCCTTCTTATTTAACTAATAACAACACATATCAAGAAGTGTGTGACGAAGGAACCTTATAAATTATCTAGGTCAATCACTTGAAACTTGAAACAGGCTCAGGAGACTGATATACCATAATCAAAATCCTGCCTCCTCCACTCATTTTTGGGTGACTTGGGCAAGTGTCTTTCCCCTTCCAGCTTTCATTTCTCTGAGCTGCCAAATGAAAAACTAACTGCTCCTTCCTATCTAGTTTTGGAAAATTAGTTGTCACTGACCAATAATGAGAGCTCCACAGATGTTTGCCATAAGTAATTTCTTTCTGTTCAATCATTCCGTATTTGTCTGTGGCTAATGTGTGCCACACATTGTTTTGGGAACAGGTGGCAACACAATGAATAATATTATATACATTCTCCCAGCTGGTCATTAAGCTTCTATTTGAAGACCTCTAGTAAAAGGAAACCTACTAACTCCTGAAGCAGCTCTTTCAGGCAATTGTGACCATGAGAAATACTGTCTTCAATTAAATATCTATCCATTAACACTATTTTCACAGGACCAGAATTCCTACTGAGTAGGATGGGTTGACTTTTCAGCACAGAGGCTTTTAAATATAAAAAGTAGTCTGAAAGAAGCCTGACACCTTCAATTCAGTTCAGTTCAGTCTCTTAGTTGTGTCCAACTCTTTGAGACCCCATGAATCGCAGCATGCCAGGCCTCCCTGTCCAAAACCAACTCCCAGAGTTCACCCAAACTCATGTCCATCGAGTCAGTGATGCCACCCAGCCATCTCATCCTCTGTCATCCCCTTCTCCTCCTGCCCCCAATCTCTCCCAGCATCAGAGTCTTTTCCAATGAGTCAACTCTTAGCATGAGGGGGCCAAAGTACTGGACTTTCAGCTTTAGCATCAGTCCTTCCAATGAACACCCAAGACTGATCTCCTTTAGAATGGACTGGTTGGATCTCCTTGCAGGTCAAGGGACTCTCAAGAGTCTTCTCCAACACCACAGTTCAAAGCATCAGTTCTTCAGTGCTCAGCTTTCTTCACAGTCCAACTCTCACATCCATACATGACCAGTGGAAAAACCATAGCCTTGACTAGATGGACCTTTGTTGGCAAAGTAATGTCCCTGCTTTTCAATATGCTATCTAGGTTGGTCATAACTTTTCTTCCAAGGAGTACATGTCTTTTAATTTCATGGCTGCAGTCACCATCTGCAGTGATTTTGGAGCCCAAAAATATAAAGTTTGACACTGTTTCCACTGTTTGCCCATCTATTTCCCATGAAGTGATGGGACTGGATGCCATGATCTTCATTTTCTGAATGTTGAGCTTTAAGCCAACTTTTTCACTCTCCTCTTTTACTTTCATCAAGAGGCTTTTTAGTTCCTCTTCACTTTCTGCCATAACAGTGGTGTCATCTGCATATTTGAGGTTATTGATATTTCTCCCAGCAATCTTGATTCCAGCTTGTGCTTCCTCCAGCCCAGCATTTCTCATCATGTACTCTGCATATAAGTTAAATAAGCA
>SJYQ01002428.1:599710-638792 GCA_006410935.1 Redunca redunca
GATGTACTCCTTTTCCTATTTGGAACTAGTCTGTATTACTACACTGTATTAAGGCTCAGAGAAGGCAATGACACCCCACTCCAATACTCTTGCCTGGAAAATCCCATGGACAGAGGAGCCTGGTAGGCTGCAGTCCATGGGGTCACTAAGAGTTGGACACGACTGAGTGACTTCACTTTCACTTTTCACTTTCATGCATTGGAGAAGGAAATGGCAACCCACTCCAGTGTTCTTGCCTGGAGAATCCCAGGGATGGAGGAGCCTTTTGGGTTGCTGTCTCTGGGGTCACACAAAGTCAGACACGACTGAAGCGACTTAGCAGCAGCAGCAGGATATTAAGACTGATAACTCTGAAGTCTTCTCCTTTTTATAGCTTTATGTCTGTTTTCTCTAAAAATGTATCTAAATAATGCAAAATATTTTGTTTTATTTATGTCTCTGATGGCTTTCCATTTGGTTTTCTAAAACCTACATTTTTATCCTGATATGTGAGAAAAAAAATAGGAAAAAAACTTAGAAATTATTCTTAACTGTGTAACAGTTTAAAATAATATGAGCATGATAAACCCATAAAATTTTAACAGCAGATAATTTTTACATTGACAAAATTTTCATGACAGTACAACATTTGCTCAAAAATAATTGGCCAATAAGCTGATAATTTATAAGTACTTATAATTTGTATCTATGCAATGTTTATTTTGTGATTTAAGTACATTAGTCAGGGTTCTCCAAAGAAATGGAAGCAAAGAATATAAAGAAAAAGACTTACTATAACATACTGGTTCATGTAATGATGGAAGCTGAGGAGTCCTGTGATGCGCAGTCTCCAAGCTGGAGACCCAGGAAGGTCAATGACATAGTAGGCCTGAGAGTTGGAGAGCCAAGAGTGTAGATTTCAGTCCAAGTCTAAAGACCTGAGAACAAGAAATGCCAAGAGCAGGATATAATGAATGCCCACGCTCAGCAATCAGGCAGAGAATGAGAGAAAGAAAGAGAAAGCCAGAGAGAGAAAGACATCCTTTCCTCCATCTTCCTGTTCTCTTCAGGCCCTCAAACCACTGGATGAAACCTGGGTCATTTGCCCCCACTCAGTCCACTGATCCAAATGCTTAACCTCTTCTGGAAACACCCACACAGACACACCCAGAAGTAACTATATATCTGACATCCCGTGATCCAGTCAAGTTGACACATAAACTATCACAATAAGTGATAATTAGTTATTACAGAGTGGTTCATGTAATAATGAAGATACTTGTACATTTATATTGTGAATTCAGCTGTATTATCTTTGTTCTACAAATATATGGCAGATAATATAAAGGAAAATACTATATATCAGCTTAACTAATCCACTTACAATGCAGAATCTTTTTTCTTTTAATATCAAAAATAATAAGATTTCCATGTAGAAACAAAGTTAATTTTAAATTCTGCTGGATCAACAAGCTCTTTTAATTATCAAACTCATTCCTCTTTCATAAATCAAAGGAGAATGATACATTAATACATAAATTCTACACCCCATTCACTGTTACCTGCTTTTCTTTCTCTGGAAATAAGTATAAAATCAACTTTTGTTATCAAGAAGCAGTATACAATTTAAAGAGCAAATTTCAGCAAAAATAAAACACTTTACTTCCATATTTGGGAAAGTTACTGTAAAATAATGAACAGTTGACTGCCAGAAATGTTATTAGAAGTGCCTGTTTAAATCAGCACAACTTGAGTCTGCCTATCTCTTTACTTTTCACAGATTGAATGCCTGCATCTATTGCTGCTTTTCCGTCCAGATTATTGCGCAGATATTTCCAATTTTCCCCAAATGATTGCCCAGAAGCTCTTGATATATCTATCCACTATAGGGGCCACAGTGTAAACCTGTTAACTGCTAATTGTTTCCCCTATCAGGATACACATAAGACCCCTCACCAAGTGAAACTCTCACAGTTGTTGCCTATAGTGCTTTCTTTTCTGTTGTCATCTCTGATGATAACTTGGCTTAGGATAAACAATTGGATTTATCCTCACTTTAACTAAGGTGCACCTTCTGTAGCCTTGTGATGAATGTCTATTTCCTAAGGTAAGGAAAAATCCACTAGATCTCTCGTAAGTCTTTTGTTCCTTCCTTAAAATGCCTCTTTAAAGGCATGAGATCCACCCAACAAGCTATATTAATTCTGATTATGGCAGCTGGCTATTCAATTCAGGCCCTAATACCACATTAAGTTTTCTCTCCGCAAACTTCCCAGGTATCAGTCAGTGAATGCCTAATGGATCCTTAAAAACACAGGTTTAATTCAATCTTTGCATTTTACTCTGTAGAAACTTGGGGAGCTTGCTACTCAATACCTGAAAAGTTGATTTCATAGAATTCTAATATCTTAAGGAAAAGGAAAAAATACCCACAAGAAAGCTGAAACTACCACAGAACACAAGCCAGAGTTTAACTCAAAGGAGCAGTCTGTTTGTTGGCCTTTGGTCTGATGGGAAAGCCTCTCATAGTTCAGGCTCCTTTTGAATCTTAAAAGTGCAGATGGAATTCAATAAATTTATCCAATTTACAAAGGCATTTAGTAGTTAAACTGTTCTAGAGTATTCAATGTGGCCTCACACTTCTTGTTATGGTGAAATTATGAACTTGTAATTCATAATTATCAGCATTATTGATATTTGTAAAGAAGCCCATTTTGTTTGAACCAGACTACTATGTATCTGAATGATGAGTTAATTTACAACTTATCCAATTCTCCCCAGAATCCCAAAAGGTCTTCTCTAAAATTCTAGACTTTCATCTCAATATTATTCCTAATGGTCTGTTACTTTTTAAAAGTATGCCAGTGGCCTTAACACATTACTACTGCGTCATCCAAGCTCCCTTCCTAGAGATAGATTTGACTATATAAAATCTTCTGGATAAAAAACAAAACATTCTTATTTTAAAAATGCTAGCAGCATAGAAAGTTATGTCATAAATGAAAGAAATATAGTATTTAATGCAAGATAATGAATTAAGACAATTCTACCATGTGGCCTAAATTCTACTGCTGAGTTCTTATTTCCTATTTTGCTTTCACATTATGTTCTGAGTAAGATGCATCAGATTTCATTTTTCAAAATCCTCCATTGTAATAAAAATGTATTAAAAAGCCCCAATACTTTGAGTCTTGTTAGCACATTTTCAAAGATAACATTAGATGTACAGCCCCTAGTGGGAATATTAAAACAACATACATATCAAACTATTGGACTTGGGAGGAAAATAAGTTTGTGGTATGTTTTTATTTGCCCTGATTTACAGTTAGAACATAACTTTCAGTCATGCATTATTAACTGGAGACAGGACAGGAAAAAGGTTTTATTGTCCCAAGATTAATTAATGGCCCTTCTTCAGTAAACATTTGCCTCAGAGGCAGAATTAGCTAGAATAATTTCCTCTCCTATTTTGGGGAGCTTGCTACTCAATACCTGAAAATGTGACTTCATAGAATTCTAATATCTTAAGGAAAAGGAAAAAATATCTGAAACTACCACAGAACACAGCCAGAGTTTAACTCAAAGGAGCAGTCTGTTTGTTGGCCTTTGGTCTGATGGGAAAGCCTCTCACAGTCCAAGCTCCTTTTGAATCTTAAAAGTGCACATAGACACTTCCTCACTCTGTCCCAAATAACTAATCACATGAGGCAAACTTACCTATGACTTCTTCTTCTTCAAAAGCATTCGCCTGAATTTTGGTGTAAGAGACAGTAATTTTGGTAGACAGAGACTCATAAATTAATATACATGTATTAAGGGCCTACCCTATGTCAGGAACTGTTTAAGTGCTGGGGGAAAATAGGAATAGAAGTAAACAAAATGCTAATCCTGGTGAGCTTACCTTATCTCAGCATCTCCTCACAACCTTGAGAAAAGAAAGAAATAGCAGGTCCCTGCCTGTGTTATAGAATAAGAAGAGCATCTGGAAGATCATTTTTATTAGAAATACTTCCTGGATCCAGGCTGCACCTTATTAGTAGAGATCAGTCACTTGAGTTAATCCTCTCTCTTTTAAATATATTCAATATTTTATTAAATTAAGGGGATTCCCTGGTGGCTGAGATGGTAAAGAATCTATCTACAATGCACGAGACCTAGGTTCAACCCATGGATCGGGAAGATCCCCCGGAGAAGGGAACGTCAACCCAACCTAGGATTCTCACCTGGAGAATTGCATGGATAGAGGAGCCTGGTGGGCTATGAATGACATATTAAGTCACAAAAGCTTTCCAGTTAATCTACCTGGCAGATGTCTTTCTTTGAGTTTGAAGTGATATTCAGAGGACTAAAGAGTGCTAAAGGACACAAAAAGCTACACAGAGGACAAAACAAAGAAGCATTCCCGACTTCAAAGTTTCACTTCAGGCATCAACAACATGTCATGACAGGTATGCATTTAGATGTACAAAACATTAAGGAAAAATCTTATCAAAAGTTACAATTCTACCCTAGTATATTTAGATGATGAGCTCATTTTCCAACCATTACACTACAGAGCTTCCTTGGCTTAGGGTGGGGTTATGTCCCAATAAGCCCATCATAAGTTAAAAACATCATTGTCAAAAATGCATTTAATAATCCTAACCTACTGAACAGCACAGTTGAGCATAGCCTACCGTGAACGTGCTCGGAACACTTGCATTAGCTCTACATTAGCCTGTAACTGGGCAAAATCACCTAACACAAAGCCTATCCTATAATAAAGTACTGAATGAAGGTGTAGGTGAAGGTGAAGTCGCTCAGTCATGTCCGACTCTTTGCAACCCCGTGGACTGTAGCCTACCAGGCTTCTCCATCCATGGGATTCTCCAGGCAAGAATACTGGCATGGGTTGCCATTTCCTTCTCCAGGGAATCTTCCCTGGCCCAGGGATCAAACCCAGGTCTCCCGCGTTGAAGGCAGACGCTTTAACCTCTGAGCCACCAGGGAAGCCCAAAATACCTCATCTAATTTATGGAATACAGTACTGATAATTTGAAACAGAATGGTTGTATGAGTACAGAATTCTTTAAGCATGCCAGTTGTTTACCCTCGTGATCCCATAGCTGATTGGGAGCTGAAGTTTGCTGTCACTGCCTACTTCATAAGAGAATATCATACTGCACATTTCTAGCTCCCAGAAAAGATAAAATTTCAAAATTCTTAGTACGGTTTCTACTGAACTGTATCACTTTCACACTACTGTAAAGAAGTAAATCAAACTATCGCAAGTAGGGGACCGTTCTATATCAAATAAAATATTGAATCTCTAACTTCATGTGATGCAGGTCAATTCTGTATGTCCCTGATACCACCTACTGTATGACTGATCAACTTCACATTACCCTTTTTCAACATTTGAAACAAATACTCCTGAATCTTAGTTCAAGGAAATGTTTCTTCCCTCCTCTATCCCTGCCTTGGAATTGCTGGAATTGTTAAATCCAGTAGGTAAAGAGATTATACATGTAAATAATGGGATGTGATATGGGATATTTCAAATCTGGGGCTTCCCAGGTGGGTGCTAGTAGTAAAGATTCCATCTGCTAATGCAATGGAAGGCGAGGAATAAAAAGACAGGGGTATGCGGGTTCCATCCCTGGGTTGGGAAGAGCCCCTGAAGCAGGAAATGGCAACCCACTCTAGTATACTTGCCTAGAGAATTCCATGGACAGAGCAGCCTGGTGGGCTATAGCCCATGTGGTCACGAAGAGTCCGAA
This sequence comes from Redunca redunca, assembly GCA_006410935.1. Taxonomy (NCBI): domain Eukaryota; kingdom Metazoa; phylum Chordata; class Mammalia; order Artiodactyla; family Bovidae; genus Redunca; species Redunca redunca. The sequence goes on from SJYQ01002428.1 coordinate 605,449, forward strand.
ACAACTGAGTGACTGAGCACCGTTCAGCTTGTTGTTTCCCTCCTGTTTGTGTCAGAGGAAATGGTATGAAAAAACTGTATTGTCACCTAATGGCAGTCAGAGCCCTAGGCTAGGACTTTTATTCACATTTAACAAGCCCACAAAACTATTCAAAGCAATTCTCAGAAACTGAACGTTTCATATAAAAATTCCAAAGTAGTATTTATATAAGGTGAGCTTGTATTCTTAATTATTAAATCTCTTATCTTCCTAATGGGAAAATATAATAACCATTATTTCTTTGAATTTGCAGAATTTTACATACTTATGTATTTATCATCTCTCTCATTCATTATGATAAAAATTACAGTGAATACTGTAAATATTGAAAATTAATAATTTCTATCTGAACTGGTTAAACAACGTCTGAACTTCTGTTAGCTATATATGTATAAAGATTAATAGAAATTTTAGCCTTTAAGGCTTAAATCTTATTTAGTCCACGGCCTTCATTTTACAGAAGAGAAAACTGAAACCTACAAAGGTTACAGAAATCCACTGCTAACACAGAAAAACAACTCAAGTGTACTGTCCCTTGAAGATGGGTCAGCATTGTCAGCCCTATATAGATAGCTACTAAGCACAGTGCTTTTAAATTAAATAATTAGATTGCATTTTAACTTCAGATCTAAATGGAATGAGTGTGTTTTGAACTAGTTCTAAAGATAGATATCAAATAAAAATAAACAAGGGTCAAAATCTATTTTTTGACATACTGGTTAAAATTTCCACTGAGTATAGTTAATTGCACTTATCATGCAGGGGCAGTAGCCCAACCAAGCCATTACTAAAGGAAGCAAATAGTTTATTTGTTAAGTAAAGGAAGCAAATATTTTTATTCTGTTTTGAAAATGGGTTTTCTTCTGTTCAATTAGTTATCCTGAGGAGGGGGTGAAAACTAATTCAGGGCTTGTTTGTCTATTCAGAAGGATACATTCTCATTCTGCCTGCACTGCAGAAATTTGAAAAAACTCAGGTCCAAGGCATTAATGCTGAAACTTTAAATCTGTTCATTGACTCCTTACAGGATTAACTTTCTAAGTATGCTTAAGTTCTGAGGCATTTGTTTGCCATGGAAGTCAGACTCCTTAAGCCTAATCAGGAGCTGTTGCTGCAGTTTATTTATAGTTCAGAAGGTCAAACTGATTCATTTAATTGGAAAACGCTGCTTCCTAGCCTATGTGCCTATTGATGTACTGTACATTTGAAGAGATTACTTACCAGGGTGAGGTTCTAATATGACCTTTGTTAATAAGGTGCATTCTCCATAATGGGCTGTTTGCAGTTTCTAAGAGCAGTTTACATGATGTGCTTGGTAATCAGTTATACAGTGCAACTCCCATGGTAGAGAGAAAGATCCACTTTAATTGGAATAGTGCAGAAGACTCAAATCTGAGAAAATTTTTGTAGGCTGAGATTGATTTCTTACAGAGTTCCACATATGCTTTTAAATGGAAAAGGCATGCTTCTACAACTAGCCTGACATCATGCACTTTCCATTGGGAAAGTTGCAGTAAAGGATATGAAAACAACATGAGGGAAAGAGTACATGGTGACAGAATGGAAAATTATTTGCCCATTTAGACAGATGCTGCTCATACATAGCATAACCATCCCTCATTCACTCTGCAGCACAGAACACTTGTGTGTGTGCGCTCACACACACATAATAGTGGTACTTTAAGAGTTTGTTCTTAGAATTTCTATTTAAAAGAGAACTACCATCAAATCATCTGACTAAACTGATTTTAAAGAATACCATTTGTGGATTTTCTCATGGGGAATAGAAGACAAGAGTCTCCATTTTAAAGAAAAGCAACAAAGTACACTCTTCCAAGTGAGCAGCGTATTAGAGTTCCTTGGAAATGAAGCCAGGCAGCCTGAAATCTGTGTTGAATTTACCACCTATTTGCTGTGTGACTTTGGTCAAGTTAATTAGCCTCTTTGAGGCTCTGTTCATTTATCTATGAAATAAGAAAAAAGTGGGTCTCTCATAGGTGTATGAATATTAAATAAACTAGTACACAGCCTTTTCTGCTGTAATATATTTCTCAGAGAACTCAAATCAAAATACTCATACAATAGTTTTATTATGTTTATTTTCTAATAAAACTAGTTTAAAAAGAAAGAGTTAGGATAAGGGAATTTTGGACCAGAAGAAATGTGATTTTTACAGCAATAGTTAAAATATAAAAATGCTTTTATGACCACAAAAGCTGTAAACACTAAACATCAGATCTGAAAGCTAAACATCCCTATATCACCCAAATTTAAAAGTTTCTTTCATTTGCTCAAGAGCAATAGCTACTCTTTTCTCACTACTAGAATACTTCTTCAGTTCAGTTCAGTCACTCAGTTATGTCCAACTCTTTCGACCCCATGGACTGCATCATGCCAGGCTTCTCTGTCCATCAACTCCCAGAGCCTATTCAAACTAAAGTCCATTGCGTTGGTGATGCCATTCAATCTCTCATCCTCTGTCATCCCCTTCTCCTTCCTCCTTCAATCTTTCCCAGCACCAGGGCCTTTTTCAATGAGCTGGTTCCTTGTATCAGGTAGCCAAATTACTGGAGTTCCAGGTTCAGTCAGCATCAGTCCTTCCAATGAATATTCAGGACTGATTTCCTTTCAGATTGACTGGTTGGATCTCCTTGCAGTCCAAGGGACTTTCAAGAGTCTTCTCCAACACCACATCTCAAAGGCATCAATTCTTTGGTGCTAGCTTTCTTTATAGTCCAACACTCACATCCATACATGACTACTGGAAAAACCATAGCTTTGACTAGATGGGCCTTTATTGCTAAAGTAATGTCTCTGCTTTTTAATACGCTGCCTAGGTTGGTCATAACCCCTAGTCATATTCCAATAAACACAAAGTCATTAAAATAAAATACCTCTGCTGCAAAACACTACCATATTTTTTCCTAATCCAGTTACTATCAAAAGTGGCCTATTTAGTGCAGATGTTCCCACACCTGCATGATTACAAGAATCACTTGGTAAGATTCTTAAGAATCTAGATTTCAGAACTCATAAGAGACTTCCTGCATCAGCTCCTTTCTTATGGGGCCTAAGAACCTGCATCTCAATATCTATTTCTTTGTTTAACCCAAAGGAAAAGCCTCCAGCAACAGTAATACTTAAGAAAGTGAAAGTGAAGTCGCTCAGTCATGTCCGACTCTTTGCAACCCGTGGACTGTAGCCCGCCAGGCTCCTCCGTCCATGGGATTCTCCAGGCAAGAATACTGGAGTGGGTTGCCATTTCCTTCTCCAGGGGATCTTCCCGAACCAGGGATTGAACCCAGGTCTCCCGCATTGCAGGCAGATGCTTTAACCTCTGAGCCACCAGGGAAGCATCTAAATCATGTTGACATTGCCTATGAATTTTAAGCTTTATCTTGAGAACTGGGGTTTCCCAGGTGGTGCAGTAGTAAAGAATCTGCCTACCAATTCAGGAGATGTGAGAGACGTGGGTTCAAATTCCTGGGTTGGGAAGGTCCCCTGGAGAAGGAAATGGCAGCCCACTCCAGTATTCTGAAAAATTCCATGCCTGGAAAATTTCATGGACAGAGAAGCCTGGTGAGCTAGAGTGCATGGGGTTGCACAGAGTTTGACAGGACTGAGCCACAGAACAGTCACACAAATCCTGAAAATTAATGATGGCATAAGAGTTGGATAAGATTTTAGAATCTTAGAATTTTTAAAACAAAACTGTAAGAGGAAATATCAGTTACTTGGGCATAACTGATAATTCATGTTAGCAATTGTGTGGCAAAAATATGCAGTGAAATAGGTGGAAGTCTCACAAGTCCTCTGTGCTATTACCTGCAGATACAGAACTTGATGTGATTTCTAGGCTCTTTTTATTTTCCAGGTTTTCACACTCATCTCACAAAACCTTTTTTTTAAGATGTTGTATTTGTCACTTTATTTGATAGACTAACAGATGCTTCATGCCTCATGTTTCCTCACCCTCTGTGCTAAGTGTATATTGCATCTACCTCTATTTTTTTATCATGTATAATACTGAAACATTTCTTTATATGGAAAACTAAATTAAAAGCCAACTTTTGTTTTGTTTTGTTTTGTTTTGTTTTCCACAGAATCTGTAGAGCAAGACACCTCTACATTTTTCTTAAATTGAACATTCACATGTTTTCAGGATGGAACAAACAGATCTCCAGATTTGAGAGCAGAGCCACACTGACGTATATTAATAGTTGGCCAAGTACCAGAAAAAAAGCAGAGACATTACTTTGCCAACAAAGGTCCGTCTAGTCAAGGCTATGGTTTTTCCAGTGGTCATGTATGGTATAAGAGTTGGACTATAAAGAAAGCTGAGCCAAAAGATGGGCCAATGAACTAAATAGACATTTCCCCAAAGAAGACATACAGATGGCTAACAAACACATGAAAAAATGCTCAACATCATTCATTATCAGAGAAATGCAAATCAAAACCATAATGAGATACCATTTCACACCAGTCAAAATGGCTGCTATCCAAAAGTCTACAAGCAATAAATGCTGCAGAGGGTGTGGAGAAAAGGGAACCCTTTTACACTGTGGTGGGAATGCAAACTAGTACAGCCACATGGAGAACAATGTGGAGATTCCTTAAAAAACTGGAAATAGAACTACCTTATGACCCAGCAACCCCATTGCTGGACATACACAGCAAGGAAACCAGAATTGAAAGAAACACGTGTACCCTGATGTTCATTGCAGCAATGTTTATAATAGCCAGGACGTGGAAGCAACCTAGATGTCCATCAGCAGATGAATGGATAAGAAAGCTGTGGTACAAATACAAAATGGAGTATTACTCAGCCATTAACAAGAATACATTTGAATCAATTCTAATGAGGTGGATGAAACTGGAGCCGATTATACAGAGTGAAGTAAGCCAGAAAGAAAAACACCAATACAGTATATTAATGCATATATATGGAATTTAGAAAGACGGTAATGATAACCCTGTATGCGAGACAGCAAAAGAGACACAGATGTATACAACAGTCTTTTGGACTCTGTGGGAGAGGGAGAGGGTGGGATGATTTGGGAGAATGGCACTGAAACGTATAAAATCATATAAGAAACAAATCGCCAGTCCATGTTCAATGCAGGATACAGGATGCTTGGGGCTGGTGCACTGGGATGACCCAGAGGGATGGTACAGGGAGGGAGGGAGGAGGGGGGTTCAGGATGGGGAACATGTGTACACCCGTGGTGGATTCATGTTAATGTATGGCAAAACCAATATTATACAGTAATTAGCCTCCAATTAAAATAAATAAATTTAAATTTTTTTTAAAAATAAAGAAAGCTGAGCACTGAAGAACTGGTGCTTTTGAACTGTGGTGTTGGAGAAGACTCTTGAGAGTCCCTTGGACTGCAAGGAGATCCAACCAGTCTATCCTACAGGAGATCAGTCCTAGGTGTTCATTGAAGCTGAAACTCCAATACTTTGGCCACCTGATGTGAAGAGCTGACTCATTTGAAAAGACCCTGATGCTGGGAAAGATAGAGGGCAGGAGGAGAAGAGGATGACAGAGGATGAGATGGTTGGATGGCATCACCAACTCAATGGACATGGGTTTGGGTGGACTCCAGGAGTTGGTGATGGACAGGGAGGCCTGGCGTGCTGCAGTTCATGGGGTTGCAAAGAGTCAGACACGACTGAGTGACTGAACTAACTGAACTGCAGTGTACCTCTGTATGAGGGACAGCACCAGCCACTGCACACACACTGGAGCTGGCTCTATTCTTCTGGTAGCACAGTAAGAGAAAGGATGCATATGTCTTGGTGACCGAATAGAGATGGAAAGTTTTGGTGATCACGCTTCTGTGATATTTCTGTAACTTCCTTGTGAAAGATCTCTACAATTAACCTATAGAATGAGACAGTGAAGTTGCAAAAGTGGATATAATAATGTGGTAGGATTACAGAAAGAAGACAGTCTTTAAAATCAGGATACCTGATTTGTTTCATCCATGTTACTTATAAAATGGTGACCTTAAATAGTAATGTTCTTTCTCTGGATCTTTGTGTTCTTAGCTTTAAATTGAAAACCATAGCAGAGTTAACCATACTGGGTGTGAGGAATGTGCAAGATAAAGTATGTGAGAAGAAATCAATAAGTAGTCCTAGTTTCCATTAAAAAAAAAAAAAAAACAGAAATAAACCCATGTGTGTATGATTGATTAATTTACCACAAAGGAGTCAAGAATATACAATGGAGAAAGGACAGTTTCTTCAGTAAATGGTGGTGGGAAAATTGGACAGGCAAAAAGTTCGCAGGCAAAAGAATGAAACTGGACTGTTCACTTACACCATACACAAAAATGAATTCAAACTGGATTAATAATTTGAATGTAAGATCTGATACCATAAAACTCTTAGAAGAAAATATAGAAAGGAAGCTCCTGCACATAGGTCTTAGCAGTATATTTTTTTAATCTGAAGTATATGCAAAAGCAAAAAAGCAAAAATAAAATGTGGAACTATAGCATGCTTAAAAGCTTCTGCACAGCAAAGGCAACTGTCAATAAAATGAAAAGGCAACTTACTGAATGGGAGCCTCTGTAAGCCAGCTGTAGTACTGTACTACTGTACATTTTTTTATTTGATCTTAATTTCATCAAAGCAGCTTTAAATTCTTTCTCTACTCACAAAGACTTATTATAAAAGGTTTCATTCTTCTTACATAAAGACCTGGCAATTCATATAATGGTCCTCTGTTGGTTTGGAAGCAAAGACAGCTTTACCCTATAGACTGTTCATCAGATAGTATATGTTTTAACAGAAAGGAAGTGCATTACTTTTCTTATTGGAATTATTTTTCCTGTTTGAGGGGTTTTGTCCACTTTTTCTCAGACTCTGAATTTCTTCTAAATCTACACTGAACCAATCACATGTTTGGTTCACCAATCACACATTTCTTCTGAGGTCCATTCTCTGATGAGAAAGTTCAGTTCCAACTGGAGAAAATTACCTGAGTTCAAGCCTTTTCAGCCAAACATTACACCTATTGCCTAGAAAAACAAATCAAATTCCCAAGAACGCGTCTTTTGTCAAAGGAAAAAGTTATTTATGCTTTTACAAAAAACAGAGCTATAAGAATGTGAAACGCCATAAACTCAGATGGAGCTGCATAAAGCATTTTCACTTCTTTTTCCTAGGAGAAAGGAGCAATATGGAAACTTTCCTCATTTTTTTTCTCCACTCCTCTATGTTCAGAGCTGAGGCAGGTCATCTGTAAGGTCCATCACATCCTCTGAACAGAAAATCCACTTATGCTACTTTTCTTCCAGCCTTCAGTTCAGTCAGTTCCGTCACTCAGTCGTGTCCGACTCTTTGCAACCCCATGAAACACAGCACGCCAGGCCTCCCTGTCCATCACCAACTCCCAGAGTTCACTCAGACCCACGTCCAAGGAGTCCGTGATGCCATCCAGCCATCTCATCCTCTGTCGTCCTCTTCTCCTCCTACCCCCAATCCCTCCCAGCATCAGAGTCTTTTCCAATGAGTCAACTCTTCGCATCAGGTGGCCAAAGTACTGGAGTTTCAGCTTCAGCATCATTCCTTCCAAAGAAATCCCAGGGTTGATCTCCTTCAGAATGCACTGGTTGGATCTCCTTGCAGGTCAAGGGACTCTCAAGAGTCTTCTCCAACACCACACTTCAAAAGCATCAATTCTTTGGTGCTCAGCTTTCTTCACAGTCCAACTCTCACATCCATACATGACCACAGGAAAAACCATAGCCTTGACTAGACGGACCTTAGTCAGCAAAGTAATCTCTGCTTTTGAATATACTATCTAGGTTGGTCATAACTTTTCTTCCAAGAAGTAAGTGTCTTTTAATTTCATGGCTGCAATCACCATCTGCAGTGATTTTGGAGCCCAAAAAATAAAGTCTGACAGTGTTTCCACTGTTTCCCCATCTATTTCCCATGAAGTGATGGGACCGGATGCCATGATCTTCATTTTCTGAATGTTGAGCTTTAGGCCAGGCTTAGCAGCATATAAAACTAAGTCTCAAGTGCTATATAAGACTCCACAAAAAAGAATGAAGCAATTTGTAATACAGTAGGTCTCTCATTCTACAAAGGTGAAGAGGATTCCATCACTGTAGTCATAACTGCTGTTTCTTTTTACCAATATTTCACTAAACCCAAGCATGCATTCATAGGCTTAGCATTTGCACAATGTGGTCATTCCTTAGATGAATGAAAAAACTTTTTAAAAATACCAAATATCCAAAGATTTCTGAGAATGAAGTCAACCACAGTTTCCTTCTTCAGGAGAAAAATTCCTCTCCTCATCGCAAACTATGGACTTACATATGTAAAAATAGGTATTTATATGTTTGTGATGCTTTATTCACATATGAAGGTAACCTTGTGATATCTTGTCTTTTTGTTTCTTTGCCACATCAAAGGTTTTATTGCAAAATGGGACCTTTGTTCTTATCTAGTAAATCTATGTCAAAGGAAGAGACAGGATTTAGATACATATGTAACTTTTAAAGCATCTCTTTCACTTCAAATTAGAACATATATCTGGAATTTAATGCTGCAAGTCTCAACTGTGCTTATCATGATAGTGGTTAAAACTGGAAGACGTTAAAAAAAAACCCCAAACCCTGATGTCATACCGATATCTGCTATTTATATTTAGTCTTCTTGTTTGGAGCAAAAGGTAAAGAATTCACAAATATCACCATCAAAGCATCTGTTTAAAACCCGAAATCAATCTTCAGCTTTTGAAATAATTTCTTTGTGATTAAGCTAATAGCAGTTGAAGATACATGTCAGTTGCTCCTTTCTTCCAGTGGAAGTTGGCAGATGACTGTACCCCAGGAGCTTCTCTGTGTTGAATCTGAGTGGTGGAACAAAAAGAAAAGCAGCCTTTTCCAATCCAAATCATGGAGGTAAAGGGTTGAGAAAAGATATCCACATTTCAAGAATAGGGAAGGTGACCAGATAGAAGTAGGACTACCCTACTCTAAGAGACAACACAGAAATACTTGCCAAATCCCAAGTTCAGCATTTTGTTTTCTTTTTGAGATGATTATAAAAGCACCTAAGTGGCAAGGAAACTGTTCTTCCTCACAAATGGGCCCATAGAAGCACTTCATCCCCTGGGGCCCGGCCTGTTCTCTGGCCCAAAAGCCTGATAGCCTCAACGTGCCTCACTCTGCCATCTTTGCTCCTTGTACTACTGTACTTTTCAAGGTGCTGTATTGTAAGATTAAAAATGTCTTCTTTATTTTTTTGTGTTCATGTTTTGATGTATTATCTGTGTGAAAAGTACTATAAACCTATTACAGTAAAGTACTATATAGGAGACTGTGTTAATTGAGTACCTAGGCTAATTTTGGGCTTCCCTGATGGCTCAGAGGTTAAAGCATCTGCCTGCAATGCGGGAGACCTGGGTTCAATCCCTGGATTGGGAATATCCCCTGGAGAAGGAAATGGCAACCCACTCCAGTATTCTTGCCTGGAGAATCACATGGACGGAGGAGCCTGGTGGGCTATAGTCCACGAGTTACAAAGAGTCGGACACGACTGAGTGACTTCACTTACAGGCTAATTTTATTGGCTGTATGAACAAACTGGACTTATGAATGCACTCTCAGAATGAAACTCATTTGTATGTAAGGAACTTACTGTATGGCATTTCTTCAAAAAATTAGTAATAGAACCTCTATATTATTCAGCAATTCCACTTCTAGATATTTATCCAAAGAAAATGAAAATACTAACTTGAAAAGATATATCTACCCCCATGCTCACTGAAGCATTATTTGCAATAGCCAAGAGAAGGAAACAACTAATGTCCATGGATGGATTAATAGATTAATGGATAAAGAAAATGCATATACATACATACATGTGTGTGTGTGTATATATATATAAATATAAAATTTGGATAAGTCTTAAGGGCATTATTCTCAGTGAAATAAATCAGACAGAGAAAGACAAATACTATATAATCTCTCTTAATATGTGAAATCTAAAAGCAAAACATAACAAAACAAAAGCCTTCTCATAGATTCTGAGAACAGATTGGTAGTCTCAAGAAAAACGGGGCAGGGGTGGGAGAAATTGGTGAACTGCTTTTGCAAGTTTTTTGTTTTTGTTTAGAGAAATTAAAAGTTTAAAAATGAAAATAATAAAAGTTAAAATAAAATTATTTGGAAATCTTTGACTATCTGTATAATATACTGTCCTCCATATTATATTCATCCTATAGTTCGTTCTGGGAACACATATTTTTGTTGTTAACTTATTCAAGATAAAAATTGTTAATGATTTGGCACCTCTATGCAACTAATTTTTCAGGTTATATTTTTTTTGTCATAGAAAATGTTAGAGTTTCTGCCAATAGACATTTTCTGCTGCTTCTTACTTGGCAATTTTTTGAGATTGCATAGTGACCAGTGCTAAGGGATAATCATAATTGGTTTAAGCCAGTCATGATAGCCCTGTCCTCTTTTTATAGATACTAATTCTTCCAGCCTCTTATTCACAACAAGAAATGACCCAACCCTTGTTTTGGCTGATTAAATAAAAGTAAGTGTACAGTGGTGTGGCTTCCCAGGGAGTGCAGTAGTAAAGAATTCACCTGCCAGCGCAGGAGACACAAGAAACACAGGTTTAATCCCTGGGTCTGAGAGATCCCTTGGAGAAGGAAATGGCAACTTAGTCCATTCTCACCTGAATAATCCCATGGACAGAGGATCCTGGCAGGTTACAGTCTGCAGGGTCACAATGAGTTAGACACAACTGAGCACATAAGCACATGCTGTGGTGTAGAAAAGTGCTGGTCCCTTCCTCCAAATAACAGATTGAAATAATAGATACATAAGGAGCGTTCAGTCAAATCACCCCTTCTCCTGCTTCCTACCTTGATAATGTTCTGAGAATATGATGCTTGGAGGCGAGAAGCCATCGTGTGACCATGAAAAGAAAGCCAAGTGAAATGAAAGCTAACACCTACAACAGCTTATTTTTGCTTTCGTACATGGTAAGAAATATATATCCTGCATTTAATCTACTATTAACAGAGCCGAAATTGACCCTATACATTTATTCTGGATCTAAGAAAATACAGACAAAAATTTGTATAAGAAACCTAGAGGAGCTATTAAGGAGAAGGCGATGGCACCCCACTCCAGTACTGTTGCCTGGAGAATACCAGGGATGGGGGAGCCTGGAAGGCTGCAGTCCATGGGGTTGCTAAGAGTTGGACACGACTGAACGACTTCCCTTTCACTTTTCATTTTCATGCATTGAAGGAAATGGCAACCCACTCCAGTGTTCTTGCCTGGAGAATCCCAGGGATTGGGGAGCCTGGTGGGCTGCCATCTATGGGGTCGCACAGGGTCAGACACGACTGAAGCGACTTAGCAGCAGCAGCAGAGGAGCTATGAATATGTGTCTGGGCTATTTATCTTTTCTTCTCTGGCTTCTTGCCTTATTTTTTCCTTTCTTTCTTCATCTCAATTCCCATTACCACATATGTCTAAATTTGTACTGTATCCTATGTACTGTTATCATTTTTGATTGATGGTTAATTTGTTTTCCATGAAAGCAATTTTGCCTAATATACCAAGACTTTTGGCCAACATTAGCAATTCCTTTTCTTCATGACAATTTCCAGTCTCGTTTTGTTTTAAACTTTTCAGACTTTATTGGTTTATATTGATTTATATTTTTCAAATCCCAATCTCATTTTTAAGGTAAACATTTTGGGCAGGTAAATTGAGATTTTATCCAACAATATCTTCATTCATTCACATTAATAAGATTCATTATATATGCAAAACTGACTTCTGTATATACTCATACACACATTTTGAAAATAGATTTAGTGAATTATAGCAATCATTATTCCAACACTGGCAATGTTTTTTATCAGGTCTTTGACCATTGAGGCCTTTTTGTTCTTCCTGAAAGTATGTATCTATGTCTACTTCCACAGTTGGCTCATTCTGCTGCATATGAGGAACAGCTATAAAACCACTCTAAAAATTACCCTGCTATAAGAAATTGTCAATTAAAACATAATGAAGAAAGAATGAAGAAACCTGAACTTGTTAAAAAGAAGTGGATGGGGGACTTTGGAGGTTATTTATATGTAACAGTTTCAGTAGACATGTCAGACCCAAAACCCAGTATCTAATTTGTCTTAAATTACAAAGCTTAATGCCTTGACAGCAAAATTAATCTTTAAACCAAGCATTCAACAACATAGAAGTTGTGATGTGATTGTGCATATGCTTGTTTAAACAGAATAATTAGCTCCCTTATTCTAAATGTCAATTCTTCTCCATTTGTATCATTTTAATCAAAACTCCTGTCAAACAAGATAGTGCTACATAAATATATATTATATATATATGGAAATATACTGTCCATATAATTGTAAGATATTTTTAAAGACTATTTGCAGTTTCACCTAAAGGAACCGAATCTCTTTAAGGCTGGGACTTCTCTAAACCAATTGTGGAGGAAGTGTATTCTGACATGCAGCAGTGTGGGAAATTTTCCCAGAAGGAAAGCGGCAGTAAAATAATTAGAGATATAAGATACAGGGCACTTTTTTGGGTTGTACATTTAAGCTAAAGTATCAGGGACATGGACTGGAGTAACAAAAGACAAACTGCAAAGAGAGATAGATCCCAAACCATGTAAGTCTTGAATGACATTAGAAATTCAGTACGGATGCCGTTGAACTTTTTTTATTTTTAATATTTATCTGTTTCCTATGCTTGACATAAGAAATAGATCAGCTTACCTATTTCATTCCCTTGGATACCTCATGCATTTGAGAATCTGCTTGCATCCAATGGTCAGTCTCCAAATACTGGCCCACTATACATCATGTTTTAAGTTGCTTCCAAACCACCAAGACTTTTACAAGTGGGTTCTTCAATAGATGGTATCAGAAAAGGATTTTTCTTAACCCACTTCACTTCAGCTAAAAAGGTCTGCTTTCTGATGTGCATTGTTTGCAACAGTGCATTCCAAAGTGCAGGGATGTAATTAATCTTAGGAAGAAGTAAGGGCTTAGTCATACCCATCATGTGCAGGGTCAAGAAATAAGATAAAATGATTACTGGTAACTTATCTGCCAGAGCAAGATATCATTTTTGTACCATCATAAACATATTACCATGCACAAGTCATACCAGTAAATGCATACTGATCGATGCATAAAGAATGAGTGATCTTATTATTTTGTAACACCCCTTCATAGATGAGGCCTAATAAAAGCTACTGAGGATATATACTCACAGCAATTTTGCCATAGAATTTAAGTTTTTCTCTTGTAATCTATTTTATGTCATTTTGTTGTATGCTGCAAGACTAAGTTTTGGCATTATAGACCAAAGAAGATTAGGACTAAGACCGAAAATAATTGGGAAATCTAGGTCTTTCACCTAGAATAACATGTGTGAGGTAGACACTCAAAATTTATAATTTATGGAATTTATTAATCTATATTACAAAACTGATCCTTCAAAAAAACATTAGCATTGGCAAAGCTCAGTGGTACCTATCAGTAACTACTATCTTTGGATTCATATATGATGTTAATAACAGTTTACTATGTCAATACGAAGTGTTTCGAAGTACCTATTCTGTCTTCAAAATCATTCAAGTTCTTAGCAATCCATTAACTTAACAGAAGAAGGTATGATGAATCATAAGGGGTCTAGTTTCATTTGCAGAAAATCTGTCTATCTATGGCTACCAATATGCTTCTGTAACACTTGATACAGAAAATACACTCCAGCCATGCCATTTCTTGGTTTCTTGGAACCCAAAGGAAATTAATGTAAATTTTCAGACAAACTTCAAGCAGAGTTTAAAGCAATGATATTTCTAATAAATGTGATTTTCAAATTTATTAGGTAAATAAAAGATGTGGTTTATAATCTCTGAGTCAGCAAGAGCATACCTAGTTATGTAGACCTAACCACAATAGGCTATTATAGTTATTAGGGTAATGATTCTATATAAAAAGTATAGCTTTTAATTTTATCCTAACCAGTAAAGATGAGGATGTATACAATAGGTAAAGAAAGGAGGAGAACAGATCAGAATGAGACAAATATTGCAAACTACCTTCTGCAGCTATAACATAACAGGGATCTTGGAAACTGAAATTTTCAAGGTTTCATAATAATACTGACAAAAGAATTTGTTTGTATATGTCAATAATGCTGAGGAAATGTTTTTTAAGATACACTTTTCAAAGAAATACAAAGAGGTTCATCTTGTAGAAATACACAACATGTGTTTGGAAACAGTTGGAAAAGATTGTGAAAACAAAAAATAATGGAATTCTTATGGCTTCAAGATGGTGTCAATGTGTGAAAATAAAATATGCACATATATTATGTGTCCCAAAATACATTTTTTGAAGTTATTTTTGAAAACAGTAAGCCAAAGTCAAGAGAATATTTAATGAGAAACCTTGACATTTTTCATAATCAAGAAATTAATAAAAATANTACTACATTTTTAATAGAAAATTCAATTTGTTAGAAATATTAATAGGAAATGACATATACATACCTAAATTTTTTATATACATACCAACAATATGCTAATTAACTCACTATCTGTTCTCTACCTAAATTTAGTTTGTAATTCCACTGTTTGGTAAAGCAGTGATTGTAAGCAAAAAAGCTTACGATCTTTTGACTATGTTTTCTTGTTTGAGTCTTGCTTATGAAAAAGAACTGTCATACTAACAAATTATTTTCTGACAAAAATATGGAACTCATTTCTTCTACCATACTGTTAAAAATCAAATTTAGAGTCAGGATCAAGGATATGAGGCCTATATATCAAAATAGTGGAAGTTGCTTGAATGCCTAACATCTAAAGAAAGAACTTAGAGGATAGATAATAAGAAAGACAGGGATGAAACCATGTTAAAATCTAAGCACCCATTTTAAATGCTGTGGATATAAAGCTGGGTGGAGACAAGAGATTGGAAATGAAAACATTCAATCTGGTAACAATACTGTTCTTCACTCCTCTTTCAGATTTTGAGGAAGTTTGTCTTTCTCTTTTACAAGATGATTATTTCATACCTTAATTGATCTCCATAAATTTCCCAAAACCCATGAGTTTAGTGCATTGACTGTCTCATACTAAGAGTAATCATTAGGCAAGAACATCATTTTCTTCCAACTATAAATCTACACAATAATTTGCATCTACCGCCATATTTTGGGCTTCCCTCAAGAATCTGCCTGCAATGCAGGAGACCCTGGTTCAATCCCTGGGTCAGGAAGATCTCCTGGAGAAGGAAATGGCAACCCACTCCAGTATTCTTGCCTGGAGAATCTCATGGGCAGAGGAGCCTGGCAGGGTGCACAGGGTCTTAAGAGTCAGACACGACTTTGCAACTAAACCACAACTGCCGCTGAGATATTTTTCTTTCCTCCTATTACAACTGACCTAGTCTTTTTTTGAGAGAGCCAATTTTTGTACAAATGTTTTGGACTCTGTCCCTCATCAGCTTTTAAAGGAACAGTTTATTTATTCAGTCAAAATATCTTTACTGAGCCTTATTCTTTGTTACACACCATGGAAGATCCTGGAAATGAAACAATGGCCACAGAGAGGCATAATATCTGGCTGGGAGATCAAGACATTAACCAAATAATCACACAAACAAACATTAACTTATAAATGTGCTGTTATAAAATAACCAAATAATGCAATAAAAGTTCTTTAGAGAAATCAGGGGAGAAGATCCTGGAGAAGTAGGATTTTGGTTGACATATGGATAATCTGTACATATTAAATGGACCAAGTGAAAAGAGAAGGTCTAGAAAGGAAAACAGAAAAATTATTCTAAGATGCTGAAAATGACCAGTGTTACTAAAGCAAAGATAATAAGAGGAAAAACAAAATAAATTAGGTTAAGTAAGAAGACACCAGATAATACAGAATTTTGTGAAACATGTTTAGGAAATTTGTATATATCCCAAAGTAAATGAGAAATTATTGGAGGGTTTTAAATAGGTAGGTGGCAAGATCACTGCATCAGTGATATGAGTTCATAATCCAGGGAGAATAATAAATTATGTGGAGATCACTAACAAAGAATTAGGGGAAAGGCCAAAGAAGTTGAAGTTGACCGGTTCCATGAATATCTACAAGACCTTCTAGAACCAACACCAAACAAAACAAAACAAAAACCTTTTCATCATAGTGGACTAAAAGACAAAAGTAGGAAGTTAAGAGATACTTGGAGTAACAGGCAAGTTTATCCTTGGAGTACAAAATGAAACAGGGGAAAGACTAACAAAGTTTTGTCAAAAAAACACTCTGGTCATAGCAAATAGCCTTTTCCAACAACACAAGTGATGTCTCTACAAGTGGTCAATACCAAAATCAGATTGATAATATTCTTTGCAGCCAAAGATGGAAAAGCTCTATACAGTCAGCAAAAACAAGACCTGGAGCTGACTGTGGCTCAGATAATAAAGAAGGCTGGGCACTGAAGAACTAATACTTTTGAATTGTTGTGCTGGATAAGGCTTTTGAGAGTCCCTTGGACTATAAGGAGATCAACTCAGTCAATCCTAAAGGAAATCAACCCTAAATATTCATTGGAAGGACTGATGCTGAAGCTGAAGCCCCAGTACTTTGGCCACCTAATCAAAGAGTCATCTCATTGGAAAAGACCCTAATGCTGGGAAAAATTAAAGACAAAAGGAGAAGGGGGTAACCAAGGATGAGATGGTTAGATAGCATCACCAACTCAATGGACATAAATTTGAGCAAATTCTGGGAAATAGTAGAGGACAGAGAAGCCTGGTGTGCTGCAGTCTGTGGGGTCATAAAGAGCTGGATGCGACTTAGGGAATGAACAATAACAACAGGCAAAGCATTGTAAGAGTTTGATACAGGTTTGGGGGAAAGACGAAGAATTTTGTTCTTTTATCTCATCACTCTGTTTATATATTTTTCTTTTTTTTTGTTTTTTGTTTTTTTTTTTAGGTTGGAAATAATGTTTACTTTCTCATATGAAGTTCATGTGCAAGAGGAATTAACAATTCTGGTGTGGTTTGATGTATTAACTACAGACATTCATTAAAATTTCCTGCAAGTGAGCTTCTGCTAATGGTCCCAACAATTAAGAACATTTTTGGAGGAAAAAAAAGAACATTTTGGAATTTATTATTAGCTCTGTTTTAATCCGTCTACTTTCTATAGGCCAAGAGAATTAAATGTAAACCTGTGAAAACTTTATAGTTTAATCTTTCTTTTTTTGCCTTTAAATAAACTTTTTTTAAAAAATGGAGTCTAATTACTGTACAATATTGTAATGGTTTTTGCCATACATTGACATGAATCAGCCATGGGTGTATATGTGTTTCCCATCCTAAGCCCCCCTTCTACCTCCCTCCCCATCCTATCCCTCTGGGTCGTCCCAGTGCACCAGCCCTAAGCACCCTGTCTCATGCATCACACCTGGACTGGTGACCCGTTTCACATATGATAATATACATGTTTCAATGCTATTCTCTCAGATCATCCCACCCTCGCCTTCTCCCACAGAGTCTAAAAGACTGGTCTATACTTCTGTGTCTCTTTTGCTGTCTCGCATGCCACAAAAAAAGAAAACGACAAGCCAATATCAGTGATGAACAAATATATTGTTCTAATTTGACTCCAAATGATATTCAGGGTTGATTTCCTTTAGTACTGACTGGTTTGATCTCCTTGCAGTCCAAGGGACCCTCAAGACAACTAGGCACATCTCATAAAAAGCATTCCATAAATAGGTGACAATCGTTCTAGCAAAGATCATTTGGTTTATTTGACAGTTTGTCACCAGTTTGTATGCAAGGTGATTAGACCCAATCTCTTGCCTTCTCCCCTTCTCCAACTCAGAAGTGTACTGACTGCCTCCCAAGCCACTTGCCACAGTTAGTGAATCAATAACATCATGTTGTTTAACCATTTTATGTCTCAATATTAAGGAAGTTGGGGATAGGCATGGCTTCACTTAAATATTACCAATAAAGTGAATTTTAAAAATCATACTTCTGATTATTTTTATACATTTTTGTTTTTCCATCATCTAAAGATAAAATGGAAACTCCAGAATGTAATGTCAATGGCCCTCTAGAATCTGTTGATAGCCATTCTGTGGTGTGCACATCTGCTCAGTCATGTCCGCCCTTTGTGACCCCAAGGACTATAGCCTGCCAGGCTCCTCTGTCCATGGGGATTCTCCTGGCAAGAATACTGGAGTGTGTTGCCATGCCCTCCTCCAGGTAACCACTCTATACAGCCTCAATTTCTGCTTCTTTCAAACACATTATGATTTTGCTATTCTGAACTCCTGTTCAAAGCCCAGCAAGTTCTTTCATACAGTTTCCCTTGTTTTCTGTCTTGTCCTGACATAGTAGGCCCTCAGTAATGGCTGACCACCTTGAGTCTGGCTGCTTATCTACAAAAGGCGAGCTTCCCTCGTGACTCAGATGGTAAAGAATCTGCCAGCAATGCAGGAAACCCAGGTTCGATCCTTGGGGTGGGAAGATCCTCTGGAGAAGGGAATGGCTAGTATTCTTGCCTGGAGAATTCCACCAACAGAGCCTGGTGGGCTACAGTCCATGGGGTGCAAAGAGTCTGACATGACTGAGCAACTAACACTTTCACTACAATAAGGCAAGAAATATATTTACATTTAGTAAACCAGAGAAATAAAACTATATCTTAAAGAGTTACAAGGAACAAAAATACACTGTTAACAAGCCTGAAATATTATCAAATTTACCTTGCTAGTAACTGGAAGAAAAGTGAATTAAGCTGATCACTTTAATTGAAAATGAAATCAGACCAAACCTAATTATACTGTGTTACAACACAGACCCTCTACACAATGAAAACATTTGTCCTACTGTTGCAGACCTTGTAAACATTGCCAGTACACTGGTAATGCCTCATTTCCCTCAGGCTTTTCCAAATACGGCACAATTTATCGATGCATCCAGTGAGGTCAGGTAATGAATTTTCAAGGTCGTTTTGCAAATAGGAGTAAACAGTTGCTTTGGAGTCCTCCTAGATGTCTCTTTATAATGGGTTGCTTCTACTGAATTCATTAATTTTCTCACTATGCTGTAAACCAACTAATTTTTCTGCCTACCCTTATTATAATCTACATTTGCATAACCCATATTCAGTGTTCAAAGCACTCTTAAGAATATCGCCTCACTAATCCATAAAACAACTTTTTGAAGAAAATAGAGCTGTCACATTTCCCTGTTTATCCTTGAGGATGAAGAGGTGTGGATAAGTTTGCTTCAGTTCTATAAAATGAATCAAGGACCCAAGTTCCTGAAATAGGGTTAGCTACTCCTTTACTGGGGTCTAGAATTTTACATAAACCCTTACAAAATATTTTCCCTTTCCCTTACCATGGGAACTGATAGCTTAAAAGACAAAAATAGAAGAATAACCACATTGTATGCACAACATGTAAACCCATCAGAATGACATTGTGAAGACAACTGTTGCCTTTGATATCGAGTCTGCGTTCTAGTGCAGAGTCCAGAATTTATTTTAGGAACTTTAACAAGTCTTTACAGAGTTTAGAAGATAAATTCTATAATTAAAATTCAGTGGTGATTGAAGGAGTGGCTGAAAGAATGGAAGAAAATGAAAATCAAGGAGTTCACAGAGAATGTTACTAAAATGGCTTCAGTGAGAAACAGAGAATTCTCAATGATACATAATAACATTTAAAGCATAGTCTGAGACACAGCTCATAGAGAAGGCTAGCTGTCATCTTCCTCATCTTGGTGCTGTCTCCATTGCCTTCCT
The DNA here is from genome assembly GCA_006410935.1 of Redunca redunca. Taxonomy (NCBI): domain Eukaryota; kingdom Metazoa; phylum Chordata; class Mammalia; order Artiodactyla; family Bovidae; genus Redunca; species Redunca redunca. The sequence goes on from SJYQ01002428.1 coordinate 625,357, forward strand.
CCAAAACCAAAGGAAAATATTATTATGGACAAGTTACTGTGTGATCTCACTTCTTTTTCCAATTTTCTTCAGAAAATATTCCACAATAACCAAAATCAGACAGAATAAAATTTGGGTAAAAATCTTCATAAAGCAAAACATAATTTTAAAACTTTTTAAAGGAAGAAATGTTAAAACAACCATAGACACAGACCTCTCAAAAGGGTTTGCACTGTTTACCCATCTTTCTGGGGTTTTATAGCTGAAATATCCTTTTTTTTTTTTCCTTCAAGTCTGTTTCAAGTCCCAAAATATTATAACTATAAATAACCCAAATACTTGTTTATAATCCTAATCAATTCTTGACTTTAAAACAATGATATTAATTAGAAGTGACCATTTTTAGCAACAGAACACTCTGAAAACACGTTAAAAACCCAGAATCAATACCCAAGAGCTAAAAATAAATCTTTATATAATAGTGACTGTAAAACGTTGGTGTTATTCAAAATATTGACTATGCTGTGTAAAGTGCATTCTTGTTTGATTTTATATCAACCACATCCAGAAAATTGCACAGATTAAGAATGCCATTCTTAGCCTCAAAGAGAATAGATTTGGCCTCAAATGTAAGCTCTGGCTTACCTTGCCTCATCAAAAAGATTGGAGCTTAAAGGTTTTGCTCAGTTAGCAGCCTTTTTGTCTATTTAAAATACAGTGTCTAGAATCTGAGCTTCAGGTTAACCAAATAACCATGTGTTAAAAAACTATCGGCACAAAAATGTTAAAAATTCCTGTTTCACTTTCAAAGTTTTCTAGAAATTAACACTCTTCTGGAGATTGTGAATGTATGTGAGTTTGGTTCATTAACATTCCTTTGAAAAGTCAACACAAAAACATGCAGTTCAGTTCAGTTCAGTCACTCAGTCATATCAGATTCTTTGCGACCCCATGGACTGCAGCACACCAGGCCTCCCTGTCCAATACCAACTCCCGGAGTATACCCAAACTCATGTCCATTGAGTTGGTGATGCCATCCAACCATCTCATCCTCTCTCATCCCCTTCTCCTCCTGCCCTCTATCTTTCCCAGCATCAGGGTCTTTTCCAATGAGTCAGTTCTTCACATCAGGTGGCCAAAGTATTGGAGTTTCAGCTTCAATATCATTCCTTCCAATGAACACCCTGATCTCCTTTAGGATGGACTGATTGGATCTCCTTGCAGTCCAAGGGACACTCAAGAGTCTTATCCAACACCACAGTTCAAAAACAGCAATTCTTCAGTGCTCAGCTTTCTTTATAGTTAACTCTCCCATCCATACATGACTACTGGGAAAACCATAGCCTTGACTAGATGGACCTTTGTTGGCAAAGTAATGTCTCTGCTTTTTCATATGCTATCTGGTGAAAGTGAAGTCACTCAGTCGTGTCTGACTCTTTGTGACCCCGTGGACTGTAGCCCGCCAGGCTCCTCTGTCCATGGGATTCTCCAGGCAAGAATACTGGCATGGGTTGCCACTTCCTTCTCCAGGGAATCTTCCCAATCCAGGGATCGAACCTGGGTCTCCTGCATTGCAGGCAGATGCTTTATCCTCTGAGCTACCTTTCCTTCCAAGGAGTAAGTGTCTTTTAATTTCAGGGCTGCAGTGATTTTGGAGCCCAAAAAAATAAAGTCTGCCACTGTTTCTACTGTTTCCCCATCTAGTTCCGATGAAGTGATGGGACCAAATGCCATGATCTTAGTTTTCTGAATGTTGAGCTTTAAGCCAACGTTTTCCACTCTCCTCTTTCACTTTCATCAAGAGGCTCTTTAGTTCTTCACTCTCTGTAATAAGGGTGGTGTCATCTGCATATCTGAGTTGCTTGTTATTTCTCCCGGCAATCTTGGTTCCAGCTTGCTTCCTCCAGCCCTGCATTTCTCATGATGTACTCTGCATACAAGTTAAATAGGCCCAAGGTGACAATATACAGCCTTGATGTACTCCTTTTCCTATTTGGAACCAGTCTGTTGTTCTATGTCCAGTTCTAATTGTTGCTTCCTGACCTGCATACATATTTCAAAAATATTAACACAGCCCATTTTCTAAACTCTTGCTCTCCCAGACCACACATTACCCACATATTACCCCTTTCTCTTCCTCTCTCCTCTTCACTGTGTTCTAGCCACACTGGGCTCCCGTCTTATTTTCAAACATACAGACATGTTGCCATTTATGACATTTTGTCCTTGCTGTTCCCTATGATGTTGATGGATCTTCTCCCATTTGTGTATGGCTTGTTCTTAAGCTCTTCCGGGTCCTTTCTCAAATGACGCCTTTTCTTTGATAGCTTCTTCAGTCACCGTCATTAAAAACTGAAACCCATCCTCAGCTATCTTGATTCCTGCTCTATCTTTCTTAATAGAAAGTGTCAACATCTATAATACCATATAGATTACACTTCTCAGCTTATTGTGTGAATCCCTTTTCTATAATATAAACTCTATAAAGGCAGGAATGTGGGTTGTTTGTGCTCCCTGGATCTTCAGTACACATGATAGTGTCTAGTACACATGATAGTGTCTGGTACAATGCAAGCACTCAATAAACACATGAGTTAAATGAATGGAAGAACTTATGTGGATTCCTTTTTTTCTGAATTCACTTTTACCCTAGCAGACACAAGGTAAAGTTGCCTACAAGTCTAAACCAAAGCAATGACTATTGTAAATCCCCTACATATGAACAAGCTCCATTTCAAGAGTGCATTGGTAAGTCCAATCTGTTCGTAAGTCCAACAAAGTTAGCCTGCTGCTGCTGCTGCTAAGTCGCTTCAGTCTTGTCTGACTCTGTGCGACCCCATAGACAGTAGGCCACTAGGCTCCTCTGTCCCTGGGATTCTCCAGGCAAGAATACTGGAGTGGGTTGCCATTTCCTTCTCCAATACATGAAAGTGAAAAGTGAAAGTGAAGTCACTAGGTACCCAATTAACACAGTCACCTATATAGTACAGTACTGTAATAGGTTTGTAATAATTTTCACACAAATAATACATAACAAACCCCAAAAATAAAGAAAACATTTTTAATCTTACAGTCCCTTGAAAAGGACAGTGGTCCAGTACAACAGCTGGCATACAGGGGCTGGCTTCAAGTGAACAGGCAAGAAGAGTTACTTACTGGAGGATGGAGAAGAGGTAGAAGATGGTAGAGCTGAAGGGTCATCACCAATAGAATATGGAGGGCAAGGTGCAATTTCACCCACACCTGACATTGATGGCACAGGTTCTGGCTCTTTGCTGGGTTCAGTTCTATCTAATCTCTTGAAAAAGGGACCCAGTGATGTTTGGGTAGAAGCTCTATTTATGTCATCATAGATGACACAGTAGCACTGGAATGTGTTCTGAACTGCTGCTGCAAACTTTGTATATCATTCTACGTTCAGTTTCTATGCCACAAAAATTAACAGTGCCTCTTCAAATAAAGAAAGTACCCTTGTCATTTCCTCATAGTGAATCTCTTTGATTCTTCAGTTACTTTTTCTTCCTTTTGCCCTCATTTATCTTATCTCTGGGCCTCTAATGCCATCCTTATCACTTGGTGTTTCTTAGCAGTACCAGCTCATCACCACTGCTTTAACACTTGCTTCCAGACATGCTGGCTTGAAATAAAGATACTATACAACTGTACTCTACATAGTAAAGTACACAAAAGCACAGGCATTTGTAGAGGATGGACACATGTGACAATGTACACCAGACATGTTAACTAACTTACGTGGATTGGACATGAAAACCATGTTTGAATCTTTGTAGGTTCACAACTTGAAGGTTCGCATGTAGGGGATTTATTGTACAGAAGTCACAGAGCCAAATGGCTTTACTTTGAAACAAAGTATCAAAGTTTCAGTTGACCTCTATAAGTTATTTTATTTATGCCCTTACAATGACTGTAATATATTACCAGAAAAATTGTAAGATTACAATTAACATGTCATAGACTTTCTTGGAGAGTGAAAGAGTTGGCTTAAAGGTCAACATTAAGAAAATGAAGATCATGGCATCCGGTCCCATCACTTCATGGGAAATAGATGGGGAAATAGTGGAAACAGTGTCAGACTTTATTTTTCTGGGCTCAAAAATCACTGCAGATGGTGACTGCAGCCATGAAATTAAAAGATGCTTACTCCTTGGAAGAAAAGTTATGACCAACCTAGATAGCATATTCAAAAGCAGAGATATTACTTTGCCGACCAAGGTCCGTCTAGTCAAGGCTATGATTTTTCCTGTGGTCATGTATGGATGTGAGAGTTGGACTGTGAAGAAGGCTGAGCGCTGAAGAATTGATGCGTTTGAACTGTGGTGTTGGAGAAGACTCTTGAGAGTCCCTTGGACTGCAAGGAGATCCAACCAGTCCATTCTGAAGGAGATCAGCCCTGGGATTTCTTTGGAAGGAATGATGCTAAAGCTGGAACTCCAGTACTTTGGCCACCTCATGTGAAGAGTTGACTCATTGGAAAAGACTCTGATTCTGGGAGGGATTGGGGGCAGGAGGAGAAGGGGACGACAGAGGATGAGATGGCTGGATGGCATCAATGACTCGATGGATGTGAGTCTGAGTGAACTCTGGGAGTTGGTGATGGACAGGGAAGCCTGGCATGCTGAGATTCATGGGGTCGCAAAGAGTCGGACACAACTGAGGGACTGAACTGAACTGAACTGAGACTTTGTTGGTCAGCTCAACTGCCATAATACAATACTAGAGATGGGATTACTTTAACAACAGGAGCTTACTTTCTCACAGTTCTAGAGGTTAAGAGTCTAGGATCAAGGTGCCAGAATAACCAGGTGCTAGTGAGAGCTCTCCCTGGCTTACATATAGTCAGCCATCTTCTTACTGTGTCCTCCCATGGTAGGTAGACAGCAAGTTCTCTGGTGTCTCTCCTTATAAGTACACTGATACCATCATGAGTTTCTGACCATCCTGACCCAATCTAAACCCTTAAAGATCCCATCACCAAACACCATCATTTTCTGGGTTTCAACAAATGAATTCTGAGGAGGTACACAACTCAGTCCCTAGCATTTACACACACAGAGTATAAAAGATGGTGCAAAACATTTCCTAACTTCTTTCATCAAATTATCTTTCAAAGTTGGCTTCAGACGAGTGTCCCTTTTCTCTTTGCCTCCCAATTTTTTGTCTTCTCCATTCCCCAGGTGCAATACAAAGTTACTTTGTTTTTGTTTTCTAATCAACTATCCTGTTCCCATCCACTTTGGATTCTTTCTCTAAAGTCAAGATTATAAAGACCTTTATGGTTTCATCTATTTATTTATGATGACATGAATCCATACACTGCTTAGATTTTCACTATCTTTGCAGTGAAAGACCTTAATAAAAACAAAGGCTTTGGGGGCTCATGTTGACCACTTCTAACAGCTGAACATAATGAATTATCATGCTAAACTGATAGTCATATTTTAGTCAATTTTATTTTACAAATTTTACTTATCTAGTTAAGAGAAAATGAATGTGGGAGACTAGGGGACAGAACAATTTATCCTGATGAATGGGTTTAATTCCCTATTTATGGACCTTAAACCAAAAAGTAAGAACATAAAAAATGTAATTGAAGTCACTAAAAATAAGAATCTATGAAGGAAAAAAGATATGAGGACAAGTTAGGAAACCTCTGTGTTAACAGCAAGATTACTAACATTCACACTGTAGATGTCCCAGAAGAAGAGAGAAAGGGTCAGAGAACATATTTGAAGATACAATAATCTGGGAAAGCAAATAGACATATAAGTACAAGGAGCATAGAGAGTCCCAAATAGAATCAACCCAAAGAGTAACCACAAAAAGAGATACTGTAATTAAAATGGGAAAATTTTTTAAATAAAGAGAGAATAGTTAAAGCAACAAGGGAAAAATGACAAGGAAACTCCTATGAGATTATCAGGTGCCTTTTTTTCAGCATGATAATTTAAAGAGACAAAGGAGAAAATCCTACCACCAATAATACTCTTCCTGACAAGGCTTTCATTTAATGAAGAGATCAAAAGATTTACAGACAAGCAAAAGCTAAAAGAATTCACCACCACCATCCAGCTTTACAAGAAATGCTAAAAGGGACTTCTCTAAGAGGTCAGGACTAGAAACATAAAAATTACAGAAAGAAAAATCATGAACATGTAGAGCTAAAGAATATGCCTCTAAACAAATAATAGATCACTGGGAAAACCAAATATGGAATAAAAATAACTGGAGACAACTGAAAACATAAACATAATGATCCAAAATATAAGGGATGCCACAAAGTAGTTCTAGGAGGGAAGTTTATAGCAATACAAGCCAACTCAGGAAACAAAACAAAACAAAATCTCAGATAAACAACCTACCCTAACAGCTAAAGAAACTAGAAAAAGAACAAATAAAACTCTAAGTTAGTAGAAGGAAGGAAATGATAAAGAACAGAGTAAAAATCAATGAAATAAACATTAATAAAGTAATAGAAGAAATCAATGAATCTAAGAAGTGCTTCTTTGAAAAATAAAATAAACATTTAGCCAGTCCATTCTGAAGGAGATCAGTCCTGGGTGTTCTTTGGAAGGACTGATGCTAAAGCTGAAACTCCTGTACTTTGGCCACCTCATGCGAAGAGTTGACTGATTGGAAAAGACTCTGATGCTGGGAGGGATTGGAGACAGGAGGAGAAGGGGACAACAGAGGATGAGATGGCTGGATGGCATCACTGACTCGATGGACATGAATCTGAGTGAACTCCGGGAGTTGGTGATGGACAGGGAGGCCTGGCGTGCTGCAGTTCATGGGGTTGCAAAGAGTCAGACACAACTGAGCCACTGAACTGACTGATTGGCTGACTGATGGTTTATCAAGAAAAAAAGGGCTCAAATTAATAAAATCAGAAATGAAAAAGGAGAAGTTACAATCAATGTCACAGAAATAGAAAGGATCATATAAGATTACCAGCTATACACCAATAAAATGGAAACCTAGAAGAAGTAAACAATTCTTACAAGAAATTAACAATTCCTAGAAATGGACAATCTCCCGACTCAACCAGAAAAAAAAAAGATTNAACCAGAAAAAAATAAAAGATTAAAAAAACAGGAAATATAAACAGACAAATTATCAGTAATGAAATTTAATTGGTAATTAAAAAAACCTCCTAACAATGAAACTGAAGGACCAGATGGCTTTATGTATGAATTCTACCATACTTTTAGAGAAGAGTGAACAATTATCCAAGTACTATTCCAAAATACTGAACAGGAAGAAACCATTCCAAACTGATTTTATAAGTCCACCATCACCCTGATACTAAAGCCAATTAAAGATGATATCACACACACACACACACACACACACACACACACAAACCATTACAGGCAGTATTACTAATGAATATCAATGGTACTGACACAGACACATAAGTAAATGGAACAAATTAGACAGCCCAGAAATAAAACCATACTTCTATAGGCAATTAATTTACAACAAAAGAGGCAAGAATATGCAGAGGAAAAGATAGCCTCTAAATAATGGTATTAGGAAAAACTGGACACATACATGCAAAAGAATTAAGTTGGAATTTTCTTTCACACCATACACAAAAATAAACACAAAATGGATTGAGACATAAATATAAGATCAGAAACCATATGTCTTAGAAGAAAACCTAGGCAGTATGTTCTTTGACATCACCCTTAGTAATATTTTTTGTATGTCTCCTCAAGCAAAGGAAAAACCAAAATCAGCATATGGGACTATATCAAATTAAAAAGTTTGGTCCAGAAAAGTAAATCATCAACAAAACAAAAAAGATCACCTATCGAATAGGAGAAGCTATGCATTAATGATACATTTGATAAGGAGTTAATATCTAAAATATACAAAGAACTCCTACATCTCAATATGAATTGTTTTTAATGGGCAGTGGAGTTGAATAAATATTTTTCAAAGAAGACACAGATGGCCAATAGACACATGAAAAGATGCTCAGCATCACTAATCATCAGGGAAATGCAAACCAAAACCACAGAAAGATTTTATCTCATACCTGTCAGAATAGCTATTATCAAAAAGATAATAATATTTTGTTGTTTTTCTAACAGGTGTTGGAGAGGATATGGGAAAACAGGGAAAACTCATGCACTGTTGAGGAAATGTATTTTGATATAGCCACTAAGGGAAAGACAACTGTATGGATATTTCTCAAAAAATTAAAAATAGAACTACTGTACAATGCAGCAATTCTAATCCTTGATATTTGCCTGAAGAAAATGAAAATGCTAGTTATAAAAGGATATACACCCCTGTATTCACTGAAGTGAAGTGAAGACTTCTTTCACTTTTCACTTTCCTGCACTGGAGAAGGAAATGGCAACCCACTCCAGTGTTCTTGCCTGGAGAATCCCAGGGATGGCCCTGTTTGCCCATCTATGTGCCATGAAGTGATGGGACCGGATGCCATCATCTTAGTTTTCTGAATGTTGAGCTTTAAGCCAACTTTTTCACTCTCCTCTTTCACTTTCATCAAGAGGCTCTTTAGTTCTTCACTTTCTGCCATAAGGGTGGTGTCATCTGCATATGTGAGTTGCTTGATATTTCTCCCGGCAATCTTGATTCCAGCTTGTGCTTCCTCCAGTCCAGCATTTCTCATGAGGTACTCTGCATATAAGTTAAATAAGCAGAGTGACAAGATACAGCCTTGATGTACTCCTTTTCCTATTTGGAACCAGTCTGTTGTTCCATGTCCAGTTCTAACTGTTGCTTCCTGACCTGCATACAGATTTCTCAAGAGGCAGGTTAGGTGGTCTGGTATTCCCATCTCTTTCAAAATTTTCCACAGCCTACGGTGATCCACACAGTCAAAGTCTTTGGCAGAGTCAATAAAGCAGAAATAGATGTTTTCCTGGAACTCTGTTGCTTTTTCCATGATCCAGTGGATGTTGGCAATTTGATCTCTGGTTCCTCTGCCTTTTCTAAAACCAGCTTGAACATCAGGAAGTTCACTTTATTACTCTGTCAACTTCTGACATTTAAATTTCTTCTTATTGGTGAAAAAAAAAATGATGGATCAATGGCTGAATGTACAGTGAATGTCATTGAGTTTATTCCATTTTGGGGTTTTAAGGTAATTGATCTTACATGGTTAACATACACAGAGGAACTGGATTGGTGAGTTTGGAGCTAGATGGGTAATGGAAGATGCAAAGATTTGGGAATCCAAAGGATAATTTGTTATAAAAATCACAATTTATCAAAAGTATTTGTTTTGTTCCTAAGGCAACAAATCTCAACTGAATTCTTTTTTATAGATGATTCCTTTTCTCTTCCTCTTTTCATTCTTTGAATTTCTGGTGTTAGCCCATAATTAAATGTGCCTAAAATAATCATAAAGGAAAACATGACAGCATAACACAATGAGAAATGCCTGTGAGAGCAATGCAAGAAATCACAGTTGATCATTTCTATCCTGCGAACAGGAGTGGTAGGAATATGCTCTGTACTACACATAGAGTCATCATAAGCCTCCAGAGTATACCAATCTCTCCCTCTGCTTATTGCTGTCCTAATTACTAGGTAATCTCCTAATTACTAGGCAATCTCCTAATTACCTAGTTACTTCTTAATGTATTGATGCCTTTCGCACTTACTCTATGATTTCCCCTTCTTTTACCCATACTTATAGTACTTTTTTTTTTGCAACAATATAGATAAATCCCTGCCCTCACAATTTCTGGATATCCTTGCCATTATCTCTGGTACTCACTTCCTTTGGAAAAAATTTACTCTTGCCACCACCACCAACTGCATAATTTCTGAAATCTCTATTCCAAGATTTTCTTCCTGCTTATTAATTGTATAAGTCTGACTACACACACACACACANCCATCTATGTGCCATGAAGTGATGGGACCGGATGCCATCATCTTAGTTTTCTAAATGTTGAGCTTTAAGCCAACTTTTTCACTCTCCTCTTTCACTTTCATCAAGAGGCTCTTTAGTTCTTCACTTTCTGCCATAAGGGTGGTGTCATCTGCATATGTGAGTTGCTTGATATTTCTCCCGGCAATCTTGATTCCAGCTTGTGCTTCCTCCAGTCCAGCATTTCTCATGAGGTACTCTGCATATAAGTTAAATAAGCAGAGTGACAAGATACAGCCTTGATGTACTCCTTTTCCTATTTGGAACCAGTCTGTTGTTCCATGTCCAGTTCTAACTGTTGCTTCCTGACCTGCATACAGATTTCTCAAGAGGCAGGTTAGGTGGTCTGGTATTCCCATCTCTTTCAAAATTTTCCACAGTCTACGGTGATCCACACAGTCGAAGTTTTTGGCAGAGTCAATAAAGCAGAAATAGATGTTTTCCTGGAACTCTGTTGCTTTTTCCATGATCCAGTGGATGTTGGCAATTTGATCTCTGGTTCCTCTGCCTTTTCTAAAACCAGCTTGAACATCAGGAAGTTCACTTTATTACTCTGTCAACTTCTGACATTTAAATTTCTTCTATTGGTGAAAAAAAAAATGATGGATCAATGGCTGAATGTACAGTGAATGTCATTGAGTTTATTCCATTTTGGGGTTTTAAGGTAATTGATCTTACATGGTTAACATACACAGAGGAACTGGATTGGTGAGTTTGGAGCTAGATGGGTAATGGAAGATGCAAAGATTTGGGAATCCAAAGGATAATTTGTTATAAAAATCACAATTTATCAAAAGTATTTGTTTTGTTCCTAAGGCAAGAAATCTCAACTGAATTCTTTTTTATAGATGATTCCTTTTTTCTTCCTCTTTTCATTCTTTGAATTTCTGGTGTTAGCCCATAATTAAATGTTCCTAAAATAATCATAAAGGAAAACATGACAGCATAACACAATGAGAAATGCCTGTGAGAGCAATGCAAGAAATCACAGTTGATCATTTCTATCCTGCGAACAGGAGTGGTAGGAATATGCTCTGTACTACACATAGAGTCATCATAAGCCTCCAGAGTATACCAATCTCTCCCTCTGCTTATTGCTGTCCTAATTACTAGGTAATCTCCTAATTACTAGGCAATCTCCTAATTACCTAGTTACTTCTTAATGTATTGATGCCTTTCGCACTTACTCTATGATTTCCCCTTCTTTTACCCATACTTATAGTACTTTTTTTTTTGCAACAATATAGATAAATCCCTGCCCTCACAATTTCTGGATATCCTTGCCATTATCTCTGGTACTCACTTCCTTTGGAAAAAATTTACTCTTGCCACCACCACCAACTGCACAATTTCTGAAATCTCTATTCCAAGATTTTCTTCCTGCTTATTAATTGTATAAGTCTGACTACACACACACACACAAAGCTAGCCTTATTAGACTCTCCAATCCATTGATCCATCATTTTTTTTTCACCAATAAGAAGAAATTTAAATGTCAGAAGTTGACAGAGTAATAAAGTTCAGGCTAATAGACTCATAAGTTATAAATTCTGGAAAATAAGAAGTTAAATGACAAAAGAGTAGAGAAGGAGGGAGAATATTAAAAAATACATGCTTCTTAATTGCATTCTAGGGAATAGCAATCCCTAACTGGTACTTCTGAAAACATCTGAACAACATCAAAGAAAGTCTGATCATATAAATATCATTTTAAATATAGAAAATTACTTTCAAACACAATCTTGGAAGATGTAAAGGGAAAACATAGTGCAGATATGATTTATGAATAGAAAATAAAATAAGAATTAATGAAATATGTGGAGCTTACTTCAATTTNGAAAATTACTTTCAAACACAATCTTGGAAGATGTAAAGGGAAAACATAGTGCAGATATGATTTATGAATAGAAAATAAAATAAGAATTAATGAAATATGTGGAGCTTACTTCAATTTCAGTTTCAAACTAAGATACAGGGGCAGTTTAGCTATCAATATTATCCTACTAAAATCTGTTCTGATTAGCAGAAGAATAATTTTTGCAATCATAGCCACTTGTATCTACTTTATAAATTATCACCCAACTGTAAGATTCACAATCCTTTGAATCTCTGTCAGACAAAATTAACAGCTCTTTTGTTCAATCCACATTGTTAAATAGTTTGAAACTATTCTAATCATTTGGGGTGGAACAGCAGTTAATTGTGCTAATGGGAAGCAAGAAGTGATGAATAATATAAGAAGTCATTGGTCATCCTAAGTGCTAATTCCAAGAGATGTAAATCTAGGTTCATTACAAATATTTTAGACAGATTAAGGCACTTTGACGAGCATTTAGTGGTATCAAGTCACAGAATGCAAAGTCTGGGAACCTCTGTATTCAAATTATGAAGCTGTGCCATGAGACAAGCATTAAATCTAATGAAGCGCTGTCTAATGAGGCTCTAGTTTGGATAGTCTTATATTTTATAGTTGACTGACTTGGCTCTGGGATTCCTTGCCATAGTGACTGGGTCATATTAATGACAGCTAACATTAATGAAAGGACAAAAGCAATTATTATCACTCTTCAAGAGAAAATGTTAATGTACTTGAAGAGAAATCAGTGCAATGGAGAACTAATATCAAGTTAAAGAGAATTTTAACCGCTTTTTAAATAAAATCAGTTGGTCTCTATTTTTATAGTTTTGCCTTTTGTGCAAATTAAAAGCTGAAATTCATTTGGCAGATCAATAATTATTTTAAAAGCAAAAATAGGCATGTCAAAGATTTTCTAGCCTCTATCACAGAAAATTTAGACTAAGCACACATAGAAACGTTTCTCTCTTAACCCTAAAATATAGATTAGTTAATACAAATTTGTGCACATTAGAAACCTAAGGGCTGGTCAATATTTCATTGAGAATCTCCAAGTCATAATCTTGAAAGTGTAGTCATGTTAAAATAGAACACTTCCCTAGGGCTTTCTGACCTATAAATACATGTTGTTCAATTGATTTAAGCAGATCAAGCACTGCATTTGTAGGAAGTGGCAAAAGCATTAGAAATACATTACACATTTTGTTCTCTATAAATTCATGCCACCAAAAAGAAAAGGGTAAAATAAGAATGGGAGAAAATAAGAGCAAATGAAGCAACTGACAAACAACTAATCTCAAAACTATACAAGCAACTCCTGCAGCTCAATTCCAGAAAAATAAATGACCCAATCAAAAAATGGGCCAAATAACTAATTAGACATTTCTCCAAAGAAGACATACAGATGGCTAACAAATACATGNACATCACTCATTATCAGAGAAATGCAAATCAAAACCACAATGAGATACCATTTCACACCAGTCAGAATAGCTGCTATCCAAAAGTCTACAAGCAATAAATGCTGCAGAGGGCATGGAGAAAAGGGAAGTCTCCTATACTGTTGGTGGGAATGCAAACTAGTACAGCCACTATGGAAAACAGTGTGGAGATTCCTTTAAAAACTGGAAATAGAACTGTCTTATGACCCAGCAATCCCACTGTTGG